>OX103979.1:6450238-6576355 GCA_944470395.2 Schistosoma turkestanicum | reverse complement strand
ATTTAAATGCAGTTACATATAATTCAACAACAAAATAATTTATTCAATTGATCAACCTACTGTCTTGTTCCTACCCAAGGAATCGTACAATCTAATCAGTCTGTTTTCTTCCAGACTAAATCTCAATGAGTATTTCTGAAGAGATGTTTTACTGATGGGAGAATAAATGACATGTAATAATCGAGCAAGATCCAACTCTGAATTGTTTGAGATAGATATATTTGGATGCGTCGAGCCGTATGTTTGAGGTGATATGTCAAGTTTATGTTGAATAATATTCCACTGAAACGGATTTGGTGTAATGGCAATCAACCATACAATCGACAGAGTAACGAATGCACAAAACAGAACTTTGACTTTCAATAAATATCTATCATTTCGCAGAACAATATCAGCAATTTCACCCATCATGACGATTACTGTGGAGGTAATTAGACGTTGATCGTAGGAATTTATTATTATTCATACGTGTGAAATCTGAAAATTGTAGAATGATCAATCAATCATTATTAATCTACACTAACAAACTTTCGTTATTAAAGTGTCCCAAGAGACACTGCAAAACATTCATATTATCGATTCCAAACAATATTCACCTTACACATGTACCTCTTATTGGGCGATCGATTGTTTATTAGGTCAACAGTTGCATTCAGATAGAGTTGTAGTGTAAACATTGGGTAATGCATTTAGTTTTTCTGTTTATAGAGCAATTAACTACCATAAATTATAAAAGTCATTCAGAATCACTAATTTAAAATCAAAATGTGATCACTAACCCATCTAAGTTTACACATGACCAAAATTGGATGATTTTCAATTAAGTGATTTATACGTTAGTGAATGTTCAAACAAACTTTTGTGTAATACCGTGATAATTACAGATGCTTCAATATTTATGCAATGGTGTTGATTTCCATCAGTGAATTGGACTATTGAATTTCACAGACATCGACATTTACTGATGACGATATTGTTTTCAGTTTGTTTTGTTAGGAAAAACTTTTTCATCGTGAATGAAGTTTGACCAAACCAACCACTGAAAACTGTGAATAAGCGAATAGATTTTGCTTCTTGATAGATGCACTGCTACGATACCTATCAAGAAAATCAGACTAACTTAAATTCGAATAATTGCCTATGGTGTTCGTAGTAGAATGCATAACTGAAAATAATAATTCTTAGTATTTAAACATATGCATCAGTAAAATTGGTCTTCTAAATATTTATCAATGACACAAAACACTGAATTTGTGAGTTTGATGGGATAATGCTCACAGGCCCAGCGGCTGAACTTTATTTGGGAGACATTTTCAACACCTTATCTTGAATCATACATTCTTACACAACGATGAGAAATACAAGTAGAAGTGACGAATAAACGTTTGTGCAGGAGAAATAGTAAACAATACTTTTATTTGAACAATCGAATTTTCAATCTGATATTGGACAATCATCCATGAAATAAACTATATGTAGACATCTAATTGATTCATGTGGTTCTCTGACCCTTGAAATTGCCTGGAAATTCTAATTTAAAATTACGCAAGAAATAAGGGATTTGTGATCATTACAATTATCTTGTTGTTGATATGCTTGAAGAATGTTAGGCAGCAAATGGGCGTGCTGAGTGGGTTGCATTGACATAGCCTCTATGAAAAAGCTTTTTTAGAATAGATAGAATGTGTTTAGTAGTAGAATTCATGATATTCATCCTATTTTCTAATATTATCAATAATAAGTACTCTAATTTGATTTCTTAACTAGCATTACCGCATCTGCCTAATTTCAACTATGTCTTGCAGTTATCCATAAATTCGAACAGTGATATAGTTGTGTTGCATTATGATGTTCTCACCAGTGACTGATCTCTTGAAACCTCGGAAATTATGTGGCTAACTACCTAAGACAATGGAAGGTGGATGAACAATAACGTGGGTTGACTGAAGCTAGATATTTAGACACATTCCTAGATGTTTACCAATATTGAATAGACCGGCAAGTTCAGTCGTCTTTGTAGAGTTCGCTGGTACACTTTACTGAATATCCACACACACTTACTCGACTCAGCAATCTAATTGTTTCTGACCTTTCAGTGATTTTTACATTCAAACATGTGTCTAATCTAAATGTTATTCAACTATCTCCACAAACATTATATAATGATCAGTGCGAGTTTGGCTTTCTTTTCCAAGTACAACAAAAATATATGCTCAATCGCTGATTGAAATATATCAGAAAAATTAAATACTAATCACACTTCGAATAAAACATTAACAATAAAATGGACAGATTCAGTCTGTTGTTTGATTATAACCTACTTCCCCATTGAATGTCCTTTTTCAGGCTTCTAGTCGTCGTCTAACACAGATTGACTCATGATTACAAAATTGAAAGATTAGCTGGTTGGGTCTTATGAAACAAGATTAAATCGGTAGCAAGATATGCTACTGGTTACTCTGCAGTTGACCATTCAAATAACAGTAGTGATGGTAAATATAGTGAAGGATAATATATCGAATACTTTTGTTTTCTAAATACTGAGTTTGTCTCATGACAATCTGATACGATCAGGATAAGACAATTAAAAAATATCAATATTCATAAATGTATCACCGGTATTTATCAATTTGCCTGATCAGTCAGTCAGTCAGATGCAACGTAGAACTTCGTACGTAAGTACATTGGTTCATGTCGCCATACCACATCAGCACAGAGAAGTCATTGTCAATTCAAATCCAATAGTAGTAGAGGTAGTAAGGGAATTAGAAGTAATTGGAGAGGTTAGGATTATAAGATACTATTCAAGAAGTATGATTCAGTGAGAAAAGTTTAGAGAGTTGAAACTACAGGTGTTGGAGAATGCAGAATATTAGGATTTGAGAGAACACAAAGAATAAATGCACCGGCGCCATTGCGAACGATTTTGAGCCATGTCATTCAAGGTCTCTAACCATCGATTATTATCATCTCGCATGATAATTACAATCGGATGCTTTGTGATGCTCAGTTGATTGATCTGCATTTAAGTTATGACATCTTTCATCTTTGGCTACTCATACTATGTAACTATACAATAATTTTTATCCGCTATCAATTCAAGGAACAAGCTGAGGATCTACAGTCTCTCCAGATAATACTTATTTTAAGTTCAATCAATAAGGAAAATAGCAAATCCATCTTCTATCGACATTTGTTAGATTTACTTCATTCGTAACATGATTTGACTGTACTGGTTCTCACAAGCACCGCGGAAATCAAGTACTGAAGTTACTCACTTGTCAGTAAGCACAGATCATTAGTCATTTTCAGGGTGTCGAAATAAAGTCCGTCTGATGTAACAATCTGCACAACCTCCTGAAAAGAAATCACACAAGTTCTGGAGCTGTTGAATTAGTATAATCTGATGCTCTGTGTTGTTAAATGTTGAATAATGTATGATTTACTTTCCCATGATCGACCAAAATTTACTGGGAAAGTCATACTTTATTTTAATCACTGAACTATTGCTAGTTCATGATTATTATAACAATGGAAGTAGTTCATAATTTCTGGAGTTAGATCGCTCATAGTTGATGAATACATAGCATAATTTTTAGTGTTTCCTGCTGAACGTAGATTGACGAAGTCTAACGATCACGGAAAACTCCCGAAAATGTCGCTTATAATGGTTTGGTAAAAATAAACGGCGAATGACAACTAGCTGCCTGTTATACAGACATGTTTTGACCTCTGAGTCAATGATAGTCAAGACTTGACAACCACTATAGACTGTCATGTGATAGTTATATAACAAGACATAAATTGGTTTGACCACAGATCTAAATTACCTAATGAGCAATTCGCGACTGACATATCGAAAGTTCTGTTCAGATGCAAATTGAAGCCACTCCCAAGAATTTGGCAAGCCCTGAACAAATTATTCTCCGACTAACTATCAACTTTTCCGTCGAATAATCGACAAATATAATTTATAATCTCTTCACTTAGATGAGAATTTAACTGTAGAGAGGTTCAAATTATAGTGGTAGAAAGGCCACCTGCAAAAACATTATGGACTGAAACCTAAGGCCTTTATAAATTTCATTTTCCGCCTTAACCTTTCTGACGATCAGATATAGACTAAGAGACATCGTTGATAGTTACAGGAGATAGAAAAACTACTTTGGATAGTAATGCTTTTTTTTAGAACAGATACGTTCAATACTTTTTTATTTGCAGTATTTATTACATATTCATTTTTTTATGATTGTATCTAGTCGAATTCATTTTTTTTACTAATTTCTTATGGCAGCGAACGCCTTCACTAGCTGAACCTTAGCGCATCGTTGGAATTCCAATATTCATTGTTCTATCACTAGACTTTTCTCGCATCGTTAGTAGATCACTCGAGGTGGACAGTGATGCATGTCTCTATCAATAATAGATTTCGTTGTGATAACAATATTAGGTGTTGCAATAGGGATGAAGGCTTATTCACACGTAGAATTTAGCAAATTCCAAACCATATAACGCATGAGTTGGAGCACACACATCAACTCACATGTTATATTTCCAACACATTTATTTCAATCAATCAAGAATTCTATCTAGTAAATCATTCAACATCGATACTAAACATTGAGGAAGCATTTATCAATAACACAGTAACATCAAACAAATTAGAGCATACTGGGCAGATCTTTAAGACGGCACTCCATCCTTATCTCAAATCAAAACAATTCTTCTGAACAATGTGTATTTGACTAAATAACTATTAAATGTTCAAGTATTTACTGAACTACTTCTGTAACATCGTGGCTCAGATCTTGTTTGTACGTTAAGACAAAGTGAAATGAAATAAAAAAAACTATTTTCCTCACCGAATAGTTTTTGTAAAATCACTTTGTTGTATACAATCATCGATGACTATCCTAAATCCGGGTAATATCAGCGAAAAGCTTTTCAAATCGAACTTGGTTTCAGAACATTTCAAATCTGAATATTTCGATTAGTTCCAATGATTACTTATGAGTAGCTGATTTCGTCTGAGACCATTTGAAAAACCTACGAAGTTTATTCAAACTGTCGAAAATCGACTGCAGAAAATTGGTTAATATGTTTAGCAAATTTATTATCAGAATTAAGCAGCTGTATTTAAAGATAAATCATTCATACATATTTTATAAACCAGTCTTAAATATAATGAGAAGTTAGCTTCTATCACATACCTTAGAGTGTGTAAAATGAACATTTATGAAATTTAGTGAGGAGAAGTGACAAAAGATTTATGTACGCCACCTTGTCAAAAGAAACAGAATGCAATTTATTTTTGTCATCAATTTCTACAGTTCATGGATTCCAATGCAGTCTCCGAACATAACATCAATCATTACACAATCGTGGCACTTTCGGACCTTTATGCTGTAGATGTGTAAGCTAGCAGACTAATAGCATTCTCGGGTTGTGCATGAAGGTGAGGGATGATTCTGTGATCATGCTTTATGCGAGGGATATGATAAGCCGTAAGTGCGTACGTGCCTGTGAAGTCCTTTCTTGATGCTGTCCACTGAAGTAGTTGAGGTCACTGGAGCTGGAAAAGCATCCCGAGTTGCAACGATTCCTAATGAGTAAAAGTGTTAAGGAACATCAGTATTTGTTCTTTCATGCGCACATTTTTGAGGATTACATCAAGGGAATGTAGACTTAGTATATTGTTTGCCATACATACCTGTGATTCTCCTGTAACTAAGGGGAATAATCTCAAATTCTGCAGTCTTCCTCGTACGTTTTACTTTTAACACACATTTCGTTGCTAATCCATGCAGTGTGGATTTATGTCTCTTTTAAGGCGAGAGGTGGCCAGTGTGTAGTGAATGAGAACACAGGTGGGGGCAACCGAATTGTATTTAGCGAAATTTACAGAGTTACTCAGTAAAATCGGAAAACTATATCGTAAATCGTTCATTTGCAAAAGATCAGTTCATCCTATGGAACTGGATTGTTCCTGTTGCAAAACATCACTCCATTGTCACTATTCATGCATTTCATACAAATTCCATTGTTTTCTAACTCTTCCTTTCTTGATCTTCTCCCCATATTATGCTACCAGACATTACGTTGACACTCACGCTATATACTACTTATAAGTAGTTCGCACCACAGCACCACAAGTGGTTATTGAACTGAGAACCCACTCTGAAGTGACATTAGGGAGTTGACTTTCGTGGAGGTTGTAAGTGGTTTGCGTCTTTATTGGTCTCAACTGGAAGTTCACCTGCCCCATGTTCTCAGTAGATTGAATGCGCACGGCTTGCTTTGGTGAACTCATGCTGAGCTTCATGGAGGAATTCGTTGTTCGCCATCTACTCTCTCATTTGCGAGAAGCAGAACGGAATATATTCTTGTTTATAGCCGATTCTTTACTCAGCCCATCCGTTTTTGGATACTCAAACCTTAGTTGTATTAGAATACTAACTGGAACACTGAACTTGTATAGGTTATCGAAGACAATATAATAGTTCGATAACGGATGAACGATTAATCGTGTGAATGGAGGAAATTCAGAAGGAACACGCTGTTAACAATAATGTTGATTTACAGAATATAATGATGAGGCACATTGATCAGATGCTTTTTGATATTTTAATTGTTCTTTTTCTCTGTAACTCTGTAGCTGAATAAGTTATGAGTGAGCTGTTTTCAGTTAAATTGTACAGATCCGCTTGTAATAGGATTTCCTTTTAGGAAGTTAAAACCAGCGCAAAGTTACAAACATGAGTCGGAGACGTTGTTCACAACGAAAAGTAACATCACTATCACTGATTTGTTACATCCTGCTAAATCGTAAGCAGCCGTAAGAAAACAAGATGTTCTGCCTCACAGACATGAGGTTATCGCTCCACAATCATGAATGCTGGTCAGATACACCACCCTCCCTTCTTTCGTAATATCTGGCTCTGCTAAATCGAGTATAGACACCTGAAGAAAAAAGAGTAGGAAGAGTGTTATATAAGTAAAGTGATAAAATGTTGGGCAAGCAAGGTGTTTGGATGTTAATGAATTGGGGAAATAAAAATTTAATAAACTCAAACAAGAAAGAACTGACAAGGATGCAGGACGTTTGAGTTCCTTGTAATTGAAGTAGAACCTACAGGCTTTTCAATTCATCTGACTACTAGAAATAAAAACTAAAACTGCTATGAAGATAAGAAAATAATTATTTGAATTTAAATTTTAAGAAAAGTCCGCATTTAATGGGTAGCAGGGTGATTTGTCTATCATTGCGTGGTACCTGTATGGATGGTAATGGGATTATGATATGTTCAATGTCTGTTATTATTTTCCCTCTCTCCATTCTTGTTTAATGTTGTCGTAAACATGCTTCTAGAGTTAACATTATCATTGTCTGGCGTTACGAAAGTGGATCTTTGACCAGAAGACACACTTGCTGACTTAGAAAATGCTGATGACATATTCCTATTCCTTGAAGAAGCATACTGAACGCAGAGTCCTCTGACTAACCTAAGCAACAGTGTAAACATGTTCGGGATGTGGTTTTTTCCCTTGTAATGCAAAATTTTGCTTCGAGATTGGGTTGCATATTCATCAAAACTAGTGATAGGTTATGATATAGCTGAGTGTGTCGACCGCTTCACTTACCTTGGGGGTCTCATCAGTGCTGATGGCCTGGTGACTGACGACATCTCAGCACGGATAAAGAAAGCTCCATCCGACTTAATGGATGAGATACATGCATCAGCTTCCCGGTTGTTATGCATAGTGACTAGATGCAGCTTTGAGATAAAGTATTTAGACCTGTGCATTTTTATTAACCATGAATTTACCCTGTCCAGTTACACATGTGTCATTTCCAATGACAGACGTATTGAATATATCTATCGTAGACAATGTCATATTCTACATAACTATTAAGTGATGCCTCCATTTGATCGGGTCCATAAGTCCATAAGTACAATTAGCATCACCTAACTGCTTCGTCCGTCACATCTGACGACTACTCAGAATCCATGTCTAATGGCTTCTAAATTAAACCTTCGTATTACATTAATTTATCTGTGATTTCATAGCGCGACAGTAATTTTGTTGAGGAAAGATCTCGTCAAATGATCTTAAGAATCGATAGGTTATATCATTCTTCCTACTCATGACATTTGTTTCAATGCTTATCAAGATTGTACGTGAGTTTTCCAAAGTAAAGTGATAATTCTTTTGCATGACAAGATTAGAACATCTTCCTATTGTGAGAGAGAAATTCACTGTTTATTCATTTCACAACTATATTATGCACTCATTGAAACAGAGGAAGAATACTTCGCGCTCCGAATTAAGGCAAAAGGTTTTTCAATCTTATCAGAAATCATATTTCTTGTCTGGCGTTCATTTTACACAAATAACTGTGACAATTATTTGTCTAAAGATAAATTTTATCTAGCTGCATTTTCTGTAGGTACAAATACTGGAAATCTGTATAAACTAAAAATATTGAATAATGGAGTGGATGAACAAAATAAAAGAGAGAATTCATAATAAGTGATCATCTGCGTATAATTGTAATCAGTTTGTGAAATATGTTGATCTTTTGTAATTATGGAAATACTAACAAGAATAAATTATTTTTCTTGTGTCAAATGATACAGTCACGAACTCAGTACAATTCATCCCTTTAAGTGTACAATATTGTATCTTAAAACTTTTCATCTTTCGTTTATCACTCTGAATTTCATCTATCTGGAACTACTAGTGAATTACTATTATCCTGGTAATAATAATGTGCCTCAGAATTTATAATGAAAAGTAAAAGTTGTAGATTATGTTAACATTTGTATCGCAAATACAATTCGATTTTGGAAAACTATTTCAGCTCTTTTTATCTAACGTCCGTATATTTCAGTTATTGAATTTTAAGACTGAATTTCGTTGTCCTCTACTGACTGATTTGCTTTTTCATGTGATATTTTGACACCATTGATAATTAGCCGTGGAACACGAGTTGTTTGTTTACTAGTACTTACTTACTTACTTTCGCCTGTTACCCCCAATGGAGCATAGGCCGCCCACCAGTTTTCTCCAACCAACTCTGTCCTGGGCTTCCCTCTCCAGTTCTGTCCAATGTTTGTTCATTTCTCTCATATCTTTCTCTATTTCTCGGCGTAGTGTGTTCCTTGGCCTTCCTCTTTTCCTTTTGCCTTGAGGGTTCCATGTGAGGGCTTGTCTAGTGACGCAGTTGGGTGCTTTTCGTAGTGTATGTCCTATCCATTTCCACCGCTTCTTCCTGATTTCCTCCTCCATTGGAATCTGACTTGTTCTCTCCCACAGTTCGTTGTTGCTGATGGTGTCTGGCCAACGAATACGAAGTATTTTGCGTAGACAACTGTTAATAAACACTTGTATCTTCTGGATCATGGCTTTGGTAGTTCTCCATGTTTCCGCTCCATACAGTAGAACTGTCTTCACATTTGTATTGAAAATGCTGATTTTGGTTTTGTTTGAAAGTTGTTTGGAGTTCCAGATATTTTTCAACTGTAGAAATGCAGCCCTTGCTTTGCCAATCCGCGCCCTCACATTTGCGTCCGATCCACCTTTCTCGTCGATGATGCTGCCCAGATATGTGAAGGTGTTAACGTCCTCCAAGGTATCTCCATCAAGCGTGATTCGGTTGGTGCATGTTGTGTTGCATCGGAGAATTTTGCTTTTTCCTTTATGTATGTTGAGACCTACTGCTGCAGGGGCTGCTGCTACACTGGTCGTCTTCTCTTGCATTTGTTGTTGAGTGTGCGATAGAAGAGCCAGGTCATCTGCGAAGTCCAGATCGTCCAGCTGCGTCCTAACTGTCCAGTTGATACCGTGCTTCCCTCCAGATGTTGACGTCTTCATAATCCAGTCGATGACCAGGAGAAAGAGAAAGGGTGAGAGTAAGCAACCTTGCCTGACACCGGTCTTCACCTCAAAAGAGTCTGTCAGCTGACCTCCGTGTACGATTTTGCAGTTGAATCCATCATAAGAATTCCGTATGATGTTGACTATTTTCTCAGGCACACCGTAGTGTCGAAGAAGCCTCCACAGTGTTTTCCTATCCACGCTATCGAATGCTTTCTCGTAGTCGATGAAGTTGATGTAGAGTGGTGAGTTCCATTCAATTGATTGTTCCACAATGATCCGTAATGTAGCAATTTGGTCAGTACACGATCGATCCTTACGAAATCCAGCCTGTTGATCTCGAAGTTGGGCGTCTACGAAGTCCTTCATTCTGTTTAACAATACTCTGTTGAAGACTTTGCCTGGTATTGAAAGAAGAGTGATGCCTCTGTAGTTTTCACACTTGCTGAGATCGCCTTTCTTTGGTATTTTGATGAGGTATCCTTCTTTCCAATCTGATGGTACTTGTTCCTCATCCCAAATCTTCTTGAAGAGAATGTGAAATATTTTCGCAGTTGCTTCCACATCTGCTTTCATTGCCTCTGCTGGAATGTTGTCTGGTCCTGCTGCTTTGCCGCTCTTGATTTGTCTGATGGCTATACTGATCTCCTCAATCGTAGGTGCGCCAATATTAATTGGGAGGTCCGTGGATGCTGCTTCGATGTTGGGTGTGTTCAGTGGAGCTGGTCGATTCAGGAGTTCTTGAAGGTGCTCTACCCACCTATTTCGCTGTTGTTCAGTGTTGCTGATTACTTTGCCTTCCTTGATTTTCACTGGTCGTTCTGGTTTACGATAGTTCCCGGTGAGCTTCTTTGTTGTTTCGTACAATTGTCTCATGTTTCCTTCTCTTGCAGCCTTTTCCGCCGTCATTGCTAGATCTTCCACATATTTTCGTTTGTCAGCTCTGATGCTCTTCTTCACTTCCCTGTTTGCTTCTGTATACTCGGCTTGCGCCTTAACTTTCTCTGCTCTTGTTCGGCAGATATTGATAGCTGCCTTCTTGTTCCTCCTTCCTTCAATTTTTGCAAGAGTACCAACAGAGATCCATTCCTTGTGATGGTGCTTCTTGCGACCAAGGACCTCCTGACATGTTGAAGTGATTGCCTCCTTAATCCCTTTCCAATTGTTCTCCAATGTTGCTTCCTCTCCATTGAGTAGATCCTGAAAGGCCTGGAACCTATTGGTGAGGGCTATCCTGAATTCGTTGAGTTTTACGGTATCCCGAAGAAAGGCCGTATTAAACTTCTGTGATGTTGTCTGCCCCGCTGTCCAGTGCTTCTTTAGCTTCAATCTCATTTTGGCGATCAGCAAGTGGTGATCTGAAGCTATATCAGCTCCTCTCTTGGTTCTCACATCCTCCATGGTCCTTCTGAACTTTTTGTTGATACAGATATGGTCAATTTGGTTTTGAGTAGTGTGGTCCGGTGAAATCCATGTGGCTTTGTGAATGCGTTTGTGCGGGAATATTGTGCCACCGATGACCAGTTTGTTGAAGGCACATAGGTTTGCAAATCTCTCACCGTTTTCGTTCCTTTCTCCCAGTCCATGTCGTCCCATGATGTCTTCATATCCAGTGTTGTCCATTCCAACCTTGGCATTCAGGTCTCCCATAAGAATCGTCAAATCCTTTGGTGAACATTTATCGACGACTGACTGCAGCCTTTCGTAGAATTGATCTTTAACGTCGTCATTGTAGTCATTGGTAGGTGCATAACATTGGATGACGTTCATTGTAATGTCCTGTTTCTTTGTTTTGAAGGATGCTTTAATGATCCTGGGTCCATGAGATTCCCATCCTATCAGTGCCTTTTGTGCATGTTTGGACAGCATCAGTGCAACTCCTTGTGTATGTGAAGCGTTTTCCTCTTCATGACCAGAGTATAACAGCAGTTCCCCTGAAGCAAGTCTCAGTTGTCCTACCTGTGTCCAGTGTGTTTCACTGATGCCGAGCACCTCGAGGTTGTATCTTTTCATTTCTGCCGCAACTTGAAATAGTCTTCCAGTCTCCCACAATGTACGAACGTTCCATGTACCTAAAAAAATGGTTGCTCTGGTTGTGAGAAGAGGCATCGGCCCCGTGACTTCCGAGGGAACTCGGCTTTCATCACGAGACGTCATAATTCTTCTTCCAACTCCCAGGGCAGAGTTAAAATGGTTTGAATTATTTTTTCTGGTTAGCGTTTTTTTGGCAAGTTAGATTTCAACGGAATGGGGCCGCCAACCCCATGTCCAACCCTCCTCCTTTATCCGGGCTTGGGACCGGCAGTAGCCCCTAAGGTTCTACTGTGCGGAGTTGTTTACTAGTATAAAGCTCTTACTCGTCAAATAGATTACATGTAATCCTGATACTGATATTCACAATGAAATTCGAATCTTTTACACTTCAATTAGGATTTCAATGTAACACAACTTATTATTAAAGATATTCGTTATCGTTGATATGGAACTGAATTTTCTAATGATCACATTTTGGACGTGCATGTGGATTGCTAATGAATGCTGAAGGAGGGTGAATCCATTTTCTGAATTCAATTATCAGTCAGAATCCTTAATCACGATAGTTGTTTGCAAGCAACGCAACTTCATTTTCAGTAATCGTCCATTGTACTACTTTCATGAATTTTTCAGAAGTGATCAGATAGCTTACTCCAAAAATTGTCACATAATATCAGATGGTTTCTATCAAAATAGGTAGTGATTTACTATGAAGTTTGACCAAACATGTTAAATCTTTTGTGCTTCAACTCATTATACATCAGTCATTTTTCTTTTCATATGCACTTGATGTTTTGTCGGAACTGAAATTTGAACAACTCATTATTCTTCTTTTTCTGAATATAACTGGTTACACTTTCACCTCTTTAAGTTGATATTCCGATACAAGTTTAGTTTTTTTATGTAAATAATAATGTGGTGTCGTGGTACTAAAATTTATGATATGATACCTAAGGCATAGTGGTACGTAGAAACAATATTACTTACAAGATTTCTTATTTGTTCATTCATATAGTAACCCTTCGTATCAAATAGGCATCATGAAATTCACCTTGCAATGAAATAACGTTTTCATCAGTTGCTATTTCTGTAGAGAGTAAGCTTTAATCCACTTACTTATTGAAATTATACTTTCAGATTTTTAGGCGTATCCTAATTGATTAGTGTAAACTTCGTACTTTATTCAGTGTTTCAGGAACACCATCGAGTGGGAAGTTATATTGAAACTAACTACTGTTTTTAGAATCACATTTCACCAATTACGATTTTAATTTAGTAATCAGCAGGGAAAACGTTTTGAAACCTTTCACCTTGTACTAACTACTCAATCCAATAATATTGACAGTTCCAAAAGAAGGGCTTACTGGTTATGAATACGAACAATGTTGGGATTGTATATGGCTTAGTTATGATTTTCAATAAATATCCTAATTATTATAAAAGGAACAAAAAATTTCACACCATCATTGGGTTAAAAATGCATTTCCTAATATTAAGACAATTGCGTTTCATGTTTTTGTCTTAATTAGAAAGAAAGAAAGAAAAACAGTCATACTCTCATGAATGCACTTAATAATAAACAAAATTAATTCGATTAAAATCATATCTGGTTCTCATTTGAAATGATGAATCGAGGCCTATGATTAAAAGCCTGGAAGCGTCTGTTTCTTCCGATTATTGAACTCATAGGCGATATGCATCCGCGACAACCACTACTCGCAAGATTTGAAACCGGTATAATAATTATTCATTAATTAACAATTTGAGGTATGTCCAAAAACAATTGTTAATCAATCCAGGCACCAGTAAATAATCATTCAATCAATGAGAGTATGCATATATTTTGTCATTTAATTTGTAATAGACTGACGTCTATGTATTTGAGTTGTGATTGAAAATGGTCTGTTGTTCTGAGAAAACTCAACGTTGATAATTTAACTGTTACTGCTGAAAATCTATTTAACCATGTACAAAGAAATAACAGTTGATATATTATCTGCAACATATACGTTGTCGAATTTCTATGCAAACTACCTATATATATTTCATAGGTGAATGAAAAATGTATTCTGTCTTCTTCAGTGACGGTAGTGACATTCGTATTATTGAGTCATGCATATTTGCCGTGAGTTGTCATCACAAAATTGAGTTTATATTTTTTTATTCATTAAAATCGTGAATCAATCAATTTTAGAACAGAAGATGATAATGAAATTTTTACTGTGAATGTTGATGCTTACAATAGTATCGACTACCTTCTCCTGTTTTCACACCTAATCTTTAGCTGGATGTAGAAAAATTATCATAAGAAATCTAACATGATCTTAGTTGGTTCGGCTATGCATACTTCTAAAATATGTGTTATTACCATCAGTGTTCCGGTGTTCTGGACAAACGAGACATTTAAGTGCTGCAGCAGATCAGGATATTTATGGTTGAATGTATGATTGGTAGAGTGTATATTTGTGTATATAAGTTCTCATTGAATATTCAATTAAACTTGTGATTACAGTTATATTGGATAAGAAGAATAACTACATTTGAGAGGGCCGAGAATCGATTCATCGGGGAGTTATGTACCTGTGTGGATGTGAAAAAGAACTGAGGTCTACTGTTCGCATAGTAGTGTTAACGTGTGTGCAGTGTTCGGTTCTATTGAAAATCAATATAAAATTACTCTGACCAATTTAGAGTGAATTAATGTAATTGTCAATTACATTTACTCAAAAGAGAGTAAGTTCATTTCCTCTATTACTCTTTAATCACTTTGTTCCACTAGTCGAGTATATATTACAGACAACATGTACGTTACATATTCTAGAGTTTAACTGTCATATTTCATATCTGTACATCACAACTAACAAAGATAAATGCAGCACTCAAACTGAGTGCAAATCATCAAACCTGTTCTGTCAATCAGTTAGGCAGTTCAATGTAGTCGTTAAAAGCACATTATTTGGCGGAAGTGTATTGTGGTAGATAGGAATATAGCGAAAAAATACCAAACGAACTAAATTATTAGAAAAGCAAGCGTCAAGAATGCTCATTTCAGTTTGCAATTTGGAACTTTCCATTGGTTTGAATGACTGTAATTGATCACATTTATTTGATATCTGAGTTGTGAAGTGTGTATAAAATCACGTTTGAAGTTGTATGTAACTGCCAAGTCCCGAACTGGCCAAAACGCACATCTTGCATTCTACTGTTATCCACCACCCATCTTTGTTCACAATAAATAGCTTATAAATTAATGCAAAGAAAGCTTACAGCTTGATTAATTCATTTACGGTATCTATGACGAAACTCCAATTATTTTAAACACTAAATGATATAAGTACTTTAAGATAGAACACAATACAAAATATGGTATTTGTCAAACATTGTAGAAACGATCTCTCGATTTTCTGTTGATTTTCCATCTAACCTCCGATCATAATTTTTTAACAACCTATTTTATTTCGAGGCTGCCTTATAAGGAAATTTTCGGAGGTGCAATTGCAATCAGTCGTCAACAATTTGAGAAGGTCGGTGGTTACTTGAATTCGTTCTATGGATGGTGAGGCGAAGATGATGATTTTTATAAAAGAATGATCCATTACAATTATAGTGTCGTGCACTATCTAATGGAAATCGCTCGTTACATCATGTTGAAACATGGAAAAGATTTAGGAAATGAAGAAAATCCAATACGGTAACTGGATTTGTACTTCGTTTGTAGTATTCGGTCTTACCATGAGTTAGTTATTTTACAGACAAGTCGACTAAGAATTTACAAGCAGTACATAAACTTCTTCATCACATATGAAGTGTTAGCTGAAACAGTGTGACAGTTAACGCTAAGTGAGATTTGTTCTTGAGATTATTTGTTTGGTGATAGCTCTAGTGACATACTAATAACGTTTGGACACTGAACAAACCTCTACAACACATCTATCCGAATTTTTGCTCCCTAGATAGCTCATTAGAGTTGACCATAAGACAATAATTACAACTGCATATAAAATTGAATCATTGATGTAACAGTTTCTTGTCGGGAACAATTTCGTTTTTCCATACATTTTTAACACACACTTTTTAATATATTCTCAAACGAATAAGTAACAACGGATACAGGAATAAGTAATAATTGGTCATCCAAAAGCAGTTTAATACGAGATAGATTTCGTGAAATCGTTATGAAAAGATATATCTATTGAATCGGTTACAATTGGCAATGAACTTGTTTATCATGAAAAGTCATTAGGTGAGCACTGCGATGTAATACAGATTGACTTAAATATGTGAGCTATTTCATTCCGTTTCACTGATTTAATAGTAAAGCGTTTGCATTGTGAATGGAATTAAGTGGATTGTTTGGTAGGAATTACTGGGACGCTGTATTATTTATGTTGACTTGAATAATTAATTACATTTAATGCTAAATCTGAGGACGTTATAATTCCAAACAGTTCCAGAATACTTAAGTAAAAATACGGAAAACTGTATGAAAGCTTATATTACTTCCTTATAGGAAATTAACCTGACACTAAGGTCGTTTAGAATCATTTTTACTGAATAAAATACCCGTCAATATTTGAAGTGAAATATATTGTGCTACAGTTGCACAACGTCATTTCTGAGTAGACGAACATAAATTACTTTGAAAATAAATCAGAGTTCCTTTACTGAGCAATATTAGTTGAGCCAGAGGTTTTGCGAATTAAATATTTGGGAAATAATAAATAGTTGAAAATTCAGTTACTCGAAAGAAATATATGAACTGAAATGTGTTTCGTGAAAAATTACATAATTATATTCCTAATAGTATTGTAAATAAATTGTATTATCACAGAGCCTTCTCAGATTATTATTCAATGAAATATCGTTCTTTTGAGGAGCTTTGATTAGGTGATGTCATGACGTTCAACTGCTAATTGATGTTCGTATAGAGAAAGCTGAAGAGGACGTCCCATTCCCCCTACCTAGTGTTCCTCACAATCTGAGCAGTTTATTTTGTAGATGATATTTGGTTTTCCCTCTTTTTTCATTTTGTCTTTTGGTTTACGTAGGAGTCATTGAAATGATTCTGTTAGTTTGTGTGCTTCACCTATTCCAGATAGTTTCAGTAGTTGTAGTGTAGTTTCCGATAGGTCTTTATAGATGGTAGAATGGTGATGAGATGATAGTCGACATCATTCGGAATTCTTACGATAAATGAAATTGCATATTCGTGCACGGAGGAGAACTGAAAGTCTCGTTTGAACTGAAGACTGGTGTCGGGTAAAGTCGTTACTCTCAGCTCTTAAATTTCTCCTGATGACCGACTGGACTATGAAGACGTTAACATTTGGATGGAAGCCCAGGATGCAATGGGCAGCAAGGATGCAGCTGGATGATCTAACCTATGCAGACAATCTGGCTCTTCTGTCGCACACAAATGCAGTATAAGACGGCCAGTTTAGCAGAAGTAGGAAAAGCTAAATGCACCAACCAAGCTACACTTGATGGAGATGCCTTAAAGGTTATGAAAACTTTTACATATTTGAGGAGCATCATTGATGAGTAGGATGCATGTGATGCAGATGAGAATGCGCAAATCGACTAGAGCAAGGGCTGCATTTCTACACTTGAAGATCACGTGAAGTTCCAAACAATTATCGATCAACATTAAAGTCAGAATTTTAAATACAAATGTCAATCGAAACAGTGCTACTTTATGTAGCGAAAACATGCAAATTAGCCAAAGCCGTCATCCACGATTTACAAGTACTGATTAACACTTATCTAGGAAAAATACTTCGGATTTGTTGACCAGAAACAATCAGCATTAACCTACGGCGCGAAAGAACAAACCAGATTCCATTAGAGGAAGTAGTCAGGAAGAAGAGCTGGAAGTTAATAGGTCACAAATTGTGGAAATCACGTAACTGCATCACAAGTAAAGCCCTCACTTGAAACCGTCAAAGTCAAAGGAAAAGAGGAATACCAAGAAACGCATTACTCCATAAGAAGAATGAACGTAAATTAGACGGAACTTGAAAGAGAAGCCTAGTATAGAGTAAGTTGTAGAATGCTGGTTGGCTGACCATGCTTCATTGAAGGAAACAGGCGTAAGTAAGTAAGAAATTCAGTGATTAAGTAAGTAAGCAAGGATGGTGTGTTTGTTGGTTCCTGTAAGTGATTTTGCTTTTACTGATGGCCTCAGTCGATATTTATCTATCTCTATTATTTAATGGTCCTTCCAAATCATGATAATAATCATTATGATTAAAAAAATGTTGTTTCTACAATCCCTCCAACAGATTCTGAAATCGAATAAGGAAGCATGCAATAATTTTGTAAACAGCGACCTAGAAATTAGTACGTACGTATATCAGTCCAAGCTGCAATACCACATTAGCACAGAAGTGTAAGTGTCAATTCAAATCCCATAGCAGTAGGTGAAGTAAAGGCGATAGCAGTAATCGGAGAGATTAGGGTTCGAAGATATTATTCAGAAAGCAGAATCTAGTGAAACAAACTCAAAAAACAAGATAAGGTGATGAGGAATTCAGAAGGTTAGGATTTGAGAGAACACTAAGAATCAGTGAACTTGCGCCATTGCGAACGGTTTTGAGCCATGTCGTTCAAGGTCGCTAACCATCGATGATTTCGCCTCGCGGACACAGACCAGATAGCCTACAATTGCCAACATCACTCAGACCACTTGTCAGTGACTTCATGGATTTGCTCCACGTTAAAATTTGGCCACCGTCAAGCTTTCTCCAAACCTACTTCTACACCACAAAACATAGCTCGATTGGGCAGTCGGTTATTAGGCATACGTAACACATGTCCCAACCACCTCAGCTGGTGAAGTTTCACTACTTCATATGTTGATATGTGATCCTTACCTAGCAACCGCTCCCTAACAAGCACTTTGCTTACTCGGGCAATGTTTCGAAGACACCTATGGTCAAAAACCAGCAACGTACGTGCTATGTTTCGCCCCCATATAGTAGGATGAAGCGAACTTCTGTGCAGTGCACTAGTCTTTCAGTCAGCAAAGGCGTACCTCGCCTACGCCAAAATTGATGCAAGTTGGCAAAAGCCGATCGAGCCTCCTCTATCTGTGCCGAGATTTCGTCACACACCAGGCCATCAGAACTTATGAGACTCCCGAGACAACTGGAGCGGTCGACGCGCTCAGCTGCTTCGCTTCCCATCACTAGTTAAGGTGCCGATACAGGCCAAACCCGCAGCGACGTTTAGCATTTTGAAGGGGAAAGCCTTGTCCCGAATATGCTTGCACTGTTGCTTGGGATAATCAGAATGAAGACTCTGCATTTTGACAGCATCTTCACCAAATAGAACTATGTTATCGGTGTATTCAAGGTCAACAAGCGTGTCGACTGGTAAACCAGTCTACCAGTCTACGTGGATAGTGTTAACTCTAATAACATGTCTACGACGAAGCTAAACATGAACGACGAAAGTGGATACCCCTCACGGACACTACTTGAATTAAAGAATTCAATGACAGTTCGCCATAAGCTCTAATTCGACCAGTGGTATCGAGTAGAGAGCGTGTAGAAAGTTAATGTACTTCTTTGGACACACCTTTAATGACAGGAACCTGACACAGAACCTCACGATCCACAGAGTGGAATCCTGCCATAAGGTCGAGACGTACTACTATTTTAGCCGGCGAACGACTGTTTGTGTTCTAGGACCTGACATGGGTGTCAAAATGTGGTCTATACATCCACGTCCAGATCTGAAACACTGCCTTGTTTCGCCGTAAGCGGATGCAAATAAATGTGGAGGCACTACATATGTGTTGAATTTTGGAACTGATTTAATTACAATGGGATATGATGAAATCTTTAGGGTTATCCCGTTGCTGATATGCTTGAAGAGTGTTGATGGACATTTGAGCAAGCTGAACGGCTTGCATTGACTTACACATTAGGAAACAAGCCTTTTTGGAATAGGTAGATTTGGGCTAGTAGTAGTGGAATTCATGATATGCGTTTCATCGTATTTCCTACTGTCCGGATGGATGGATCTATATCTCACATTCATTGGTCACTCTGCGCTTCAAACTCAGCATCATTCGCTTCAAGATTCAGTAGTGCAAAGGATATGCTTTCTGCATAGGAATAATCGAATCGTTTTGAATCGGAATAAATCATTTAACCATCAAGCAACTGTGTAGCACCTTGACGATGATCACACCAGGTGCCATTTACAGCTGACAACTGTCGCGAATAAGCATTCAGTTTAAGATCTGAAAATAGAGCCAACTAACAAGCGTTCATTATATTAGATCAAACCATATTCTTTTGTATATTTTAATAAGCATTTATGCGTGACCCGTACTAAACTGTATCAATCAGACGAATTCTGAGTTCAATCAAACCTTCTGCTGCAAAGGAACGTGTGAAGATTGCGCGGGGTTTTTCATGGAATGCATATCGATATCTGACGTACTCCAATTTCTATCTCGTTAGTATGCAAATGACATCAACTATGATTCCTTCTATATTCCAAGGCCAACGAACCAAACACTGGTTTACATCAGAATGACCATCGCTCTTCACTATGTTATTTGCTTTCACGCCATTCGTATGTGATGATTGTTTGGAAGAATGAAAGTCAGTAAATTCATAGATAAACACATTCTTCAATTGCTCTACCGAGTCATTTATGTGAGAAATGTAGTTCAAATTCGTGTGGCACATGTTGCAGCTTACTGGCTTAAAAAGAATCCATTCTAGAAATGTCCCAATAGCATCTGGACACCTGGGTAAACTTAAGGCCTATTTCAACAGCTAATGACCCTCTAGAAATGTCACGTCCAATAAATGACGCAACGTCACCACTTTCCAACATTGTGTAATTTGAATGCATTACTATGAAATAAACTATAATGTTACCTTCTACACATATAATCAAGATTCATTCAAAAAACCAGTGTCACATCAGAAAATCCCTGCCATTAAATGCAGTTACATATAATTCAACAACAAAATAATTTATTCAATTGATCAACCTACTGTCTTGTTCCTACCCAAGGAATCGTACAATCTAATCAGTCTGTTTTCTTCCAGACTAAATCTCAATGAGTATTTCTGAAGAGATGTTTTACTGATGGGAGAATAAATGACATGTAATAATCGAGCAAGATCCAACTCTGAATTGTTTGAGATAGATATATTTGGATGCGTCGAGCCGTATGTTTGAGGTGATATGTCAAGTTTATGTTGAATAATATTCCACTGAAACGGATTTGGTGTAATGGCAATCAACCATACAATCGACAGAGTAACCATTGCACAAAACAGAACTTTGACTTTCAATAAATATCTATCATTTCGCAGAACAATATCAGCAATTTCACCCATCATGACGATTACTGTGGAGGTAATTAGACGTTGATCGTAGGAATTTATTATTATTCATACGTGTGAAATCTGAAAATTGTAGAATGATCAATCAATCATTATTAATCTACACTAACAAACTTTCGTTATTAAAGTGTCCCAAGAGACACTGCAAAACATTCATATTATCGATTCCAAACAATATTCACCTTACACATGTACCTCTTATTGGGCGATCGATTGTTTATTAGGTCAACAGTTGCATTCAGATAGAGTTGTAGTGTAAACATTGGGTAATGCATTTAGTTTTTCTGTTTATAGAGCAATTAACTACCATAAATTATAAAAGTCATTCAGAATCACTAATTTAAAATCAAAATGTGATCACTAACCCATCTAAGTTTACACATGACCAAAATTGGATGATTTTCAATTAAGTGATTTATACGTTAGTGAATGTTCAAACAAACTTTTGTGTAATACCGTGATAATTACAGATGCTTCAATATTTATGCAATGGTGTTGATTTCCATCAGTGAATTGGACTATTGAATTTCACAGACATCGACATTTACTGATGACGATATTGTTTTCAGTTTGTTTTGTTAGGAAAAACTTTTTCATCGTGAATGAAGTTTGACCAAACCAACCACTGAAAACTGTGAATAAGCGAATAGATTTTGCTTCTTGATAGATGCACTGCTACGATACCTATCAAGAAAATCAGACTAACTTAAATTCGAATAATTGCCTATGGTGTTCGTAGTAGAATGCATAACTGAAAATAATAATTCTTAGTATTTAAACATATGCATCAGTAAAATTGGTCTTCTAAATATTTATCAATGACACAAAACACTGAATTTGTGAGTTTGATGGGATAATGCTCACAGGCCCAGCGGCTGAACTTTATTTGGGAGACATTTTCAACACCTTATCTTGAATCATACATTCTTACACAACGATGAGAAATACAAGTAGAAGTGACGAATAAACGTTTGTGCAGGAGAAATAGTAAACAATACTTTTATTTGAACAATCGAATTTTCAATCTGATATTGGACAATCATCCATGAAATAAACTATATGTAGACATCTAATTGATTCATGTGGTTCTCTGACCCTTGAAATTGCCTGGAAATTCTAATTTAAAATTACGCAAGAAATAAGGGATTTGTGATCATTACAATTATCTTGTTGTTGATATGCTTGAAGAATGTTAGGCAGCAAATGGGCGTGCTGAGTGGGTTGCATTGACATAGCCTCTATGAAAAAGCTTTTTTAGAATAGATAGAATGTGTTTAGTAGTAGAATTCATGATATTCATCCTATTTTCTAATATTATCAATAATAAGTACTCTAATTTGATTTCTTAACTAGCATTACCGCATCTGCCTAATTTCAACTATGTCTTGCAGTTATCCATAA
This sequence comes from Schistosoma turkestanicum, assembly GCA_944470395.2. Classification (NCBI taxonomy): domain Eukaryota; kingdom Metazoa; phylum Platyhelminthes; class Trematoda; order Strigeidida; family Schistosomatidae; genus Schistosoma; species Schistosoma turkestanicum. The sequence continues at coordinate 6,553,670 of OX103979.1, read as the reverse complement.
ATTCGAACAGTGATATAGTTGTGTTGCATTATGATGTTCTCACCAGTGACTGATCTCTTGAAACCTCGGAAATTATGTGGCTAACTACCTAAGACAATGGAAGGTGGATGAACAATAACGTGGGTTGACTGAAGCTAGATATTTAGACACATTCCTAGATGTTTACCAATATTGAATAGACCGGCAAGTTCAGTCGTCTTTGTAGAGTTCGCTGGTACACTTTACTGAATATCCACACACACTTACTCGACTCAGCAATCTAATTGTTTCTGACCTTTCAGTGATTTTTACATTCAAACATGTGTCTAATCTAAATGTTATTCAACTATCTCCACAAACATTATATAATGATCAGTGCGAGTTTGGCTTTCTTTTCCAAGTACAACAAAAATATATGCTCAATCGCTGATTGAAATATATCAGAAAAATTAAATACTAATCACACTTCGAATAAAACATTAACAATAAAATGGACAGATTCAGTCTGTTGTTTGATTATAACCTACTTCCCCATTGAATGTCCTTTTTCAGGCTTCTAGTCGTCGTCTAACACAGATTGACTCATGATTACAAAATTGAAAGATTAGCTGGTTGGGTCTTATGAAACAAGATTAAATCGGTAGCAAGATATGCTACTGGTTACTCTGCAGTTGACCATTCAAATAACAGTAGTGATGGTAAATATAGTGAAGGATAATATATCGAATACTTTTGTTTTCTAAATACTGAGTTTGTCTCATGACAATCTGATACGATCAGGATAAGACAATTAAAAAATATCAATATTCATAAATGTATCACCGGTATTTATCAATTTGCCTGATCAGTCAGTCAGTCAGATGCAACGTAGAACTTCGTACGTAAGTACATTGGTTCATGTCGCCATACCACATCAGCACAGAGAAGTCATTGTCAATTCAAATCCAATAGTAGTAGAGGTAGTAAGGGAATTAGAAGTAATTGGAGAGGTTAGGATTATAAGATACTATTCAAGAAGTATGATTCAGTGAGAAAAGTTTAGAGAGTTGAAACTACAGGTGTTGGAGAATGCAGAATATTAGGATTTGAGAGAACACAAAGAATAAATGCACCGGCGCCATTGCGAACGATTTTGAGCCATGTCATTCAAGGTCTCTAACCATCGATTATTATCATCTCGCATGATAATTACAATCGGATGCTTTGTGATGCTCAGTTGATTGATCTGCATTTAAGTTATGACATCTTTCATCTTTGGCTACTCATACTATGTAACTATACAATAATTTTTATCCGCTATCAATTCAAGGAACAAGCTGAGGATCTACAGTCTCTCCAGATAATACTTATTTTAAGTTCAATCAATAAGGAAAATAGCAAATCCATCTTCTATCGACATTTGTTAGATTTACTTCATTCGTAACATGATTTGACTGTACTGGTTCTCACAAGCACCGCGGAAATCAAGTACTGAAGTTACTCACTTGTCAGTAAGCACAGATCATTAGTCATTTTCAGGGTGTCGAAATAAAGTCCGTCTGATGTAACAATCTGCACAACCTCCTGAAAAGAAATCACACAAGTTCTGGAGCTGTTGAATTAGTATAATCTGATGCTCTGTGTTGTTAAATGTTGAATAATGTATGATTTACTTTCCCATGATCGACCAAAATTTACTGGGAAAGTCATACTTTATTTTAATCACTGAACTATTGCTAGTTCATGATTATTATAACAATGGAAGTAGTTCATAATTTCTGGAGTTAGATCGCTCATAGTTGATGAATACATAGCATAATTTTTAGTGTTTCCTGCTGAACGTAGATTGACGAAGTCTAACGATCACGGAAAACTCCCGAAAATGTCGCTTATAATGGTTTGGTAAAAATAAACGGCGAATGACAACTAGCTGCCTGTTATACAGACATGTTTTGACCTCTGAGTCAATGATAGTCAAGACTTGACAACCACTATAGACTGTCATGTGATAGTTATATAACAAGACATAAATTGGTTTGACCACAGATCTAAATTACCTAATGAGCAATTCGCGACTGACATATCGAAAGTTCTGTTCAGATGCAAATTGAAGCCACTCCCAAGAATTTGGCAAGCCCTGAACAAATTATTCTCCGACTAACTATCAACTTTACCATTGAATAATCAACAAATTTAATTTATAATCTCTTCACTTAGATGAGAATTCAACTGTAGAGTGGTTCAAATTATAGTGGTAGAAAGGCCACCTGCGAAAACATTATGGACTGAAACTTAAGGCCTTTATAAATTTCATTTTCGGCCTTAACCTTTCTGACGATCAGATATAGACTAAGAGACATCGTTGATAGTTACAGGAGACAGAAAAACTACTTTGGATAGTAATGCTTTTTTTAGAACAGATACGTTCAATACTTTTTTATTTGCAGTATTTATTACATATTCATTTTTTTATGATTGTATCTAAATATATGCGTATATAATAGTCGAATTCAGTTTATTTTACTAATTTCTTATGGCAGCGAACGCCTTCACTAGCTGAACCTTAGCGCATCGTTGGAATTCCAATATTCATTGTTCTATCACTAGAAATTTCTCGCATCGTTAGTAGATCACTCGAGGTCGACAGTGATGCATGCCTCTATCAATAATAGATTTCGTTGTGATAACAATATTAGGTGTTGCAATAGGGATGAAGGCTTATTCACACGTAGAATTTAGCAAATTTCAAACCATATAACGCATGAGTTAGAGCACACACATCAACTCACATGTTATATTTCCAACACATTTATTTCAGTCAATCAAGAATTCTATCTAGTAAATCATTCAACATCGATACTGAACATTGAGGAAGCATTTATCAATAACACAATAACACCAAACAAATTAGAGCATACTGGGCAGATCTTTAAGACGGCACTCCATCCTTATCTCAAATCAAAACAATTCTTCTGAACAATGTGTGTTTGAATAAAGAAGTATTTACTGAACTACTTCTGTAACATCGTGGCTCAGATCTGTTTGTACGTTAAGACAAAGTGAAATGAAATAAAAAAAAAATTTTCCTCACCGAATAGTTTTTGTAAAATCACTTTGTTGTATACAATCATCGATGACTATCCTAAATCCGGGTAATATCAGCGAAAAGCTTTTCAAATCGAACTTGATTTCAGAACATTTCAAATCTGAATATTTCGATTAGTTCCAATGATTACTTATGAGTAGCTGATTTCGTCTGAGACCATTTGAAAAACTTAAGAATTTTATTCAAAGTGTCGAAAATCGACTGCAGAAAATTGGTTAATATGTTTAGCAAATTTATTATCAGAATTGAGCAGCTGTATTTAAAGATAAATCATTCATACATATTTTATATACCCGTCTTAAATATAATGAGAAGTTAGCTTCTATCACATACCTTAGAGTGTGAAAAATGAACATTTATGAAATTTAGTGAGGAGAAGTGACAAAAGATTTATGTACGCTACCTTGTCAAAAGAAACAGAATGCAATATTTTTTGTCATCAATTTCTACAGTTCATGGATTCCAATGCAGTCTCCAAATATAACATAAATCATTACACTATCGTGGAGTTTCAGACCTTTATGCTGTAGATGTGTAGGCTAGTGGACTAATAGCATTCTCAGGTTGTGCATGAAGGTGAGGCACGATTCTGTGATCATGCTTTATGCGAGGGAGATGATAAGCCGTACGTGCGTACGTGCTTGTGAAGTCCTTTCTTGAAGCTGTCCACTGAAGTAGTTGAGGTCACTGGAGCTGGAAAAGCATCCCGAGTTGAAACGATTACTAATGAGAAAAAGTGTGCAGGAACATCAGTATTTGTTCTTTCATGCGCACATTTTTGAGGATTACGTCAAGGGAATGTAGGCTTAGTATGTTGTTTGCCATACATACCTGTGATTCTTCTGTAACTAAGGGGGAATTATCTCAAATTCTGCAGTCTTCCTCGTACGTTTTACTTTTAACACACATTTCGTTGCTAATCCATGCAGTGTGGATTTATTTCTCTTTTAGGCCGAGAGGTGGTCAGTGGTTATTGAACTGAGAACCCACTCTGAAGTGACATTAGGGAGTTGACTTTGGTCGCAGTTGTAAATCGTTTGCGTCTTTATTGGTCTCAACTGTGTTCACCTGCCCCATATTCTCAGTAGATTGGATGCGCATGACCTGCTTTGCTGAAACCCATACTTAGCTTCATGGAGGAATTCGTTGTTCGCCATCTACTCTCTCATTTGCGAGAAGCAGAACGGAATATATTCTTGTTTACAGCCGATTCTTTACTCAGCTCATCCGTTTTTGGATACTCGGACCTTAGTTGTATTAGAATACTAACTGGAACACTGAACTTGTATAGGTTATCGAAGACAATATAATAGTTAGATAATGGATGAACGATTAATCGTGTGAATGGAGGAAATTCAGAAGGAACAAGTTGTCAAAAATAATGTTGATTTACAGAATACAATGATGAGGCACATTGATCAGATGCTTTTTGATATTTTAATTGTACTTTTTCTCTGTAACTCTGTAGCTGAATAAGTTATGAGTGAGCTGTTTTCAGTTAAATTGTACAGATCCGCTTGTAATAGGATTTCCTTTTAGGAAGTTAAAACCAATGCAAAGTTACAAACATGAGTCGTAGACGTTGTTCACAACGAAAAGTAACATCACTATCACTGATTTGTTGCATCCTGCTAAATCGAGTATAGACACCTGAAGAAAAAAGAGTAGGAAGAGTGTTATATAAGTAAAGTGATAAAATGTTGGGCAAGCAAGGTGTTTGGATGTTAATGAATTGGGGAAATAAAAATTTAATAAACTCAAACAAGAAAGAACTCACAATGATGCAGGACGTTTGAGTTCCTTGTAATTGAAGTAGCATCTACAGGCTTTTCAATTCATCTGACTACTAGAAATAAAAACTAAAACTGCTGTGAAGATAAGAAAATAATTATTTGAATTTAAATTTTAAGAAAAGTCCGCATTTAATGGGTAGCAGGGTGATTCGTCTATCATTGCGTGGTACCTGTATGGATGGTAATGGGATTATGGTATGTTCAGTGTCTTTTATTATTTTCCCTCTCTCCATTCTTGTTTAATGTTGTCGTAAACATGCTTCTAGAGTTAACATTATCATTGTCTGGCGTTACGAAAGTGGATCTTTGACCAGAAGACACACTTGCTGTCTTAGAAAATGCTGATGACATATTCCTATTCCTTGAAGAAGCATACTGAACGCAGAGTCCTCTGACTAACCTAAGCAACAGTGTAAGCATTTTCGGGATTTGGTTTTTTCCCTTGTAATGCAAAATTTTGCTTCGAGATTGGGTTATGATGTAGCTGAGTGTGTCGAACGCTTCACTTGGGGCGTCTCATCAGTGCTGATGGCCTGATGACTGACGAAATCTCAGCACGGATAAAGAAAGCTCCATCCTACCTAATGGATGAGATACATGGCCGGTGAAAGAATAGGACACTCGTAGATTGCTTGTCTTTGATCAAAGTTGTCTCCGAAGCATTGCTCGTATATTTTGGGACAGACTCATTAAGAAACGAGTACTAAGTAGGGATGGAAGATCAACTGATGAGGTCTTGAAACTTTATCAGTTGAGATGGTGGAGACTTGCGATATTCATATGAAAGCACCAACTTACACGACGAGCGATGTTTTGTGGTGAAGTGGTAGGTTACGAGAAACCTAGAGGCGTTCAAAACAAAAGGTGGCACAAATCCATCAAGTCACTGACAAGTGGACTGAGTCATGTCGGTAGACTTCGGACACCTAGTCGGGGTTCGCGAACGAAAGTCACCGATGATTAAAGATCTTGAACAACATGGCTCAAAATAGTTTGCAATGTCACAGGTGCATCCACTATTTGTGTTCTCTCAAATCCTAATCTTCTCGATTCGCCGACACATCTACCTTTGTCTTTCTAATCCTGTCTAACTGAATTTTAATTCTCGGATCATGTCTCCAAATGCTAATCTTCTACATTACTGCTAATACTTCTACTGTCACTAAAGAGGTTTGTATTAGGAATGACAGTTTCGTATCTGTGCTGATGAGGTACGGCTACCTGAACTAATGAATCGATGTACGACTTACTACCTTGTAACTGACTGACTGCCTGATTAGTTTCCATGGTTTTTCTACATATTTGGTGAACCATAAATGAGTGCCCCGGACTTGGAGTGAGTTGCAGAATAGACAATAAAACTCTTAAGAGTCTAACAATAGCATTACTAGTTTCTTGAAATTGGTGATTGTGTCACAAACTAACTAAAACCCAATGGAACTTTGTGCTTTGCCATTGTCATTATTATAATTTTGATATTGTCGAAATCGAGGTCGATCTGGACAGAAGAGCTCCCGTTGTCCATAAACTGTGACTTCAGAAAACACTATTTGTGCTTCAGAAAAGAATCTGATTGCAGACCAACTCGAATCTCGACGAATAAAGAAGGACTGAAAACAGTGCATTCTCTTATTTTTAATGGAAGGTATAGAAAAACCTGGATCAATTGTAGTAAACAAAATCCTTGTGGAACCTTAGATGAGAGAGTGCACTGGCAAAAGCCATATTCACACAGCATAGTTTGGCTGGAGTATTACGCGTTCCGAGCATTGTTTGATATTTTTCCAACAGTTATTTCTCAAAGACTGCTCTAATTCCTAGTAACCTTCCTTCTGAAACTAGCGCACTTAATGCTATCAGGAAATTCATTTAACTTCTTCCCTGAATTAGGCTACGATGATGAGGACCTTTATGGTTATTTCCACTGCGGTCATGTGCTTCTGATTCGCCAGTTTCTTTGAGTAGTTTTTTCTAAATTGTGAGCAAACTGCTAGCAAAATTGATTGAACATATACTATCAGTACTGTCTAGTTACTGTAGTATCACAGCGACAACGAACTTAGCCACTGCAGAAGCCTTATTTAGATGTTGAATCGCTGACTTTATAGAGTGACATGCGGATTATACACTTATCGAACATGTGCCATATTTAAACGTTTACATATTAGAATATTGCTGAAAAATGTTTGTTTTTAATTTTAATAAAATTAGTTGAACATTTAATTAAGTATTTTTATTAAAATCTTGTTCATCCGGCACAAATAATTCTGATAATAAACCTTCACTACTGACATTTTGATTAGCGTCCACTTTTTGTCCATCTTTATGATTTGTTGTGTATTCTTTATCTTTGGTGAATGAATATTGAATTTCCTATGTAAAATAGTTCTGTGATATGATCTGATCAGTCACAAACGATACTATCGTTCACTCAAATAACGATGCCACCCAGTGCCTTTCTATAAACTAGTTAGTATTTTAGTGTGAACAGTGTTAAGTTAATAAGAAGTCAAATTACGGTAGCATTTGCGAATCGTGGCTAGCACTTGAGATTTTTCTGGTGATATTTCTGGGGCCCTAGGTTAAATTGAACACTGATAAGAGTCGGACACTACAAAACATGGTCGGAATAAAGTAGGACGGTCCTTGATATGGCTTCTAGAACAGCGATTGACACCTAGGAACAAACAAGTAGGGTAGTTCACAGAGTACCTGGACTGGTTAGTGGTGGCTTAGATGAAGATCACAAACACGTGGTACTACGACTGCTATTATGTAGCGTGTGCCTTCATGCCATTAATGCGGCTTCTACCGTGCTTCATGCCTGGTACAGCAGAAATGATGATCGTTTCAGTCAAAAAATATTTGATCAGAGCCGACCTAGATAAGAGAGATGACCACAGGAAAGTCAAGTAAAGAACACACTAGTGTTGGCTGAACTCGATTGGAAAACCTGTTACAATACAAGAAGTTCATGGTCATGCCTACTGAATGCACTATCCAAGCAAAACGTTGTAGCAGTCAACATTCTCAGAACTGACAGACTGGACTCGATTACCTTGTTTAAAAATTCAACACAATTCGGCATAAGATACTTGATTGGAGAGATTTACTGAACCACTCAATACTAAAACGCAGAAAGATAAGTCGAATGGGATAGTATTACAGCTATCACTCGTTGTAAGTAAGTACAATAAGCTGGATATTTCATAACTCCGCTCTTCTTTCTATTGTATGAGATTCGTGATACTATAAAATTCGGATAATCATGCTTATATGCAGATGATCTAAAAACTGTATACAGCTTTAAGTCAGAAGATCTAAATGAAATTAGATTCATGATTCAAAGTGACTTTGACCAACTTTCTACTTGTCAGTATTCTTTCAGGTTAACATCACTACTGAGTAACACTTTGCCTGCCGAAATGTCGGATCCATAGATTCATATTAGCACTCGGTCTGGATATTGATTTCTCGAAAATCCTAATATTTGAAAAATAGGTCTTGTTTATTATCTTCAAACCCAGGCGAATTATGAGGTTCATAAGTCTGGACTTCTCAACAAAGGAGGCTAGGCTTACCCTTCCAAAATGCCTGGTACGTCCTACCTTGAATACTGCTCATTTAAACTTTCAGACGTGATATGTTTGAAAATTGTCGAAAGAAGCTTCACTCTTCAGGTGCTTGAACCTGACCATGATTTTGATTTCCTCGAAAAGTGCAAACATCTTCTTCAGACCCTCCATGAAGCAGTTGCTTGAGAAGCAACCTTATGCTCTTCTACAAAATTATTGATTGCCCCTTGTTTGTAAACTCTCACTCAAACCCCACCTGTAGATCCTCACAGGCTACTGCCGGTCCCACGACTGGATCAAGGAGAGGGATGGGGATTAGGTTATTGAACACACTCAGAAACAAATCACTAGCTCAAAAACCCTTACCAGAAGAATTGGTTAAAAACGATATAACACTGCTCTGAGAGTTACAAGGTCTTCGTTCAGAAGAGTTATTACGTATCATGATGAAAGCCGAGTTCCTTCCAAAGCCAAGAGGCCTATTTTTACTTTTTACTTACGCCTGTTACCCCCGATGGAGCATTGGCAGTCCACCAGTTTTCTCCAACCAGAAAAAATAATTCAAACCATGAGGCCTATGCTTCTTCTGATATTCAGAATCCTATCACGGTGTGTGCTGCCAGGAAGCAATATCCACTCTCATACTCATAAAAGCACGCCAAAGTAAACTGATCAGAATCAGTTCCGAATAAATTATCCCCTCGACTAATCTTTCTTTTGTTCGTTTGTCTCCTCGCGGCTGGAGCGAATGGTGTGAACTCATGAAATTATACTCCCGGTCTTCTGCTCTAAACTAAATTTCGGAACTTTTATTGTTCGAACCTTGTGCTCAATAGGGCGACGGGCATTCTTAACTAGAACTTAACACACATAAAGATTTCACTTACTGCAGATGAAGAAACGACACGGTTCACTCACCCCCATTCTGAAAGCACTGGTGCCGCCTACCGTGGCCTCCATGGTGTAGGTATAGCATTAAGTCCTAGGACTGAACTAGATCTATTGGACTGGATCCAACGATGCAGTCATTTATTCCATGTCCAACTGATCAGGAAGGTACGGTACAGTTCGGAAGAGATAAAAGATGAGCAGCCACGGAATTCAGACCTCTTACAGTTTTCCAAGTTGTTACGATTTCTGAGCTAGTGCTAACGCTGTAACTACATAAGTTCCTTAACATGCTCAGGAATGGATTGTGTGATAATCAAAAAAGGGAAATAAGCAAAGACAGGACCGGGAAGACATTCAAAATCGCAACGTTAAATGTGACTGTCTCAGCAAACAACTTCGCGTTTCTGCAGCAAGTTGTTTACAAGTTCTGTGTTTGAATGTACCAACGTTGAAACAACTAGGAAGAGTATAGTTGACTGAGATGCTAGATCTACTGCACAGCAGTTTCACCTTGGCACGATTACATTCGTCTGATTTGTTATTCTGATGGTCTACTAATGAAGGAAGGAAATAGTTTTGTCCTCCAGAATATTTAATTATCCTAAACTGGATAGATCTTTTTAGTAGTGAGAAGTCAACGAGGATTAGAAAATATATTAGACATTATTAGGCGTAAGGCTACATACGTTGGGTGTGATTAGGACATATCTCATCTTCACTTTCCGTACTTATGAGTGAGTCGAATATTTGTGTGTAATATGGAAGAAGCTATCTCTGAGTCTGCTTCTATTTTTGCATCCATGTAAGAACCAAGGTGCATGATGGAATTTTCAGTAAATGTTGAAGTTCTGAGTCTTCAACAGAACATCACGCTTTCGGTTAAAGAAACCATTAAAAGTTGAATAAATAACTTCAAACGTCTGAGAAATTCAAGGATTGACTGCTTTTATGAAACAGAAAGAATTATGTCCACCACGCAGCAGTTTATTTTGGAAGTCCGTGTCAATGTTCAACCCGAAGATATGTTTCAGTTGATGTCTATGATGTGTTTCTAATCCGGGAAAGAAGCGCATCAGTAAAATGTATCTCTGAGACCTGGTCGAGTAGGAGCATCACATAATAAGTCATTTAGAATATGACATTGTCAACGATAAATATATTCCATACATCCGTTATTGGAGGTGAAGCATGTGTGGTTGGCCGGGGTAAATACATGGATGATAAAAATGCACAGGTCAAAACACTTTGACCCAAAGCTGCATCTTGTCACGTAGGCATTACAAACGATAAGCTGAGCATGTTAAGTCGGAGAATGAACCTAAAAGCCCAACTGGTCATTTTTCTGTTCCGTCAAATTGGTAACTGGAGGGAAATAACAAGCCTTTCTTCAACACCATGTTTGAATGATTTTATTTTTGCCAGTGGACTCTCTCTTCTGATGTACAACAAAACATTTTGTGTCCTTTGACTGTTGCAGATCCTTTTTTACTTTCGATTAAAAATAATAGAATTCACTATTTCCAGTCGTTCTGTATTCCTTCAGATTGGATTTTGTCTGTGAACAGATTCTTTTCTGAAGCGTAAATAGTGTCGTTTGAAGTGAAAGTTTTAAGATAATGGAAGCTCTTTGGTCCCGAATAACCTACATTTCTGCTGTATTATACCGATAATGACAACATCGTCAAAACACAAAAATTCATTGAGTTTAGTTTTTTTGTGACACAATCACCAATTTCAAAAAAACTGGTGATGCTCTCGTCAGACTCTGAAGTGAATAATTGTTTATTCTGGAGCTGACACATCCCTTTTAACTCTTTTATAGTTCACCAAATATTTAGAATAACTTTGAGAACTAATCAGTCAATCAGTCAGTTACGACATACAATTTCGTACATCAGTTCAGATTACGATACCATTTAAGCACACAGACACCATTGTCATTTGAAATCATACTGTGGTATCGGTAGTTGAAGTAATGGAGAATATTAGGGTTCGAAGATATGATTCGAGAAGTACAATTCAGAGAAATGAACGTGGTGTTCATCACCACAAATTGATGTTGTTCCAATCGGCAAATTCATTCCCTATGTATGATTGAAACGTTGAGCAAAACTGAATCGTGGTTTCTATTCACTTTTCTCGGCAATGTCGTGGTGTCGAAACAATAATTAGATCGTGCCAAGGTATAAAAGTGATACTACCGTGCGTATGTGATTAGGCTCAAGGTCTGAGGCGGCAAATATTATGTGTTTTTCTTGGAGTTAAACAAAGTGTAGATTTATTTCGACAGTGGCTGTCCCAATTGTTTCCTATAGAAACACTCCCGTACGTTTTTCCTAGTTCCGGGTCCCGACCAAATCAAAAAGGGCAAAATTCTAGGAGAAAACGTCTCTTTATTATTATAAAATGGAAATACAAAGTCTTACGGAATTTGTGTTTCTTCCAGGGTTAAATTACTCCGCAGAGTATCCAACACAATAGCCGATAAGTGAAGCTAAGTCCAGCAGCCACCGCGTCCGTCCAAAATGTGGCGGTAGCCATATTATATCAAATTTAAACAATATATGTACAGTTCAGAAGCAAACACAAAAGCTTCAATATAAGTACAAATATAGAAAGAACAACAATATACAATGATAAAATCTCAAATTGGAATCACATAAAATACCAAAAATGTCAAGAGAAAAAGTCCATCATGTCATAGCAAAAATATGTAAACATGGAGGGATTTTCCAAAAACACAAAACATTCAAAAAGAATTCTACACAAAGTGTTACAGTTAAAAAATCACTGGTACACTTGCCTATAGTTTTTGCTTACATTACATCAGCCACATTCTTTTCTAAAAGTAGATCACTACATTCATTAGCTAAAATAACAGTTTAAAGTTCACGTTATCATCAGCGTGATTAGACCTTCTGTGTATTCTTCCGTCGTAGCAGACGCTTTGACTGATGGGCTTTCCTTAAACCATGATTCGATTAAAGCCACTTTAGTCAATTTTTATTATTCACGATAGGTTGATAGGTATTTACAATGAAGTTAACAGCAAGTCTAATATCTTGCCGAGCTTTTTGTTAGAAATACATTAGCGTTTTGAGGAATTAACTCAAGAAGGACTTTAGTGGTGAGAGAGTAGAGACTGACTGTGATTGCCACCTAATACTAAATATCGCCTCGTCACATATAATAAAAATTAATCCTAGGTGAAAATATACTTGAAAGAGAAAGTGAGCGACATAAAGAGCAGCACGTAACTAATGATGACAGCAACACAAAACAGAAAGTTGCGCGTAAGTAAGTGTTTTTATTATGGTTAAACTATAGGAGTGCAATAATAAATGTTTTTAATACACCAATTGCGTTTTCGTCGCAGAAGTATTCCACTACATGACAATATCACAGGCATAGTCGGTATTGATTAAATATCTGAAAATTAAGTGAAGAACTCATAACCATACACGAAATATGGGTCGCAAAGACAAAAACACCCTTATGAATCACATGATAACGCTTTTGTAATTGATTATTTGACATGATTGTGTGAATGGTAATTATTGTCAATTAAGTTAGAGTTCTTTGAAACTATTTATGTTATTCATCTAGTCAACTGAAGTGTTGATTGTAGCTGATGTCGAATAGTCTCCGTATTTTTTGTTTGCATCTTGTCACTGCAAACAGACCACCCTTATGTGAATATTCTCAATCTTATCCAATAATTACCCAATATTTTTGCTCATATCACTCCCGAAGTGTTTGAGAGTAACCTCTAGCTGGTCTACTCATTCAACAGGTAACGGTTGAACCGACATACAATTACTTTCGTTAGATGGCTCAACAAGGTATGAACTGTATATTGGGAACTCTGCATATTGTATGCTTATAGCCATTTGTTGGTCACTAGCAAAATTATAGACACTTAGTTCAATCTCTGGACTAATTCAAAATCACTTTTACGTTCTCCACTAGTTTACTTGACTCATTCTTCACAGCCCGTCCTGAATCATGTGAATTCATTCTGAGTTTTAAGAAGACAGGCTCTACTTTCATCTCTAAGCAGGCTAACTAAATTTTTATGCGTCTCATAGACTTCAAACTATGAGTGTCAAGTTTCCCTTTCGAAACTTTCGACTTGAAATAGGCCTAAAGCATGCGTCAATTACAAATTCATGCATATAGATAATGGTTGGATTCTAGGATTCTCTTAACAGCTTTTCATGTGTGATCATTTCCTCATTGTCATAACATTACACGTATTTAGTCGGGATATTTACATACAGTCGACTGAGATCTCAGCTGTTCGCGGGCCTTCTGTTTGATATCCGCAACGTGAGGAACGAGCTATTCTGTCCAGATTTTTGATTATTCTGTAGCTCCAATAATTCCACGGCTTCTTATTCCATGAAATAGCACCATCGTCATGAATTCATGCATCATCAATTGGGACGTTGGGCAGGATCTAAAATCACAATCTCACACATTCTGATTGGGCACATGATTTCAGATATTATTTATGTTAAATTCTTCGCATGAACTTAGATGCTTCCTGAGGTGGTCTGTGTGTTCGAAGTCGTAAGCCAGCAAATTATTCTTCGATCAAATATTCCACTTGTTCCGTCACACACGTGACAAACTTGGGTCATTATGAAAACTGATATTACTATTTGAGAAAAAGACAGCTAAGTGTTTAATGTTACCCAATCAAACGCTTCTAAGAAATAATTGCTGTAAAGCAAATTTTATTGGTTTACAATAAGTGAACACAGTGTTAAAAGCTGCTTATTCACATTATTCTCGTAATCGCTCACACCAACAACACACCAACAAACTCACAGGTTGGATAACAGCACAGTATCCTAACTTCCTTCATTTACTGTAAGTAATGTTGATCATAATCAAGATGTATTCTTTATGTCTCATTATTGAAAAATAATATGATGATGTGACAATGAATTTGTCATAAAATAGTCAACATTTGAATATATGTTTGCTCGCATAGCGAACTGATGTATGCTGCATGATATCTGAAGATTGAGTGCTTAGTGACTTTGTCTGCTTATCTGATTTCGTTAACTTAATCAACCTATGAAGCTTTCAGTAGCTTACAGAGAATTCTTCATGGAACTAAAGTTGACAAAACACAGTCCATAAGTTCGAAAATTTCATGAGCATGTCACGTTGAAGATTGTACATGAAAAGAAATGGTTTAAAATTGAACTAGCTAAATACAAAGTAAGAGATTACTAACGGCTTATCAGTCGAGTGATCACTCATCTAAACAAACGGTTTCATATTATTGCTCTGCGTAATTTTATGTGTTAATACAACCGTTTTTTGATGTATTCCGTTATTGTGTGTAATGAAATAGTCACATCAATGATCACGAGTACCAAGTGATGTGTAATTCATATCAAAGTCCTTCATTTATAAAGAGATGTGATTCTTTTACGATAAATTAATTTTGTGAAAACTGTCAAAACTTTCCACATACCCTTCACTTATTACTTGAATAGGCATAACTTTTGTTTTTGTAATTAGTTACGTGTCAATATGTTCTGGAATTATCCACAATTACACTTGAACTGTTCTGCAATCTTTCCATTGATTCTAATGTGACTTAACATTAGGTGTTTTGAACAAACATTATCATAATAATCGATTCTTCAGATTGTTTTAGTGTTCAAGTCTTCGTATTATATTATTTTATGTTTGATTTTGCAGCTCACCAGTAATTTTGTTGACACGAGATCTCGTCGAACGATTTTAAAAATGAAATGTTATATAACTGTAATATTTAGAAGTATATGTATCAAGAATTAAAGATATGCACAAACGAATGTACTGTATTTAGAATTCGAAATCAAGCATTTCACAACAACAAGAAGTTACTAGTTCATTCAAACACCACATCCGCCACAGCTTAAATTGGAATGTATATGTCTGTAATCAGTTGTACGTCTTCTCAAATTCATCCTGTGTCTGTCCGACAGTGTATTGGATAAAGGCTCTGTATTATCTAGAATGCTCTCATTAGTATTAGAATTAACAACCGGAATTGGAACAGACTCACCTGGTTCCTGGAATTGTATTTGATCAACATGTCGATTGTGTGTACTTAAGTCACTGATATCTAGAAGTCGCACCATAGATTTCCCAACATTCTTCTGAACGATCCCCGTGGATGGTCGAAGATCATTGCCACGATAATATGTAACTACTGCAGACTCCAAACATCTCTTATTCGACCGAAGAATTCTTCCTTTTAATAGTTTTGATGGAGTCTCTTTCGTCACCGAATGTCGGGCATTTCTATATTGCAGTAGAAAGGTATCTACTCCCCTCTCCAGCTCATTAAATGTTGAGGCGGCAATAGAATCAATAGCAGTTTTCATACCTCCACTGCACTTAGCACACGTGGCTATCGAATCTTTAAGTAAAGCATCAGAATTTTCTTTAGAAACTAGGAGAGACAACTCCACTTTAAGTCTTTTCAAATTCTTTAAATACAGTATTGACAGTCCCGTTTCGCTAACTAAGAATTCACATGGTATGTATGAGGAATCATCATCTCTTATTAGCAATTCACAACATCCTCGTATAGGCAGTCTGTGTCCAGTAATCCCCAATTTGGATACTTCAGTGGGTCGTACCACGACGTTAGGATCTAACGATTTCAAGTTCTTGAATGAAATAATGGACTCTATACTGCCTGTGTCCACAATAAAGTCATGACATGAACCAAGTGATGTATATAATCGCTTTTGAATATGAGCATTACCTTTCGAAATGGTAGACAAAGATAAATGATCATTAGGATCAGCTGAATTATTGGGATCTAAATTACAAGATTTAGTACAACTTGAGGCAAAATGAACAGTAGCTTTGCATACTGCTTGAATGTGTCCTATCTTACCACATCTAAAACATTTAGCATTACGAAATGTACATGAATTACGAGAATGAAGCTTTCCACATGATAAACATTTGCCAAACTTGGTCTCACCTTTTTGATTTCCTTTGTAAGTCTTTTTTGAGACACCGTTCATTTTTAAACGAGAATAGGAACCACTGTTAAACGAACACAATTTTGATTGACCTTGAGATTGTTTTTCATCATGACAACTGATCAAAGTATTGGAAATCTTCATCGACTGAATATCAAGTTCGTTCAACGCCTCGTAGTTAATGCACGCAGTTCTAACATCTTGAAAGGAACAGTTTGACATTCTTAACAGCTCTCTTTCCAAACTAGGTATGTTAATTCCTGCAATTAATCGGTCTCTCAGCTGCACATGAAGTTGATCACCGAAATTACATTTGACAGCTTGTTTCTGCAATTCAAGAATAAATCCCTTAACATTTTGGTCATTTCGACGAATCATCTCATGAAATTTCGCCCTTTCACGGCATTCAAAACCAGGACACTTTACATGATTTAATAATAACTCCTTAAGCATTGCATAGGGAAGTGAGATAGGTTTTTCTGGATATGCCAAGGTTTTCAATAAGCTGTACGCTTCTTTTCCGATGAATGTTAGGAAATGAGCCACAATTTTATCATCTTTAACATCTTTCTTGGTCATAATCCAGGTTTCAAACCTTTCCAAATAATCTTCGAAAGCTTCAAAAGTAGAATGAATATCTAACTGTTCCATTACAAGTTCCATCGCGACGCCAGTGTAATAATTAGAAGTATATGTATCAAGAATTAAAGATATGCACAAACGAATGTACTGTATTTAGAATTCGAAATCAAGCATTCAACAACAACAAGAAGTTACTAGTTCATTCAAACACCGCAATAACTTTTCCTATTTATTACATTTATTTTAATTCTTATCAAAACTGTATATGAGGTTCACCATGTGAATGTATTCATAAGAATATATTGCACTTTGCTTCCGTTTCTCAGTGATATAACTCTCGAACGTAGGTTTATTAAGTGATATACTCGTAATAATTCTTTTTCATGACAAGATTAGAACATCTTCTCTATTGTGAATCAGAAATTCACTGTTCATTTTTCCAAATCTGTATATTGGACTCATTAAAATAGAGGAAGATAATAAACGATTCAGAATGTGCATTTTACGCTTCGAATTTAAGCAGAGGTTTTTCAGTCTTATCAGAATAAGAAATCATATTTCTTGTCTAACGTTTATTTTACACAAATAACTGTTACTATTATTTTCCTACAGATAAATTTTATCGATTTGCATTTCCTGCGGACAAAATTATTCGCCATTTGTATAGTCTAAAAAAAACGAAGAATGGAGTGGATGTACAAAATAAAAGAGAGAATTCATTATAAACGGCGATCATATTTTTTTCTATGTATAATTGTAATCAGTTTGTGGAATATATTGATCATTCGTAATTATGGAAATACGAACACGAATGATTCGATTTCTATCGAGTCAAATAACACGGTCACGAACTCAGTACAATTCATCCCTGTAAGTGTACAAAATTATTCAAAATTATTCATCTTTTGTTTATCACTCTAATTCGTATCATTCTTGAGCAACTAGTGAACTGAACTACAAAGAAAACTGTTATCATCTTAATAATAATGTGTTACACAATTTGTAATGAAAACTCATAGTTGATGAATATGAACGTATTTCTCTCGCAACACAATCCTATTTTAAAGTACCATGTCAGCCCATTTCCGCAAACGTTTGTACACTTAAGATGATAAAGTTCAAGATTGTATTTGCTTAATCCCTACTGACCTATTTGCTTTTCCAAGTGATATTTTGAGATTGTCAGTAATTATCTGTGGAACAACAGTTGCCGCTTTAATAGTATTTAGCTCTAATTCGTCACTTAGATCCAGGTTAATACTGATGCTGATGTGCACAATGAAATTCGAATCTTGTACACTTACATTCAGATTCCAGTGTAACACACTTCATTCAACGTGTATGTTATTTAGTATCATTTATATGGATTTGGATTTTCTAATGAATACAATTTTTATGTGCATTTGATCAGCTGATGAATCCCGAATGAGAGTGAATCAATCAATGTCGTGAATTCGATTTCTGATCAGCAAGCTTAAGCACTATAGTTGTTTGCAAGCAATGAAACTTGATTTTTAGTATTCTTCCAAAATACTACCTTTATGAATTGTTCAGATGTAATCAGGTAGTTTACAACTCATTAGGTACTCTAAAATTGGTAACAAATTATTCTTCAGCAACTAACGATAATATGAAATTGATTCGATAGAAATAAGTAGTGATTTACTACGATCTTTAATCAAAAATTCTGAATATTGTGTGCTTTTATTCCTTATACATTAGCCAATTTTCTTTCAGCATGCACTTGCTGTTTTGTTGGAATCGAAAATTCAGTAACTCATTTCTTCTCTTTTGACTAATGTAACTGGTTACATTTTCACTTCAATGATTTTATGTTCTGATTGATTTCTAGTGTGTTTATCTAAATACTGATGTAGGGTCGTAGTACCAAAATTTTTTATTCGATTTCTTAGGCATAGCGGTAAGTTGAAACAATCATATTTACAATGTTTTTTATTTATTCATTCATAAAGTGTCCCTTCCTATCAAAAGGGCATCATGAAATCCTTCTCCTAATCAAGCAACTCTTTCATCAGTTGCTAATTCTGTAGAGAGTAAGCCTTAATTCACTTAGTTTTTTAAAATATATTTTCAAATTTGTAAGAGTATCTTATTTGGACAATACAACCTCATAATTTTTTCATTTGATTAGGCTACAGTGTTTCAGGAATACCGTACAATGAGAAGTGATCTTATAGCTAACTGCCTTTTTGAGAATAAGACTAGATTAACTGTGATTCTGATATAGTTATAACTGGGACAAACGTTTTCACAACTTCTCCCCTGCACTACTAAAGCCAATTATATTGACAGTTCCAAAAATGATCTTACCGGTTCGCGAACCTACACTCTTCATAAAAAAGGCGAGAATTAATGCAATGGCGAGTATCCTAATAACAATGTGAGCTCGAGCAATCAAGATTTTGCTGCTACAAACCGAAGTTCGAACGTGGTCACCTTCACATGTGATTCACTTCTGAGCGTTCTGTTTCTAGTTAAATTTATATCGCTGGAAGCACTCACGAAACCTGTAACAGAATTCAAGTGGGAAACGATTTCTTGTATTGTTATTCATGATTTTCGAATCTCTCTGAATCAAAAGTCGTATATGATGTGTGTATGTGTAGAAGTAGTCCGGAGAGTTGCGAGGAGAAATCCCAGTCGTAAACAAAGTAGGAGGTATGTATAATGATTATATAATGTGGTTTCATTCAGAGCTTCATAGATTTACAATTGTCAAGCATTTAAATATTCCAAGGATGTAGATGGATACACGACTGTAATTTATGGGAACGTACACGACAATCACTAATGCAGTTGTTTGGCTTAGCAAAATAGCTCATGAATATAACATGCTGAATTTAACATGCTGTATTATAATAAGCGCTTCATTTTGAGAGCGTATTCAGTTAGACAAATAAAGCTTTTTCCTAGGATGATCTGCCTGGTGATGAACGTCTTTATATTCATGCATGAAAAGAAGGGATTTACAAAAAGTTCAAAAGCCCTGGAGGATGCAATGAGTATAGACTAGATGAAGATAATGAGTTTTGACAGTATTTCTTCACGACAACAGATCAAATGATTATGACAAATCGTTACCTTTCACAAGAATAAATTTTTCTCATTATAATATCTGTAATTAAATATATATAGTTATCACTCCTGAAGACCAATTTACTATGTTCTGCCTAAAGAAAAAGAAGCTTGCGCACGTTAGAAGTATACGAACAATGTTTGGATTTTGACTGACTTAGTCGTGATGTTCATTTGATATCCCAATAATAATAAAAGGAACAAAATAGTTTATACTATCATCGGGTTACAAATGCAATTCTTAAATATTAAGACAATTCTGTGTAAGATTTTTGTCTTATTAGGAAGAAAACAACAGTCATAGTCTCATGATTGTACTTTATAATAAAAAAAGTACTGCAATTTAAGTCATATCCAATTCTCAATCAGAATGATGAATCGATGCCTATGATTAGAAATCTGCATGCACTGGACGGTCGTTCCGTCCTATCAGTTGACTCATTAGCAGTGTGCATCCGCAAATATGTCTTCTCGCTGAAATTGAACGCGGGACCTTCTGCTTTAAGCGCGAAATCTTTAACTCTGGAACATCGGTGTTATTGCCTCATTTCGATCGACTCTTTATCTTGCGCAACGTCATCCACTGTTTCCGGTGAGCACTGCCTTACACCGCAACAGGGTTGAACTTCACTGGTCAAGACGTCTCACTAATATTCGGAGAAGCTTCTCAACGGAGCCGGTCAATAATCAACACAGCATAATTTTCACTACGTATGTTTATATATATATATATATATATATATATATATATATATATATATATATAAACCCCAGTGTTTTGAGAGTTGATTGTTGATAACCTTCAAAAATTATATGTCAGATCGAATCACCGGGTAAAAAATAGTTTGACCGCTTGATGACAGCCAGTATAATAATTATTTAATAAATAACAATTCAAGGTGCATAGAATATTAAAAAAATAATTTAAATGCCTGCATTATATTCATTATACAGATTTAACTTGTCCTTAATCATTCATCTACTGGTTTTGATGTAATTTTCTTATTGTAGGTATGTCCGAAAACAATGTCGAATCCAGGCAAGTTGAGATGATAAAATAATCAATGAAATCTTTCATTTAATTTGTAATAGACTGACTTCTATGTATTTGAGTTATGATTGAAAATGGTCTTTTGTCCTGAGGAAAATAAACATTGACAATTCGGCTCGTACTACTGATAATCTATGTAACAAGGTACAAAGACATAACAGTTGATATATTATCTGTGATACATATATTGTTGAAATTCTGTGCAAACTACCTAAAGGTTATGAAAAAAGTTATTCTTTCGTCTCCATTGACGGTAGTACCATTCGTATTATTGAGTCGTGTAAATTTGCAATGAATTATCATTACATCCTTGTTTATAGCAATGTGATTCATTGAAATAGTGAATCAGTCAATGTTAGATCAGAAGAAGAAAACTTGGAACCACTGGATGTTGGTCGATTCATGATTTTAATGAAATTTTACTGTAAATATTGATGATTTTAATTTATTCCATTACTTTCTCTTGTTTGTACACTTACTCTTTAGCTGGACGTAGAAAAATTATCATAAGAAAAATAACATGGTCTAATTTGGTTCGACTTTATACTACTTCGAAATATGTGTTATTATCATCACTTGTTAAAAGTGGTGTAACGATCATATTCCATAAAAATTTTTTGAAATTTATGATAACTAACGAAGTGTCAGAAAGCGATGTCGGACTATGGTCTCCAACTGATTGTAAACCAGATGAAAAGTTGGCTATTATTGTTCCTTATCGAAAACGGGATGAACATTTACGTGTTTTTGTTAAACATATGCATGAATTTTTAAGAAGACAACGTTTATTGTACACAATATTTGTGATAAATCAAGTAAGACGGAATGATTTTATCTATTGCTTACTATGATTAGCCGGAATATATGCTCTTATCAAGAATATGTTTGCCATTTATTAGGCGGTTGACAGTTTCAGCAAATCAATACGTAGTTTGAACGATTTATAGAATTGTTTCCTAAGTGAAAAATGTAGAGTTAAGACGTTCTCGTGAATATCAGCGCAAAACCATCGATAATAATAATAGTGAATTCTCGTCCTGGTTGTCCGAAGGAAACTCCTTACTTCTGTCATACATTCCTACAGGAGCATATGTTTCAGCCAATATTGCTTCGATTTATATTTTGACCACTAGTGTGTCAAACTGATGCGATTTTCCATGTTGTCCAGTTATGACGAGAGAATGAATGCACCACTCTGTGATCGTCTGCGGATAGAAGAGGTTGAAATTTACAAAACTAATTGCAAATACCATTTATGATAGATGAACAGAGCAAGAGACCTAAAACACTATCTTGTAGTACTTTGTTTTTGGCCTGAACAGAACCCGATGAGGATGAGTTTATTTTGATTCCTTGGTGTTGGGGGTCGAGAACAGAATTACAACAAACAAGCAGACGATTTCTGACCATTAAGTTTTTGTGTTTTCGGTTACATTGAGTAACAACTGAATTGAAAACGTTAAAGTAGTGTGTCATTCAAGATCGATTCCGAAGAAATCCAGTGACAGGTTTGTCAGTCAGTTCGCAGTAAGAAAGCTTGTCACCAACAAAGAATTTATCCCATTATCCAAGAGCTAACTGTAGTTATATATAAACATAGACCGTTAATTCTTCATTTCAGGCTTATCTCCCAATCCATAGCATGGTATGATGCATCAGGTTTTACAAGAGTTAAGTTAAAAACTAGTCTGCAGAGCGAAAGAGACAAAGTAGACAGCTCCTGAAGAAGTATTGGTACATCAGATCCATGAAATTCCTCTTAATCCATGATTGTTTGAAACCTTAGTTTTCAATGCTGCGAATAAAGCAATGCAATTTTAAACGTTTGAAATTTCCAAATCAGTATGCAGTTAGTGGATGATTTGAATTGAACAACCTGAATTCAGAAAATGATGTTTGTATGTTAAACAATGAAAAAGAAGAAATTCGCTTAAACTAGCTGATATAGCAATGTGATATTTCTATAACATGAAAAAACCAATGATTTTGTACCAGTAGATTTCATTGATATTTCACTGACATATAAATAGTCAACTCTTAATGAAATGATTTAGACCTTGAGCACTTCTTCATACCGGTTGTTTTGTGTAATACTTAATTTATATTATTATAGTTGTTGATATATTCTTTACTACAACAATTAATATGGTTCTGTTAAAGAAAATTCTGAATATTTAAATGTTGTGCATAACATGTTAACGGTTTTATGAACATTTTTCAGGAGGGTACAACTACATTCAATCGTGCTTTACTAATGAATGTTGGATTCATTGAATCACATCGAATTACAGATTTCGACTGTTTCATATTTCATGATGTGGACCTATTGCCGGAAGATGACAGAAATATGTACCGATGTTCTGAACAACCAAGACATTTAAGTGTTTCAATAGATCAACTTTCTTATAGGTGGGTATATGATTATTAGAGTATATATTTTGAGTTTATTCATTCTCATTGAATATTCAATGGAATGTGTGATGGATTTATTATTTGAACCACATTTTTGATTACAATTTATTTCATCGCAGCACCATAGACTTGTTGGTTATTGTAAGTAAATGAACATGAACGTTGTGAGTATAAGAGAATATCCAAAATTGACAGAACAACGATTTCGAGATTGATCATATTTCCATTATACGTAATTAAAGAAAATTTTATATAATCAGTTACATTTGCTCACAAGATTCTTAGTTCATTTTATCGATCAAAGTTTAAATACTCCATTACATCAGTTGAGTATATATATTGCATACAACAAGTATGTTACATAGTTGAGTATTAAATCGTCAGATTTCAAATGAACAAATTTAAATGCAACACTCAAACTGGTTGCAAATCATCTACCCGGTTCTGTCAATCAGTCATTCAGTTAGATATAGTCATAAAAACCACAATTTTTGGGAGAAGTATATTGTGGTCGATGAGACGATAGCAAATAAATTACATTGATCGATTCATGCATGGTTTCAAAAATGTGTAACTTAACAATCTTCGCAATACCGTAATGCAAAAGAATTTAAATCATGATAATATCAACGTTAGTTCGAAAAAACAAACATCGAGAATATTTTTTTGAGTTGGCGATTTGAATCTGCCCATTGATTGATCGTTCTCATTTAATATTTGACTTGTGTAATGAGTATCAACTCACGTATGTAGCTGCCAACTCCCGTAATGGACGAAACGCTCATCCTGCATTCCACTGGTATCCACCACCCATCTTTGTTCACAATAAATTGTTTATAAATTGATCCGAAGAAATCTTTCAGCTTGATTATTTCATTTACGGTATCTATGACGAAACTCCAATTATTTTAAACACTAAATGATATAAGTACTTTAAGATAGAACACAATACAAAATATGGTATTTGTCAAACACTGTAGAAACGATCTCTCGATTTTCTGTTGATTTTCCATCTAACCTCCGATCATAATTTTTTAACAACCTATTTTATTTCGAGGCTGCCTTATAAGGAAATTTTCGGAGGTGCAGTCGCAATCAGTCGTCAACAATTTGAGAAGGTCGGTGGTTACTCGAATTCGTTCTATGGATGGGGAGGTGAAGATGATGATTTTTATAAAAGAATGATCCATTACAATTATAGTGTTGTGCGCTATCCGATGGAAATTGCTCGTTACATCATGTTGAAACACGGAAAAGATTTAGGAAATGAAGACAATCCAATACGGTAACTGGATTTGTACTTCGTTTGTAGTATTCTATCTTATCATGAGTTATTTTACAAACAAGTCAACTGAGAATTTACAAGCAGTACGTAAATTCCATGTTCACATATGAACTGTTATGTGAAACGGTGAAAAAGTTAACGCTAACTGGGTTTCATACTTGAGATTATTCGTTTCATGATAGATCTAGTGATAGACTAATAACGTATGAACACTCAGCAAACTTGTTCAAAAAATGTTTCCGAGTTTACGATTGTTGGATTTCTGATAAGAGTTGACTGCGAGACAATAATTACAACTGCATACAAAATTGAGTCAATGATGTAACAGTTTCTTGTTCTTTCCTACAGTTTCACTGCACACTTATGAATATATTCTCACACAAATAAGTAACATCAGACGTAAGAATAAGTGTAAATCAATCATTCAAATGTGGTTAATTACGAGATAGATTTCGTGATATTGTTATGAAAAGATACATCTGCTGAATCAGCCAAATCGGCAGTGAACTTGTTTTTTTAATTAACAGTCATTGAGTGAGCACTGCGATGTATTACATACTGACTTAAATATGTGAGCTATTTAATTCCGATTCACTGATTTTATAGTAAAGCGTTTGTTTTGTGACTGGAATTACGTTGATTGTTTGGTAGGAATTACTGAGACTCTATTTTATTTTTGTTGACTTGCATAACTAATTACACTTAATAGTAAATCTGAGAACGTAATACTTTAAAACAGTTCCAGAATACTTATATAAAAATATGGAAAACCTAATGAAAGCTTGTATTACTACCGTATAGAAAATAAACTTGACACTAAGGTTATTCAGAATCTTTTTTACTGAATAAAATACCGGTTAATATTTGAAGTTCAATATAGAATCGTTTGAGCTGAAGAACGGTGTCGGGCGAGTTTTCATTTCATTTTATACTGATGATCGACTGGAGAAGACGTGAAGACGTCAACATCTGAAGGGGAGCACGGGATACAGTCGACAGGTAGGATGAAGCTAGATGATCCAGACTTTGCAGATCATCTGTATCTCCTATCGCACACGCGACAACAAATGCAGGATAAGACGTTCTGTGTTGCAGCACCATCCTCAGCAGAAGTAGGTCTCAGCATACACAAGTGGGAAAGCAAGATTCTTACTACATGTGCAAACCAAACGACACTTGATGAAGATACCTCGGAGGATATAAAAACATTTACATATTCGAGGAGCACCATCGATGAGCAAGATCCATCTGATGCAGATGTGAAGGCGAGGGTCGGCAGAGCAAGGGGTGCATTTCTACATCTGAAGATCATCTGCAGTTCCAAACAGCTATCAAAAAGCGCTAAAGTCGGGAAATTCAATACAAATGTCAAGACGATTCTACTGTATGGGACGGAAAGCTAATAAACCATCAAAGCCATCATCCAGAAAATACAATTATCTACTAACAGTTGTCTACTTAAAATACTTCGGATTCCTTGGCAAGACATCAATCATCAGCATTAACCTTCTGTGCGAAAGAACAAACCAGATTCCAGTAGAAGAAGAAATCAGAAGTAAACGGTGTAAGTGAATAGCACAAACATTGTGCAAATCACCCAACTGTTTCACGAGTGAAGCCCTCCCTCATTTGGAACCCTGAAATTCAAAGGAAAAGAGGGAAACCAAGAAACACACTACGTCGAGTAATTGAGAAAGACATGAAACTGGACAGAACTGGATAGGGAAGCCTAGATCAGAGTAGGCTGAAGAAAATTGGCGGCTTATGCTCTATTGCAGGAAAGAGGAATAAGTAAGTAAAAAATTATCAGATATTTTGTTCCTGTACTTGATCGTGCTTCTGCCGATGACTTCAGTTGATAGTTTTTCTAATCTGATTTTTATAAGGGTTGCTTATAAACGGAATAAAGATTGTAAGACATGGGTTTTGTACGTCATTTAGACGTCTGTTTGACTGAAACTGGATTAATCAAATTAGTTCTTGCTTGTTATATCAAATGAAAAGAAAATGTATCTTCGTTTGTGAGTTATATCTAAAGGTGATTCCTTGAGCTCTTGCTTCGAGATTTTTAAAGGTGGTAGAACCTAAATCGGTTAATGCTTTCAGTATTACCTAATAATCACCATAAACATCCTATACTCATTACTCAGTATGTGTCTGTGACAAACAACTTGATACTATATTAAAAGGTAATTAGTTCTGTAAATCTGAACAATACACAACTTCGTTTTTTTATTTCATTCAAATAATTTTAATCATTGTACATCAACATCTTGAAAAGTTTATCGATCACAGTGAACTGAGATCTGCTGATGAAAAATCTAATTTTGATATACCTTTCATTACTGAAAGAACTATTTGACTTTCAACGATAAGATTAAATTCTATTTTTGATAGGATATCAGACCATTGATTCCTTGACTGTGAGGAACAGTTGTTCAACATAAACCTCACTGTATACAGAATTTCATCCAACATTTATACATATGTATGTATGTATGTATGTATATGTATACATATATGTACGTATATAGGTATATATTTAATTAAATTTAATGTGTAAAAAGCGTACACTGATTGTTAAACATAACTTGTGCTGCTAGTCAAAGGAGTACGTTCAAGCATCTATTCAGTACACAACTATATTTAGTAGTTCTAGCATGTTGGTTGTACTTTTATCAGTATGTAAATTACACTTGTTATGCTCAGTAATGTAATCAGTGTAAAGTTTAGTTTGTGTGCATAAACGATTTAAAGGAAATCTTCTTGGAATATGCATATCTATTTCGAATTCCTAAAGTCAGAAGAACCCAGAAACTGAACTTTAAAATTGACTGATCACTCAATCAATAATCTATATTTTTATTGTTTCTTTTGAAACTAGCTTTAAATTACTGGAGGATGCTAAATCCCGTTTCCATACAGATGGCTACTGGACCTCAAACTACACAGTTGTAGAGGCACAATCATTACATAACGGTCTCATTTATTGGATATCTGTTACAGTTTAAATTTATTATTAATTAAAATAGCGAAACAAAAAGAACAACATTGCAAGGTAGATATAGACGATAAATTACTAAATATAGAAAATTTGGTAAACGTATAACAATTTCTTTGAAAATATGCTGCAATAGTATCACATATATATCAAACTGAACTAAAGACAGAGATACATAATATCTGCATTTTCACTAGAGTATATTTCTTCTATTTCCACCATCACGCCACAATCTCTGTCACCTACTTCCTTCACATATACCACCGAAAGCTAACGACCTGAATTCATCAAATCCTTATCATGGTCTCCTGAAATTGATCTTCAGATAAGCATTTTGAAGATTTCGAAATCCTAACCGTACTTTCAATCATAAAACATGCATTACTAACTCAGACACCGGAATCTCGTCTCACCTGTGTACGTTTAATATTTGTGACACACATACAGGACCGCATCACGGGCATCCGGTTGACCTCACTTAGCTGCATGGAGAGCTAATGCAATATTTTCTTGGTGTGTCTGGACACGCGACATCAAATTCTCATGGTCTTGTCTAGAACAATGTCTGGAATCAATATAGGCATATATCGACTGCATTTCTATCGTCAGCTGCTCATGTGCTGTCCGTCCTGTTACAACACAAAATGTGATCGATAAATAACATCGATAGAAATAACATGAGCGTTCACAAATATCTTATCGAGAGAAAGTGCGAACTATTTAGATAACTTGAAATGGAGACTACAACTCCTATTGACATCATTAATAGAATACTACCAAAATGTATTAAGGTCGTATACTTCATATTCATTGAGGAAATACGTAGACAAATATGTGGTCTGTCAATTAGTTCAATGCTGGCTCCCATATCAGTTGACATTATTGTCACTGAGCTGTTTAATGGTAAACTGGAGCCATATATCGACACGTTCTGATGTTCGCTGCCTAAATATAGATCATAAGTCTGATCTTTTTTATTACCATATTATTCAGGTTTGCCAATAATATAATTGTTATAGTAATAATACTAAACACTGGTATTCTCTTTTTGATTATTCTAACAGCATGACTAATCTCATGGATATTCTAGTAATATGCTTGACATTTACCACATTTTATTAACCCTTATGAGAATTCATATAACGGTATTCACAACTTGATTCTTCGCCAAATATTTTATCGAATTCCATGTGCATTGTGAGAATGGATGTCTGAAATTCGTTTAATTTTCAAGCTGATTCAAGTTGACAGCGAGTGTTAGTCATCTCAACATTTAAGAATGTTTGTTATATCGCAAACAGCACTAACTTCGTATGTTATAATTGTAAACGATTTATTTCGTCATAAACCTGGATATTTGTTGGATGATTATATCAGATTTATTTAAGTGTTTTATTATAACTATTTTGATGAAAATGATGCCCTCGAGTCTTACCCAGTCATTACGTACATTCATAACACTTGAACATAACCAGTTGTGATGAAGGATTGATAGGATTTATTAGTAAAAGTATACAATAAATAGAAATATCGTGGTAACGGGATGGGTGAAGACTAGGATCTATATATATATATATATATATATATATATATATATATATATTGGAAAGTTTAAGTTCATGCTTTAGTTAAATTGAATACGCAGAAAGGAACGTTTGCGTTCTGGTGCACAAAATAAGTAAGCAGATAACTCCATCGATTACACAATAAAAATATTTGATAACAATTCACATTGACACAAGCACGAAATACACATCACTTGACAACTGAAATGAATAGTTGATGAAACAAAAATAAGTCAACAACAGTTTCAATTTTTAGGTTACATTTAAACACTAATAATACCATACAAAAAAAAGTTGTTTCATTTTATTTCAGATGTACAAATCTGGAGTTGAATTACAATTTATTCCAATCGTCATTGAACAGTTTAATGAAACTATTCCCAATGGGTAAAGTGTGACTAAGAGATTCTTTTATTTTCTCAACATTATTCCCTAATTTAACTATAAGATTCTACTTATAATTTCATCGTTAATCTTTATATTTATATATATATATATATATTTTATTTGTGGTAAAAAATGTTGAATTCTTGTCAACAAGAGCTATAGTTCAACTACATTTATACAACAACTCATTTCAGATGTCCAATCTTATTTTGTTTATTTTCTGTTAGATATGAATGTAATTCAGTAGGATGATTATATTATTACTCAAATCATTTATATTATATGACTTGTTTTAAATTCAACAAACTTTCATACTACAAGATTATTTAAAATAAATCAAAACAATAATTCTACATAATTTCTCGAATGTCCACTGAAATTTCGTTTCTCATCAATCAATCATTACTGTTATAAATTATAGTTATTTGTATAGTTGCGTTTATTGCAATGGTCTTATAAATATGGTATTTAACTTGTCACAGCACTAGTGCATGTTTTATGACAAAATTTATACGTTTTATATGCTGTTCTTGCGTCTTGAACTCTCGATACTAGTTTCTCAGTCACTTTCTAGATACCTGGAATTCTCGTTCAGCAGAGGAATGAACAGATAGAGAAAAAGGCACGTGGTAAGATCAGAAACGTTTTCTCTCAGCTTATTTTGACCGACATATAACGACGAAAATAAATGGGTTTTTTGTATAGTATTTGTCTTCCGAGAACTTCTGAAAGCATGCCGATTTCAGTACCAAAGTTAGTAATCACCCAACAAAACAATGAAAGATTATCTGCCGATATTATAGAGGTCTTCATGATTTATGCTGTTTGAATGACATGTTCTCATACATTTATTGGCTGAATGCAATCTTAAAAAGGAATTACTATGGGAAACTGATGACATTGTAGATCATGAACATAGGTTATCTGTATCGATGAATAAGAGTTTATTTGAGTTGAACAGGGATGAAGCGACCTTCTTACTTAGGTCAGAATAATGCATTGTGAATAATACATTAATTGGATAATTCTATCGTGATAATCAGATAACTGTCCAGAAAGATTCCTCTCAATATATAGATGCATATATTGATATCAAAAATTACCAGAATCACAGGGCGAAAGAATTGCCTAATGCTCTTGCCTATGGCATACATTTGATTACCAGTCATCAACTGCTCTTGACCTTGAAGAGTATTTGTAACCCGTGTAACATTTGTTTACCGGCCTGCCCAAAGATTTGACGTAGACTCAAGGATATTCTTCTGGCCCTTAAGTAACGTTGAAGTGATTATTTAGTTCTCGCATTACTTATTGTCATCTATATGCTGAGTTCCGTCTCTTATGAACCGATGATGGAACTAACTGGTTATTATAAAGTATATAGTTTCGATTTCGCAACTTACAATTGCAGTATTTTACACTACATTATTCATAAATTTCGTTTCCTTTATGGAAGTAAAATTTTTGCTCATATTTATAAAATGATGACTTTGTGTATTCAATATTAACTAAATTCTCACTCATAGAGTTTCGATCAATTGACAGAATTGAAAAGAAATGTTGCGTACATCTTATTTCAACCTCATGAAATTTAGGCATTTTCTAAAGTGGATTGATATTCACTCAGTGTTGTTGAAAGATGATTGATTAAAATTTCAACTTAGTTGAACGTATTGATCAATTACATCTTCTCAATCTTTTCACTGTTCTATCAAAATTTATATAAGGGACTAATTTTTTTGAACGATAGTCACTTGCTTAGGGAACAAATCGGTACTGGTCGTTCAGTCATTGTGCCTTTTAATAGGCTTGGATTTAGAACAACATAGATAATCGAACAGTATTGTTTTCAACTAGATTCACCTCGCTCTTTAATATATTAATAATATTTATTCCCTCATATGAAAATGTCGTTCAGTAAAAACTTTGCATTGTTAATAATAAGACAGATGTACTAGTTGGGAAAAGAATAACTAAGTCTTGAACCTATGTTTCATAATCAGAAGTGGGTCAGTGATTCGGAATCATAGACACTAGAATATTATTTAACAGGAAATTACGAAGTTGAGTAATAAGAGATGTTCTGAAAATTCGACAGTAGAAAATATATTTGAAAAAGGAGATGAAGGATAATAAACGAACAAATGATGTGGCGACTATTAATAATCAGAATGAGAATTTTTACTATGAATTAATTTAGACTGCTGAAAAACCTGGCTGTCACATGTACTTTTGACTATTTTCGACATTCGATCAATAAGATACACATATATTTTCTCGAAAGCTGTTGCGTAGTTCACACCCCGCCCCACGTTTTTATGAAAAAACAACCGTTTAATATATTGTCATCCGGAAAAATACTACATCCCTTCAATACCGCTCGTAAGATTTATTAAACAATGGGTATCATTAACAAGTGAATACATTTCTGTACTTCACTTGATTTTAAAATGTGTAGTTCTGAAGTTACTTTAGTATCTTACCAGCTTTCTCCCCCTACTATATCCGCTCACGTAAATTTCGATTATTTGGATTGTGATTGTGTATCTGTATAATATGCGTCCCTTAACTGCCTGAATATGGAAATTTTGACCGAAAATATGTGTGACATTATCAATAATTGATCCAGAACTCAAGTTTGTTTGGAGCTATTTACTAATCCAGCGATCGCCAAAACTATATTAATTTAGGTAGTACCATTACTCAGTTCGTCTTCAGCATATTATGTACATGTATCCTCTTCTCATAGATGTGAGTGTAAAATCTATTTTGAAGGTTTTGTTTTTTGGAAAATCCCTCCATGTATATATATTTGTGTTATGATATGACTGACTCTTTCTGTTGACATTTTGGTACTCTATTTGATTCCAATTTGAGATTTTATCATTGTATATTGTTATTATTTCTATATCTTGTACTCATATTGAAGTTTTTATGTTTCCTCCTGAACTGCATATATGTTGTTTAAATTTGATATTTAATATGACTACAGCCATATTTGAATTTGATACTCTAGCAGTAACGGACTGGAAGCACTTATTCTTCCAGAAACGGAACCTAATGTGGTAATTGGAAACTCGATGGTGTAATATTATTTTTGAACGTTTTCTCCCAGAATTATCGTTTTTTGGTCCTGGACTGGGTGAGACGCGTATGAACCTGCACCTGGCGAGTTAAAGGCGAACTGCAAGAGTAATTATAACTTTATAGTTCAAAAACACTATTGGAGGAAGATCCTTTGGAATTTTTATCGTTTACTATTTCAAAACAATACCTGGGAGAGGATCTTTTAGATATTTTACTGTCAATTGGTTCCTAACTATATTGGAGAAAAGTCTTTTGGATATCTCATTAACGACAATAAATGAGGAAGCTTTACCGGTGAAACTTAATATTTGGTCTTTGTTTTTACCTTTCCATTGAATTTCAATTGCTCATGAGTTCTCGTAAGAAGCCAAACACGTAAAGGTATGGAGCCCTTGATGAATCTGAATGAAGTCACTTAGGAAACTTCATTTTTAAAGGGTTCACTCTCTAGTAAGGATGATATTATGCTTAGTACTTATTGTTGTAAGTCATCATCAGAGGGTACTAAAGAACGAAGTTCGGACGAGAACTTAGAGGTATCTGAGAAGGATCTGAGGCCTAGGACACCGGTAGTTGGCTTAGAGTTGCCAAAGGTAGAACTCCCTTTCTTTGACGGCAGACACCGTGATTACTTTAGGTTCGTCAAACGATTTGAGACATTTATAGAACCTAGAGTTATTGATGGCATTCTGCGCTTATTATATTTAATTCACTACTGTAAGGGAAAGGCAAGAGCTGCTATTGAAGGATATCTTATAATGGAAATTGACGCAGGATATTAAATGGCTAAGGCGATTCTAAAACAGCTTTTCGGACAATCGCACGTAATCGCTCGTGAGACCTCGGAAGACTTGTTTAGATCTGGGAATGCTGATTACAACGATCCTGAGCAATTGTCGAATTTAGCAATTAAGATGCAGAACGTGGCTCTGACCCTGGAACAGTTAAATTACACTGCGGAATTAAATTCCTCAGTAACTTTGGAGCTGATAGTTAGGGCTTTTACCTCATCGTATGCAAGTCCAGTGGGCAGAGCTGGGAATTAAATGGGACGAAGAGGATGGAGAGCCTACATTCAATGAATTGACTGACTTTATTTTGTCTCGTGCAAGGATAGCTAGTAGTAGATTTGGACGATTAGCTAATCGCACGAAATCAGGACATGATATGGAAGCGACTAGTCATCTGCGTGCTGAACATGGGAATTCTTCTTCTCACGCCCGGAACTTAAGAGAGTTGTTAATTATATTAACAAGGTATCTCCTCCTGATGACCGAGCATGTAAGCTTTATAATTTAATATCCCTTGATGTGTATCCTAGTGAGAAGTCGGTATCTGTAGCAGATAAAGTGGCGTTTTTGATGATGGACAAGAAGGAAAAAGGCAGAAAGGTTAGGCATCAAGGCAGCGGATAAATATCCGCATACAGCTTGAGAACGAAATAAATTGTAATTAATATTTTTCAACCACCAAAACTAGAACCCGTGAACAAATAGTGGCACGTATCCTTTATCCCAAAATGATACGTTCGATAATTTGATAAACGTATTTCAATTTGTTTGAAAATATGCTGCAATAGTATCACATATATATCAAACTGAACTAAAGACAGAGATACTTAATATCTTCATTTTCACTAGAGTATATTTCTTTTATTTCCGCCTTCACGCCACAATCTGTGTCTTTTACTCCGTTCACATATACCACCGACGCTAACGACTTCACTTCATCAAATCCTTATCATGGTCTCCTGAAATTGATCTTCAGATAAGCATTTTGAAGATTTCGAAATCCGAACCGCACTTTCAATCATAAAACATGCATTACTAACTAAGACATCGGAATCTTGTCTCACCTGTGTACGTTTAATCTTTGTGACAGATATATACAGGAACGCATCACAGTCATTCGATTGAACTGCATGTAGAGCCAATGCAATATTTTCTTGGTGTGTCTGGACACGCGACATCAAATTCTCATGGTCTTGTCTAGAACAACATCTGGAATGAATATAGGCACCTATCGACTGAATTTCTATCGTCAGCTGCTCATGTGCTATCCGTCATGTCACAACACAAAATGTGAACGATAAATAACCAATCATAACATCGATAGAAGTAACATGAGCGTTTACAAATATCTTATTGAGAGAAACTGCGAACTATTTAGATAACTTGAAATAGAGACTACAACTCCTATTTACATCATTACGAGAATACTATGAAAATGTATTAAGATCGTAAACTTCATATTCGTTGAGGAAATATCGTACTGGTACTGGTACTATTTGTCATAATAATGAATGTTGCAATTCAACCAATTGTGGTTTCTTCAATAAAGTGAAATTATTTCAGCCCTTCCAGTTCATTTTCATTTTCACAATGGGTTGATAGGTATTTACCATGTGTATATTCTTGATCATATTTGGTCTCAAGCAAATATTCGTTGCTGTTTTCATTAAACTTTTGAAAAGTGGTTACAACATACTCACACATTCATTCTACTGACATTGATCTAAGTCGCCTAAATAATTCAGTGACTCATTCAATGTCCTTTACACATGTAAATTTTGATGCTATTCATTCGCTACTCGCTATTCACGTATCGTTTCGCTTTCACTTCGTATGTCTGTGGTTTTGTGGTCGGTTCGCTGCGATAATAAACGTCATCATCGCTTCGCATGCATCTTTCGAATTGTATACACAGTTGGTTGTTATCTTGCAACGGTCAACAGGACGCGCAGTATACGAAGTCTAGGAATTTTTTCGGATATCTACCATCACAATATCTACCAATTCACTCGAGTTAATTATCTAAGCTCGTATATGGTCTACATGATCGACAGTATTCAGTTATATTTGAGATTACGTGTTAAATTAACTTTGGTCGATTCACGATGAAGAATAGTCTGTTTCATACACTGTCAGTTGTTCATGGTGATATACATTTTAAACAGGAATGTGGATGATGGAACATGAGTCTACATACAAAATAAACCCTCTCAAAGACAAAAATAAACTTTCTGATCTTCACATGAATGAGCAGTCAGTGTTAATAATGACAGTTACATTCGATTTGTCAATAAAAGAATTAATTCAGTTTATAGACTTACTGTTTTATTCATACCTAACGAATAGTTTGTTCCCTTCAGTATTTTTTCTTCCAGACTAAATCTCAATGAGTATTTCTGAAGAGAAATACTCATATGAAAATATATGACATGTAATGTGCGGGCAAGATACAACTCCGAATGTTTTGAAATAGACGTGTTTGGATGCGTCGATCCAAAAGTTTGAGGTAATACGTTAAATAAATCTTGACTGAAACTACACTGAACGAGATTTGATATGATTTTGTTCAACCACACAATCAACAGAGTAACTAATGCACAAAACGGAAATTTTACTTTCAATAAACATTGGTCATTTCGTAGAATAATAACAGAGATTTCATGCAACATGAATATCAATAATGAGGTAATTAGACTTTCATCTCAAGAAGGTCGCAAGCCCTGATCATATTACTCTATGAATATTTATCGATTTCTCCATCGAATAATCAACCAATACCATTCTTAATCTAAGCACTTAGTTGAGAATTCATTTGCTGACAGGTTCAAAGGATAGTCGAAAAGAGGACATCATAACAAACAATATGAATTGCATCTAATGTTCTAAATCAGATTTACGTTCAACTTTGTTTGTTCTTATGATAAAATATCGACTAATAAGCTTCGTTACAGGCGAGTGAAATCCATTTGGATAGCGATGATTTTATTTACAACAAATACCTTTATTTCACTTGTATTTGCAGTTTTATTACATATTCATTTCTTTATTTATGTGTCTTAATGTATGCGTATATACTATTCGAAGCCACTGGTTTTTGGTTATACAAGACAAACAGACAGATACAACATAGATTTTGTACGTGGGCAAAAGACGATGATAATATTAACTCTAGAAGCATATATACGTCAAAGTTAAACAAGAATAGAGAGAGTGTACAGCCCTGTCGGACATCAAACGAAGTATCCGATTCCCAAGACGGTTCGCCATTAGCTTTCACTCGGTCAGTGGTGTTCAAGTATAGAGCCTATATAAGGTTAATTTACTTTTTCGGTATACCTTTTAATGACAGACAGTGCCACTGAACCTCACGATCAACAGAGTCAAATGCTGCCCTAACTTTGGAAAATACTATTATTGTGGGTCGTCTGAACGTGTTAGTGTTCTAAAACCTGATGTGGTGTGTAAATGTGGTCTATACAGCCATGTTCAGGTCTGAAAACAGCCTGGTTTCTCTAGTCTGCTCTTCATGAGCTTTCTTTAAGCGTCCGAGTATTACTGAAGCCATTTTTTTAGATACTATATTATTTAGATGGATTCTCCTTTTATTTTCACGAGAAGACATTTGTCCCTATTTTTAGACTTGAGACGATCTGTGATTGAGACCAGTCATATGGGATTACGCCCAGTTAACAGATTCTACATAGCATCTCAGTCAGTCTAACTGTTAAAATTAAACCAAAGTCTTTAAAAATCTCTGAGGTCAATCTATCTCTCTCGCTTCAGATTTTCCATAGATTTTTGAACTTCATAAAGAGTACGAGGGCTTAAGTGGACTTCGCCTTCACATGTGCATCGGATCCAATTCGCTCGTCAACCTTGCATCTTCCAAGGCATCCTGAACATGGGTAATTTTGTTGACTCATGTTGTGCTGTTTCGGAGAATCCTACTCTTCCCTTTTTGTATGTCGAGACCTGCTGCTACTGCTCAGGCTGCTGTACGCTTGTCGACTTCTCCTGCATTTTTCATTGTGTGTGAGATGCAAGTGTTAGACAGATGAGCAGAGATGTCAGAATCGTCCAGCCGCATCACAGCAGTCTAGTTTGTCCCGTGCTCACCCTCACATGTCAACGTATTTAAAATACAGTTGATCACCAGGAGAAACAGAAATGGTAAAAATAAGGCATCTTGCATGACACCGATCTTCGCTTGAAACGAGTATGACAGTTGTCCTTTATGCACGATTTGGTGGATAATACTATGATACGAACTCTGTATGATGTTGGCTGGCCATTGTGCCGAGAAAGCCTCCAGAGTGTCACCCTGTACATGCTGATGAATGCTTTTTTATAGCCAATGAAGTTGGTGTAGAGTGGCGAATTTCATGAATAATCCACAATGATCCGTAACGATAGGATTCGGCCGGTTCACTATCGATCCTCACAAAATCTAGCCAGTTGATTACGAAGTAAGGAGTCTAAAAAGTCCATCATTCTGTTTATGAATGTACTATTGAAGACTGTCTGGTACTGAGAGAAGAGTGATGCTTCTGTAGTTCTCACAATTATTGAGTTCTCCTTTCTTTGGTCTTTATCAGGTATCCTTCTTCACAGTCTGTTGGAACCTCATCTTCATACCGAATCTTGCTGGAGAGAGTGCGGAATATTTTTGCTGTTACTGCTACACCTGCTTTGATTCTCGTTGCTGTGATGTTGTCTGGTCCCGCAGATGCCCCACTCTGAACCAGTCCCATTGTCATACTGTTCCCTTCAATAGTCAACATTGATTGGGAGGTCCGTGCATGCTGTTTGGATTTTGATTGTTTGTTTAGTGGGGCTGGTTGATTCAGGAGTTCTTTCAAATGCTTTACCTACCTCTTTCGTTGCTTTACAATTTTAACAGCTACATTGCCTTCGTTGATTTTCAATGAACGTTCTGGCTTACGAGAGTTTACAGAGAGCCTATTTGTTGTATCGTACAATTGTCTCAAGTTCCTTTCTAATGCAACCTTTTCCACTGTCATTGATATATCTTACCGATATCTGCATTTGTTCTCCTACATTTGCTTGTTTGCTTCTTAGTATTCAGCTTACGGCTTAACTCTCTCTGCTCTTGTTCAGCTGATGTTGATAGCTGCCTCTTTGTTCCTCCATTTTTTAATTTTTTCAAGAGTATCCTTAGGGATCGATTCGTTGTGATGTAACTTCTTACTTCCTTAAACCTCCTGATATATTGTAGTGATTGCTCTATTGATCCCTTTCCAACTGTTCCCGATGTCAGTTTCTTTTCTATTGAGTAGATCTTGAAAAGCCTGAAACTGACTGCTGCGGGACATCTTGAATTCGTTGAGTATTACGGTATCGTATTATACTTCTGTGACGTTGTCCGCCAACTTGTACTCTGCTTCTTTAGTTTCAGTTTCATTTCGGCGACCAGGAAGTGGTAATCAGATGTTTTATCAGCTCCTCCCTTGATTCTCACGTTCTCTATGATGCACATATGGTCGATCTGGTTATTTGTAGTGTGATCCAGTGAAATCCATGAGAGTTTCATGTAGGCATTTGGAAATATTGGTACACATATGACCAGTTTTCTGAAGGTTTGCAAACCTTACACCGTTTTAGTTCCTTTCAACCACTTCACGTCGTCCTGTGGTGTGTTCATATCATATGCTTTCTATACCACCCTTCGCAGTCAGGTCTCCTTTCGGAATGGTCAAATCATTTGATGAGTAGCAGCTGACGATTGACTACATCCTCTCGTGGAATTGATCTAAAAAGTCTTCATTGTAATCGTTGATAGGTGCATTTCATTGAATTTAGTTCATTGTGCTGCACTGTTTCTTCGTTTTGAAAGGTGCCTTGATGATCCTGGCAGAGTTTCAGAGTAGACTATTACCTCAATTTGTAGTCTTGTTCGCTGTTAGTTACTGTTTAGCCGGAAGAAACTTTGAGAATTTGAGTGATCGATGTATATGCCCTAAACGTTTTAGGGAAGGCTTCACCGTTGTCATTAAACAATCGATCAAACCGGACATAGGATACGTAATTCTGATATCGTTGAATACGATTCAGCCAAATATGCTCTGTATAGTATACAGAAAAACATTTTTTTATCCAATCAAATAGACGTTGATACGCGAGGAAATCATGGATGAATTATTGTAAGACTACCATTAAAACATGAAAGCACTGAATGCCGTTTCTTCCTGGTATGAGACTTATCAGCAGTGCGCATCCATGACTCCTGCTACTTGCAGGATTCGAAAAACATTTATCACACTGGTTCGATTAATAAAGAATTTTTTTGGCAGCTTTCTGTCCAGCTTTTCAAGTAAGTTTCTTGTTATTATAATGAGTAAATGACCTGCGTGAAATAATAAGTTGTTGGTAACATTGAGCGTTGATTATATCTGAGACCTAATAAAATGTTTTATTAGTGTAGGCGTATCGGTTGTTAATCTATAAAAAGGTGCATTGGGGGAAAACGTGACTGAAATTAGATTGCAAAACGTTGGAATTTTAATTCTGTACCCATTGCTGTATTATGAATAGATCGAAATCATTTCACTATAGTAGAAAGTCAAAGACTATGGCTATCACTCATTCATATATTGATTTTTAAATAAATATTTACTGGTACTTCGATCCCGACCTACATTCTATTTTCTGCGTCTATTATTCACGAACAATTACTTTCGGCGTTTCTAATACCGTTATTAATAAAATGATGAATCATTCCTTGTTAGACCATCATCAAAAACTTGGAAATAATGGATAACCGTTTCGTCGTGGTATGGAACTTATCAGCGATGCGCATTCACATGGTTCGATCCCGAAACCTTTGATTTTGCGCGCAAGGACCTAAGCTCTGGATCACAACTTAAGTCAGTAACTAACGAAGATAAAGTGAGTAAGGTCAAGCTAAATTACCAGGTTGATCAGAGTTAGACATAAACGCCGAAGAATTCCGGCCATGTGGTCCAAGTCCGAAGGTCTTGATTTCGAATGCTGCCAGAAGAAGGCGTTTTGGATGGGTATCGCTGATGATTCCTATGCCAGGACAAAATGGCCGTTCATTGTTCCTAGGTTACTAATGTTGGTCTAACAATGATAGATTCATGATTTCAGTAATAATCAACAATCTCCATAGTTATGGAGCAGATGGGGAGAAGCTGATCCGTTAAAAGTAACAGCAAATATAAGGCCTAAGGGACATCGGAACCACAGTAATGATGGTTTAATTAGTAACAAAAATCTGCTATACACATTAGGTAAGCGGGTTGTCTAGAAAATCAAATGATTTATTTGAACTGTGTTGCATGGAGAATTTTCGTCATCTAATGTATCTCGTTAAAAAAATATCTTCAAGGTTGTTCGATACGGTCACTGCCCTACCCAACAAGCCGAGTATCAATGCCAGACCCGTTGTAATCACTATGTATCCTTGAACTCCCAAATGAGAAGAAACGGCTACCCCATGCCTTCAGATTTCTTTCAGATGATGACGTCCAAAAGACTAATTCATCATTTCAATATTTTTCAAGTGAATAAACACATCTTCTTCAAGTGTTTGTAGTCTTATTAGTATTTGTAGTGCTATTGGACCAACTGGAATGAGAAGTAGTAGTAGTTGATTAAGTATTTGTAGTAGTTTTTGTCATAGTATTGAGAGTAGTGGAAGTAGGAATGTTTGTAATGCTAATACTTCTGATACAAGTTTTGGTTCAACGACAACAAGCGTTCTGTTAATAATATAAGAAAATGCTGACTACAGTGATGGCTGAGCATAACTAATGCGCATAGCTTTCAATTCAGTCAACCTAGTTGTTTCTTTTTCTGATATTGTATATCTAACATCAGAATAACTCACTAACCTATTATGCCACAA
Organism: Schistosoma turkestanicum; assembly: GCA_944470395.2. Taxonomy (NCBI): domain Eukaryota; kingdom Metazoa; phylum Platyhelminthes; class Trematoda; order Strigeidida; family Schistosomatidae; genus Schistosoma; species Schistosoma turkestanicum. Next base: position 6,512,198 of record OX103979.1, on the reverse strand, counting down.
AAAAGACATGCTCTGGATATAATCAAACTCGCGTACCGTGAAAAACACATTATTTTCAACAACCATGATCTAGAACAATAATTCAGATTATTGTGGGCTGCTGCTCAATACCGTGATTTGTCCTCTAATAAAGGACAGAGAAACCACGTTGATACGGTGTAGTTTGCAAGATAAAAACTGTGAGCGAAACGTTTTGCCAAGCCCAATTGAGAAATGTGAAAATCGGCAAACACAATAAGTTTTACTTCAGACAAGGTCTTTGAATAAATTGAGTGAAGATGAATTGGTAGTTTGAACGAATAGACCGCAGTGATCTACTTTCATGAAAGGAACGCGGTTGGTTTCATAGAAACGATAATAATTATGACCAATTTTGTCAGTGAATATACTTTTTTTACTCCACTTTGTACGCGCGAATTTTCCTTTTGTATTGCCGCCATTTTGGCTCCGCTCTCTTTTTCTGACACGATTTCGGCTTTTTTCAATACGACGAAAACGCCAGGAAATTTGTCGTTCTGTAGTTAATAACTTGTTTTCTCTGTGACGGAAACGTATTTGGTCTGTAGTGGTGATCTCAGTCAATCTCGACTCGATCGTCAGTGAAATTAGTGAGCTGACGATTCGTTCGAAGAAGTCAATTTCAGAGGTTCTCTTATTATCTGTTACATTTTTAATAAGTTGCAATACAATTATTAAAGTCATTTTATATATATTATGCTTGCAACAACTTGTCAAAATGGTGGATAGCTCTAATATAATAGACTCCGGTGTGCAGTTCATTGCATTTTCATCTGTCTCCTACTCATCACCTCAGGTGGTTCGTTTATTTTACGTGCATAAGGTACCTAGTAGCAGCAGGTGTCCACGTTTCTGTCCTATCGTCTGTTAGCAGCATGTTTGAAGCTAAAAACTTTGACCACTAGCTGCGAACAGCTCCTTGATTCCTACCTAGGATACACAACAGCTAATGATCGACCTGAATAGTCGACAACAGTATCTGTGAGGTTCATTCTTCCTGATAATCCCATGGCAGTACTCGATATAGATTCCTAAGGGCTCTTTTATATCCTATTCGTTTCAAGTAAGCTGCAGCTAATCGATAAATCATCAAAAATCAAATCCAAAGGTTCGACGATTCAGCTGATGTGTACCGAATCACTGGTGTATTTGTCTTGGCATGCTTATTTATTTTATGTTATATTTAATAAATTCCCCAAAGTAACTAAAACGAGGAGATTCTATCGTTCAATAAGTATGAGGTGGGGCACATCGTCATCAGAGACTACAGGCACGCCATTCTCGCCGACAGGCGCTATGTAAATAAGTTTTATTTAAGCAAGATTTTGACAATCTACTTGCAATATACATTGTTTCGTCTTTCTCACAGTCCAAAGCCCTATCCTCTTCTATCGGTTTGCAGAATATTTGGCAATAGTTGCATACCACTCGGCGAGTACAGTAATGACCCGAAGAATTTTTCACACGAGCCTCCACTCAAGGCTCAATCAGCAACGTATAAGCTTCAGGCTTATAACCAACACTGCATGCATTCTAAACGTTTTTATTTTTATTTGATTTTTTTCTCCTGAGCCCACCTCTGTGACCGTTGCCTTTTTGTGGCGGACATTAGAATCTAGGACGCACGTTTCGTTGCACTTGTGACTCGTCTTTAGCTGGATGAAACCATGTTTCTTCGACTTCAAACCCAGCCGACGAGTCTGAAGTAGGACTGAACATGTGTCTCTGATTACCCTTCTATTAACTAACTATTTCTGCTAGTAACCTAAAGCCGATATTGAAGCCATCTATACTGGATTGCCACACTGATCCACTGCACTACGACCCATCAACAGGAAGACCCACACTATCAAAATAAACGCCATAACTGAAAAAAATCAAAACCTCAAATCACGAACATTGAACCATATTAGTATTGAACATGTTTTCTGTATCACAGAAAAGTGTCCTTGTTTACGGTTGTTTAAAAGAGTATAGGTATATTACGGGTAATTTTACTGAAGTTAATTGGGCTCGTAGTTAGGTTTCTGATGAAAACAGATTATTATTATTATTATGATATCTAATAATCGCGAAAATATCTTGAAATACTAAATCTGACTATTGACAGGTTTCACGATAACCTAGGTTTGCCTTAATGTTTTCAAATAAATTTACCTTAGGTGGATTATTAACAATAAACTGACATCAAAAATTCTTCTAATACATAATAATAGTTAAATTTATATGCATTTCGGACACAAGTGAAAGTAGATTTTTGCTCATGAATTGTTACACGAAGCGTGATATAGACTCGGTGTTTTGATATGCAGGAAGCCAATTGTAGCGAATGTTTCATTTTTTCGTACGGGCCATGTGTATTATGAAGAAAGAAATCGATTAAATTGAGATTTGGTTATTATCAAACTTTTGAAATTCATAAAGCTTATATGTGCGTATAAGGGTGACTGGATGTTCTACGATGCTTTGAGCCGCATACTTTATTGCAAGATTATCGGCAGAGACGTCTGCAGGCGATATATCGTTCATGGAGAACACAAGTTGTAACCAAGAGGTTTGTAACTCCCGACCTACATTTGTCCTCATGGTCTGAACTTTTTCATTGTCGAGGTATATTTGATAGTGATATTTGACAAACTACTGATACTGACGAATTATAAAAATGACACTATCATTAGATCACCAATTATGCCAGTGTGCAGTAGGCAACGAAAATTCTCGGTTCACTTTTCTTGTGCAAGCTCGTGAATCGGCACTGTTGAGTGGACCAGTAATAAGGTGAAACAGATTCCAGGTTTTTTATGGTGAGACGTTTAATGAAGAATCGCTTATGTACTAATTGTTAACTCTAATAAGACAATAACACGCATACAAAAGATAAACTGGTGAGAGGTGATTAAGAAATCGCTTACGGTTACTACTATTTTCGCACTATTTTTGTCACTTTTTCGGATTAAAGTTGAAATGGTACGTTAGAAATCCATTGTTTGGTTTCTACGATGCAACAGATAGGAATTGTTAAGTTAAAATTTCAGTGCATATTTTCAGACAAAATGGCTATATTTTCTCATATGACCCTCGTTCAAAATGGGTTGTTACTGTTGACGTTTTCCACCTCCAAACCACCCAACTGTTTCTTTATGTTTCTCTTCGAAACCAGTTAATTAAGTTAGGAAAAAGGCTGGTTATCACAGAAGTCCCATAGTAATATCACTGAATCTTCTGACAACACTGCATTTTGTTTGCGTTCACTTGTGTTGTAATTCGTGGAGGTCATGGATAGAGAACTCTAAATTTCTCCCTACCGACCATTCGTAATGTAGTATTTTTCTACGAAGCGAATGAACAACCAAGATATTAATCATGTTTTGAATGAATATCTCGACTACTACTGGTTTCATGACTCCTGACAACGTAGGCATTTGTTGTTTTGTGTTTAGGTAAAGAAACTATGACCCCATAATACTCCGACTTCGGAATATGTAGACAAAAACCACTTCTAACATTTTACTATGAAAGTGCCTGCATCGGTAACAAATCCTCAATAAAATAGTTCTTTAGATCATTGATACTGATGCTAACAACATACAGTTTACTGGAGACTATCTGGCTGAATGCTCTCATTTAATCATCTGGACCAGATTGCTATTTAGTACGCTATGCTATTCATGTCTTCGTTAAAAACAGTCAAGCAAAGCAATGAGTATCTGGAAATACCAATCACCTACTGAACGCATATACGACTCCTTTTTTTCTGACTGGTGGTCTGACTGAGTTCCTCCAGATAGAATGAAATTGCGTTAAGAACAGAAACGATTGGAGTGTTGTTGAGTTAGTGAATATTACTGTATCGTAGCATATCCATCTAACATGCCAGTCAATGAAATTAGAACAATTTTCTGATTCTTAAGATAGTCAGATAAAACCAACGCTCGTCAATCATTTGTACGCTCAAGATCGGCACAGGTGGCAATAGTTTAGCCTTGCTCTTCTTTGAACAGGTAACATTAACGTATGTTGATGACCAATTGATATATTTATTCTTATCAGTCACCTAATTCTCATGTTTGTGTGATGCATGTTAGGAAACAACCGCGAGGTATGATCACGATGTATTCTAGAAGAACATTGCTGTCCAATCTTATTAGCATGTCTATCATGGACATATATCACTTAGGTACATTTCTTTACTGGTGAGCAGGAATTCGCTTAACACAATCTGATACATTGAAAAATCACAGGGCTAGGCAATATTCCTCAACTGCGCATAAGGTTTCGACTATTCACCACAGTTGCTGCGAATAGTTAAATCTTGAAAGTTCGGTATACTGACTAAGCCTTATCTTGGCTTCAAAAGCAACTTAAGAAATAATAGGTTTCTCACCAATACGAAATGCTTATACGGGCTGCAGGATCTCAAAATGAATAATATCTAAAAGGACAATCTGTGGACTACTTCTGTTCTTGATGTTTTTTAATGAGTACATAAGTTCAGCGAACCTAATCTGCGCAGACGATGCAGATATCTGCTGGTCCGTAAGAATCGAAAAGGACATACTTGAACTTTAGTAACACTTCGCAGCAATAAAGCAACAAACAGGTGACAACTATTAAACATATAGTTTAATGGGAACTCAGGCTGATGTAGCAAACACAAACTAGGTGAATCTCAAAACATTTTCAGATCACAAAATTGGGCTAGTATCCACAGTGAGCCTGGACACCAAATCAGACTACATAGGAGATGCATTCAATGGTTGCGAACATTCTCAATTTACGCAGAATCCAGTTGAAGCTATCAAATCAGAAATAACCCCGGACCTTGATCTTAAGTCCACAATGGTGTTACACTTCCTTTTGCTATATAAAAGAACTATTTCATCTAATCCAAGTAAGAAGACTGACAACTGAGTGGGCGATTTGAATAATGCATAAGCCTCATGAATACAGACAACACTGTTCGTTATACAGGATCAATCTGTGATGTGAAAATGGAACACGACCTAAAAAGCGACAAGTTAACCTGACTATATAATTCTAGCATGACGTCTTAACCACCCTGTTGAATTCTGTTTCCTATAGCAAGGTGCGCACTCATCTTCCGTGGAAGAGGTGCTGGAGCTCCTACATTGAGGACCTGATCATGCATGTCCTGTAGATTATCTGGGTCAACTTTACCGCAAATTATCCTTTATTTTGGCCTCCCTTTCCCCTTTTTTGTCCATGTACATAGATACTCAGATGCTAGCTGCATTTCCAAATGACCTAATCTCGGATTCATAGATTTATTTCCCCTAAATTTCTTTTCTGCCTATGGTCCAAATCTTATTATTATTATTTTCCACCGAACAATCAACTTGCCTTCTACATTTCATTATGACAGATGCCGGTACTGAAAAGCCTATTACATAAACTAGTGTTATTATTGCCTTTATTATCATTCTCGCAATGATAAGTGGTTCAAAAGTACTTGATTGTATTTCAATCCCTGTCTTTAATTATCAGTAATCTCTGTATTACTTCATTCAGCATTGTTTTAAAAATCGTACACCTGAACTGCACTTTGACCCCTAAATATTGTGAGAAAAGTATCACGTCATGCTGATTCGGTTCACACTGTCATCCGCCGCTAATTTCCTAATGCTATAAACTCTTTTATCTCCCCAGACCCAAAATTCTTTTCAATATCCGATATATTTTTTTACGAGCAAGTGTAGTGAGTCGTTCGATGTCTAGTTCACATGACTCATCAGACATGTCTTTTGACCCTGTCAATCATTCGTCGCTTTTATTCATATTTGCGCATGCCTATCTCTATTTTTACATGTTTTTCTTATTTTTTGTCGGTCTATAAATTCCTAGTCATGCCTTATCTAGCTGAGCGTGCTTATGAGCCCTCCTTCACTTCACTTCTTTCGTTGATTTGCTCGCTGGTGAGCAGACCCTGCTCTGTGTGTTTGTGGTCTGCTTAAACATTTGTGGTGTGCCAAAATAAACTAATGCAACATTTCGAGTTCACCTTCTGATTTATAAACCGTCAGACGCTACTTGATAACGATTGTCTGGACAAGCAGATTACGAATTCCACAAACACAAAACTAGTGATTCATTGCACACCAGACTAGCATAAACCAACTGATTTCTGTGCGCTCGATTTTCGTTTTTGCGGCACAGTTTCACGTGTTCAGTAATGGGTTAGAGCCACTAGACTGCCTAATTCTAACCAGTTGGCAGTTTTTCGTGAGTTTGTATGTCTGTGGTTGGAATGAGAACGTTTATTTCAGGGATTTAGAGCTTCTGGATACCAGCAGCTATCACATTACCAGACCGAAGTTCAGTCAGTCGCAATTCGTAAAATATTCAGGAGAAAGTTCTCATGCTAATAAGAAAATTTCAGAACTAAGTAGTTAAATGGATAAGTAAGTTAAATAATTAGCAGTGCGGATTGTCAGAGAGGACCGAAGTGTAAGCAAAGAAGGGCAAACTCAGATAATAGGCGAGGTATATTAAGTTAGAAAGACATGGCAATAATAAAAATTAGCAGGTCTTAAGACATGCATCACTTACTCTGAGGGAGCATTCAAAGTTGCACAAACCTGAGTATTCGCTCTGATGCTCAATTTTTCGAGGATTGCCTCGACGATACTGGTGATGATCCATTGGTATGATACTTAAGTCGGGAAGATTTGGCGTGCTTGATATTTTGAACGCCACGATCACATCACCTCTGATTCTCCAGTCTACAAAAATGCTTCAAAACCTCACAACATGGTATAATAATCTATGCTCGAAATTTCATAGACTTATAACTATTTACTGAAAAGCAGTGAGTAGTATGATCAAACATACAATGACATATCGCGTGTGTTAGATTCTTTCATTAGCATAACAACATACTGCACTTCTAAGGAGTATGTCACCATTGTTGGTGTGTAATGAGAGTTCATGTATGATAACCTAGAAACTTAGAGCAGTATATCACATTGATCTGAAAAATACTTGAGAAACTCAAGGGTTAAGTCCGAGTATTCGTCAATTCATTAAGAAACTGTATGATTTACACCGACGACAAAAATCAGCTTAGTATAGTAGACGTGCACTAGCATTCGAAAATTCGACACCTTATCATCTAAAGTAAAAATGAGACGAACTCGATGCCAAAATTTCCTCTCCACTATATTATCTTTTGTTCCCATTGTACAATTGTTTGGACGACCCATTCCACGCAAATATTGGTACAATTTTTAGATCAGTTTATTTACACAATCATGCCCAACTAGGCGCGCAGAACAATTTAAGTAGGCATTTACTACTATTAAAAATCATGTACTGCATAGCATCAAGTTCATAATCAAAAGACTTTCTACATCCTCTATCGGCAGTCGAATTCCGTTCGGAACTTTGCTGAAGCTAAAGCTATTTAATGTACGAAGCAAGACATAAATTTGAAAAAACACAGATGCAATTTTTTTTCTTATCGGGGTGACTTTAGCATTAGCCTACTGCACACCATTCACTGGACAGTGGTCGCGATAATTTTGTTCAGAGGTGCTTCATGGTAATCACTACACAAAGAACATCAAGTCGACTGAGGCTCACTGAAGCAAATGCTATGGGAAGATTCAAACCTGCTCTTCTGAGGTGGCCTAATTCACATGTGTTTGTTACGTAATAGTTGGTAACATATTTATTATTCTCAATTCGGACTTGATCTTTGATAATTTCATCACTATGAAATTAACATCTAGTTCTGATTGTCATGTTTTCTGCTGTTTATTTTTTTGTTCGACCGTGCATATCTAAAATGATGTGTCTTCTCCGATCTATCAGTTTTCGACACCGAATCGGGTCATTTAATCATTCCCAAATTAAGAACCTTTTCTTCATCCATTGGTAGACAGCTTGAATAACAGCTCAGTCACACATTGTCATCCTAACTGTGAATTACCCGAAGGTGGGTCTAGCTTTCTTGATCGATTGCTGTTTTCCTATTTGCTTCAGCAGCATATACAAATTATTACATTCGCAAACACAGGACATTTGGAAACGTTGCTGGATCCACGCTAGTTCAGAACGACACTTCCTTCCCCATTCCTACTACTGGTAGAACCAGTAGGCAAAATAAGAATACGGGAAAAAGTCATCCAAAGACTCAATCGAAGCACATTATCGTGCCTGCTCATTCAAAACCAGGGACTGCGCTTTCAAAGTAACTTCTGCAATGCATGATTTCATTGTCAACGCGCCAATGATATACCTACACAGAAATATGTGTACATTCCGAGTCTTTCTTTTCAGCGGTTCTGGCATTTCTGTACTCTGAACAAATAAGTAGGCATCACTTAACCAAAGGCAGGAACTAAAACTAACTTACGAATAGTCGAATCACACCGAACTAGCCTGGAACAAAATCGACAAAACTTGCGGCATAGGTAGCTGCTATCCAAAGCAATTCAACGACTAAACTGTCTGTCGATGTATGGAGCAGTCAGTTAGTGTAAGAGAAGAAAGAGTAAACACCACAGCTCTAATAGCGTAAAATATCAGGGACCGCAAAGTTAGATAAGCATCACTAATTTCATTTAATATTTCAGTGTCAGAGTGTAGCACAGAAATGCGAAGCTGCCTTTGATAGAGAACTGAATGATCGACGACCCGGTTAAACTATATCGTTTGTTCATAAGCAAGAACATCAATAAGGCGAAACCCTTAGGATTCAAGGTTAACAAAGAAAGATTATTTGTGAAAAATGATCAGTCCTTGATCGAGGATGTTCGTTTCCATACACAAAAATGGATTGATGACTATTGCATCAATAAGTTTAACTTTGTCTAAATGAAAAGAAACCAGGCATCCGCCACACTAGGACAAATTACACGTGTGTGGAAAAGTATCTGCCACAAGCCCTGTGGAAACGGGAATAGTGAGGGATAACAGTATATGATCACTGGCAAACAGTAAGAGACATCATCCAGGATGCAATACAAATTACTGTACCTTAGGCATATTAAACACCGGTAAAGAGACACTCACCGCTTGCTACAGGCGAAAATGAAAGCCAATCACAACCAAATGGTCTCTCTGAAGATTTCCCACTGAAGTTATAAACCGCATTAAGTAACTGATGAAACGCCAAAGTTCGAGGTAGAAAGAATCCAATTTTAACAAACTAATTGCATTACTATCAATAATGTCAAAGCAAATGGAAGGACTGTTAAACGAACAAATTCGGAAGTACATAGAAAAGAATTACATAAGTCCTGAATTCTGAACAGGAGTTATGGAAAGGCATATCTTGTGAATCGAATATTCCCATAGCATTTTAAAAATAGACAACCAGCTGGGGCCAATATACATAATTCGGATTTTTATTACCAAGGATTATTAGATGAATGCAATAGTTTTATTGAAGTTGAGAAATAATAAAATTGCTAAGTGTTTATATGTTACTGAACAAAAATACTTGCAGAGAGGTTCCTATGAACTAAACACATGAATAATGTCACAGTCGCTCAGTAATCAAATAAAATAGCTCGATTTATGTAACTGGACATTAAAAATTGTTTCCTGGTTGGAAGTCGCTGACATGAATTCATGACATTTACAAATTCACTTCCTTCGGCTTTTTTCTCGACTTTTACATTGAATATTTACTTCATATCTGTTAAATACAGTACATCTGTACGTAAATATTTCCCAACAAACTAATGTGACGGATATCATGAGACTAAAAATACAGAACCAGCTAATCTAGTCAACTACACGATCATCACTTCAAGAGTTTTGACAAAGAATTAATAATTCACCGTTTCGACACACTCACTTTTTATGCACCTGAAAGAATCAGATGCCGCATTTATCTCGTGTTCTCAAAAACAAATTCAGTAACAATCACATAACCCCAATTCATATTTGTTTGAGACAATCAAATTTTAAAGCAATAAATGGAGTGTCTGCTAACAAAGACGCAACGAGTAATACTTCTATTCACTAAATGTTCTATCTAGACTACCTCAGAATACTTGTCTTTATATATTTGACTGTTGACGTGATGTAGAGCAAATTAAAATTATTCTGTTTTTTCTAATGCCACTTTTCTTAGCTGAATGTAGAATACAGAAAGGCATTCAAACTCTGTCTGTCTGATAGTCTGATCAGCATTCAGTTCATGAATCACAAGTGGACGTGCTGAAAGAAGTAAAAGGCACAACATTCAAGTAAATAATTCTGAACCATTCAACCAGTGAACAGATGAATAATTAAACAAACTGTATACATTTCAAACACGACCTAATGTGTTCAAAATACTCAGCCAAGTTCTAGCATTGCAACAATTTGGTAGTATCACTATCTTTCGGCCGAAAAGAATATATCAGATTCAATAAATCATTCTGCCGTATATAAACCACTTATACCGTAATTAATACATCACTTAAGAGTTTGTACAACTACTTGCATTCTGATGGTTCATCTAACCGAATGATACACATTTATTCAGGTAAGCGATTTCAATAACTGACCAACATTCTAATTTGTATTATTATTAACTTACTTATGTATATAAAAACAACTTGTGATTTTCACGCATATCGTGATGCTTTTAAATATGATTTTATTGGTATGAATGAGAGGGTATGGACAAGCAATACTTTGATAATATGCGATGGATGCACTGCAACAAATAATCAGAGTTGTGTATTATGAAAACTGATGAAAAAGATACAAAAGCCTGTCTCTGTTGATTCGTTAGTTAAGTCTCAGAGCGTTCGTTAAAATTTCAGCTAACTGAATATAGGAGGTTCGTCATTTTATGCCAAGTAGTGTGAATTGTTGAACTCATCCCTTTAATTAATTTCTGAATATGTGATTTGCACGCAATCATACAACACTCGGAAACGTTAATTTTCTGGTTCATTAAATTACTGCAAATATAATATTTTCATTACCATCAATCCAAAAACTGCTCAATAATTCCTCATCGTAATCCTCTGATAGGTTATTTTAAGATATGGTCTTAATTACGAGACGTCTGTTCGACTAATACATTTGTATCAGAAAAATTATAAACTGGTATACGTTTCCTCGATAATATAAATAGGTTTGAGACCAATGTGGTCCAGTTTTTGTGATTTGTGGTTTAAAATTTATGAGTTATGCCATTTGTACTGGTAGAGAAATCAAGGTCGAGTCTCGAATAAGACAGAACAAGCGTTCTGGATTCAAATGTCATCGACCATACATCTTTAGTGGTGACCGAGTCGAGACTGGCTATGATCGCTACTATATACTTATTAATGTCCAGTCACAATGAATACAAATAAATTCAGTGTAAAGGATATATTTGAAGTAGAAAGTAAGCAACATTACGAGTAGCAAGATACGAATGGTGACAGCAATGCAAAAGCAGAAAGTTGCGCGAAATTAGGTGTTTTTTAGTACAGTTAAACAAAACAAATAAAATGATAAATGTTTATTTTTCACATATTGCGTTTTCTCCATATAAACGGTCCAGTACACATCTATTCTGATAATGATGAGTTGTAGGTTAGTTCATGCTAAATTACACCCTCAACCTGACGACAACATTGCATATGTCGTTATTGCAATCAGGCCATTCGTTCAAACTGCCATTTCATGTTCAATAAATGTATTCAAAGACAATGCCTAAAGAAAACCTTATTGTGTTTGCCGATTAGATATGGATTTATGCTCATACTTGTCCTAATGAAGTCAGATATGCAGAAAACTGATGGAGCACCTTCAGTATTTGATTTCCAGTAACAACTCTTTCTCTAACCTCATGCAATATGACACAAATGTATTATATTTTTTCTTCTTTAATTTTGGTCATTCAGAATACTGAATATTAACTTCTTCACTTCATAGTATATACAAAAATCGGTTTCCCATTTTCAGCTGATGTAACTTCATTCTTACGAATGAACAATACCAAGAACTCATAAAAAATATCGATCAACACCGAAGTTACAATTTACAATACAAATATCAAGACCGTTCCACTGTAAAAGAAGGAAACTTGGAGAACTTCCGAAGCCATCATCCGCAAGATAAAAGTATTTATTGACAGTTGTCTACGCCAAATACTTCGGGTGCTTTGGCCAGACACCTTCATTAACATTCTACTGTGAGATTTCAGCGTAGGAGGAAATCTGGAAGAAGCGCCGAATCACCAGACAAGCCCTAGCCTGGGACCACTCACTGGTATAAAACAAAATGAAAGCCAAAGAAACACCTCTTGTCGAGGAATGTGGACCGACATGAGAAGAATGAACAAATACTGAACAGAACTGGAATTGGAAGCCCTGAACAAAGAAGATTGGAGAATTGTTGTCTGCGACCTATGCTTCATTGCTGGTAACAGGCGTAAGTAAAATAATGTTGCAACTATTTGTGGCCAGTAAGTAGTCTGCTATGAAGGAACAGTGGGCTGATGACAAAGTAGGTTGCTGAATGCTGTTTGGTAGCCTACATCCTATTGGAGGGTACAAGTATAATTAAGTAAGTAAGAAATATAGTTTCCTATGACATGATTACAGCTTCAGGAATGTTCGTAATCATTTCAACGTTCAGTGACAGTGGGAATGCTAAAATTCAGCTCGTTGAACCTTGTGGGTTGTTGTCTGAAAAAGCGGATTACAGCGAGGCACGAAATATTAGGAAAATGTAAGGTGTTCTGCTGATTGCAGTACTAAAGTCTAAATAATAAAGTCTACCAAAGCCTGATTTCTTTGGAGGTATAAATTGAAACCCTGATAATACGGACGCTTCTTTATAGTCAGATAGGATTCTTCATAGACTACTCCGATGGTGACTTATATTCAGTAGGCTGTCATTAACATTTATCACTAGTTTATTCCAGTTTGTTTGTGAGGAAGCTGTATTTGGCTGAACCAACTCTTCACAGTTGTCAATGTGGTAATGGACTGTTGATCCTAGGTATTACTACAATTATTAAGACAATTAAACTTCTATTTCTACCCATGACAACTCGTTCAGCGGAACACAGAAACAGCCTATTTATTCCTCAGAGTTGCTTGCAATGAGAATAGAGGAAATAGTGAAGTTGATCTGAGATATAAAAACATTTATTTCATCGAACATTCAGTCGCTCGTCAAGTTCAAGTGGACAGAGACGTCTGTAGAGTAAATGAAACAAGGCCTTCCTGTGTTTAAAGGGAAAATATGAAAATGTGAAGATAATCGGAGACAAAAAGTAATGTCATTTTGTGTTTGAAGGCTAACCATATGGCTTGAAGGTGTCACCTTCAGAGTGAGCTTATAAAGGTTGTAGCCGGCGGAACTAGTGACCTTTTAAATTCTAATACTGATTTAAGTACTCATCACTTTATGCGAGGCTAAACTGCGACTAAAACGGCACAATAACGGAAACCAAAAGTGGCTTTGGCAATAATACCGTTGATTCCTTGCTTCATTTACAGAGGGAGGCTGCCTTGAATCATATCGGTGATGACTTCTGATAGTTAGAGCTAGCCATAAACAGGCTGTAGTCTGCGCAGCGTTGCAGTAGAAGATATCTGTTATTTGACTTGAGACCAACACGTTTCTTCAGACAACCTTGACCACTCTGCTGTAGACGCACGATCTGTTGATTTTAGTTGCCCTTTTGTACTACGATATTAGTCGAACAAACGTTCTTGAGTGCACATAACTGGTGAAAATTCTGATCCTTGATTTCATCCGACCTGCAATCTCTAGCCACATTGGCGAAAATGACAAAAAAGGCATTGATCTTCCTGCTTATTTTCGATACAGCTTTCTAATGCAACAAGATATAATCGACTGGTAATGGAGATCTATTTGATTTTCACTGTCTCGCCTCTAGAATTTTGTGCGACGCCAATTACGATAAGACCAGACTAAAATACTGACCTTCACTTAATTTGAAAAAACTTAGCGCATATGCGTAAAAGCACACATACCCCCACTTGTATTATTGTGAATAAATATAACATATTTGTTTAGCAGTCATACCGTATGAAGACTTACAAGTCTAAACCGAAAATGTGATAAACAATTCTTAAACTTTGAAAAATAAATTATATATTGTTTAGTTGCTTTCTCTTGAAATTTAGAACAAACAACTAATCAATGAAATGCAAACATCAACATCTTATGCATTGACAACTATTACGAAATCACGCATACGTTTGCTAAATAGCCAAAATAGAAAATGTCAATTATCAACGTGCAGTTTAACATTTTCAAGCATCGTCATGTATTAACTTAAATAGGTCATTGATATCATTGACATTTACAATTAGTGATTCTTATTTATTCTTATAATTTATGGTGGTTAGTCATTTTGTGGACTGAAAAACTCATTACACTTATTCAATATTTTCACCAAAACTCAATCTAAATATATCTGTTTTTGTAGTCAACACAAATATTACGAGTATTGTTTGAAATAGATAACACAAATACTGAATACTGTTGCTCACGATACTTCAGTAATGTAAGCTTGTCTTATTGGATTAATAATGATTTATTGATTATTTTGCAACTTTCACAATACTCACACGTTGAATTATAAATTCCTATGACCAACCTCTAACTACCTCTCCAATAATCACTATGATGGGTGAAAGTTATGACATTGCTGAACGAAATGAAAAACATTCATTGAAAGTCAAATTGTTGTTTTGTGCATCAGTTACTCTATTGATTGTATGGTTGATTAACATTATACCAAATCTGCTTCAATGGAATAATAAACAGGAGAAATATGACATATTACCTCAAACATTCAAATCAATACATCAAAATACATCTATTTCACACCGTTCAGAATTGGATCTTGCTCAGACATTACATGTCATATACTCTCCTATCAGTCAAACATCCGTTCAAAAATACTCATTGAGATTTAGTCTGGAAGAAAATAGACTGCAGGAATTATACAATTCATTAAGTGGGAATAAGAAAGTAAGTTGATCGATTGAATAAATTTTCGAATATTGAATTGAATCTATCATTGATTTTTTGAATGAATCTGAATTATATGTTCGGGAGATTACATGATGGTTTATATCACAGTGATGCATTCACCTAGTGAGATGAAAATTTCAGTGTTAAGAAATATTACTTTGATTCGATGTTTGAATGCAAAAATTCTTCCTAGTCATTGTTATACTATATGTGCTCAGTAGCTAAGTGTATAACGTGATGGAGTTTGAAACAGACGATACTAGTTTCGAAACACACAGTGAACATCGAATATGAAGTGTAGGTAAATCCATCTGATAAGAACATGTCCTGAATTCCACTACTAACCACATTCTTTCTGTTCTACATAAGCTTATTTCTTAATGGCTATATCAATGTGATCCATCGAACTACTACTACTACTCATCAACCATATCAACAACAAGACATTCCTAACAAATCTAAATCTGAAATGTAATGCTCAAGCAGTTACGAAAATCGACATATATACTGACGTTGTACTCTGGTTCCAGGTGAAGACGTTTCTCAAATATGGAGGTCGTTCGATCTTCACACCAATGAACTTTTCACAATGTCATGCCTCAAAATGTACAGTAGTCACTGACGAGAACAGATGGCAAGAAGCTGATGCTCTCATACTCACAGAAGATAAAGTGCCAGATGGCATTCGGCCGCCAGGGCAGTTGTGGTTCACTTTAATACAAGAATCTTCAGTACACATCGCGATGGCGAATTCTTTAGAAAATGAAGTGAGTTGTTTTGGTTATGTAGCATTGATAATGTTTTTCATTTCAATATTTGTTAATTGTATAGTACAAGTTCAAAAAATTGCCACCACAATACTGCACTTTTATTTAGTAATCATTTCAGCGCCTAACTAACTTGCTCTATTCTAATAGTATTCATTTGCTTATAGCGAATACTATGTTTGATGCAAATGTAGTGAATAAGTAAGCGGTATTCCTTGTTGTCCCATACGGACGTATACAAATGTTTGATATCCAAGTGAGGAGATCAATAGAATGCAATGTTATTTACCCTTTACATATCATTCATCTAACTATTTCAAACATCATCTTTGGTATCGCAGTTGTATCCATTCAAATTACTGGCACTGATAATCCGACTACATAAATGGCAGAGTTCATTGATCACATACTGTTTGTTCACGAATCAGATTGATATGATGTTTGATATACATCACATTTTGAATATGATGCGGAACATTTTCGAAAACCAGGTATCACTGGCAGACGATTATTCCCAGTCTCAGAAATTTGAGCAGTGATCACTCACGACTACACCACCGATTGTGAAAGAAACATTTGAGTCTGTACTGTCAGTCTACGATGTTCACCTATAAAACTCAACAATCTCCACAAATCGAAACCCTTAACTAGTTAATTCATGATATTTTCACCAGCTTTCATTCGTATTAATATTCATAATATCATTTTGCATGGATTTGTCTCTCGAACATACAGGTGAATTTCACCATATCGTTTCGCTTGGATTCAACAATTTATTCACCGTATGGTTCCTATGAACCACATATAAAACAACATGGACCAGAAACACGATATCCTCTGCCTTCCAAGAACTTCGCCAAAAATAAAACAAAGAAAGTTGCATGGTTGGTGAGTAACTGTGTGCCTAAAAGTCCTAGAATGGCGTATGCTCAAGAACTCTCACGATATATCTCGGTGAGTTTAACAATACTTAACTTTGCGTTTCTACTGGTTTTTCAATCATTGTATTCCTTTCACTTCATTATGGGTTTCTCGTCCTAATGAATAAGTTGGTTAAACGATGCATACGACAAAAATTAGCATCTCGGAAACATTAGAGATAATGTCCAGGTTGAATATGATTTCATCAAAGCTTAAATAGTTGGAAAAATCCATATTATAGACTTTTATCTAACTGCTTCACAAACCAGTTTGACAAAATAAACAAGGTGGATAATTTTAAACCGAACTCAGTTATTACCATCCTTGTTGTTCAGGTGTTGTTTACTTGTATACGTCTGAAATTTCAGTGTTCTCAATTGCTTTATTTATATCTTGAAAGCAGAAGACTCGGTATTTTGAATATCAAACGTAGGTACAGTAAACTTGATGTGGTTACCAGCTAAACCATTGCAAAATATTACCTAAAGATTTATCGGTTCACTGAATTTTTGTTATTTCAGGTAGATATTTATGGCAACTGTGGCACATTGACATGTCCAAAGAATTACTCAACTGACGGCTTGGCAGAGAGTTGCTTGAAAATAATCCGTGAAAATTATAAGTTTTATTTGAGCTTTGAAAATAGTTTGTGTACTGAATATATAACTGAGAAGCTGTATAGAAATGCGCTGAAGTAAGTTGTTTGGCATATATACTGCATTTCACTATAGTCACAGTTATCTATATGATAATAAGCATCCGTTGTTGTTATGCTAGTCAATCGATATGCTTGAAACTACTACATGTTGACCTCCGTCGGTAAACGAGAACGAAGACAATGATCCAGTAACACGATAGGCTACTCTAATCCCACCATCTCAAAGACCTGAAAACTGTATCGAAAAGTGTTGATATGGCGTAGAAAGTGTATTCTACAAGCAACCACAAAATATGAGTTCCTTAAGCTCACAAACAGTTTGGATGTAAACATCATAGAAACGTCCTTAGGAGAGCCACAAAATCAGCTTACAGAAATAATGCATCAACCAGTGACGGTCAAACATTTTCCAGGTGTGAAACATAATCTCTAGGTCAACTGATCAGCAGATCAATAAAATCCGAAATTAGGGCGTTTAATCAAATGAGTTCCGGCGGTCTAACATCCTCAACAATTGTCTTAAAATGACGAAGCACTGCAAACCAATCATTCAAAATCGGCTAGATAAACACCATTGTAACGAAGTAGTGATGACCTTTATGATGAACTCAAAGAATCTGAACCTGCCACAGAGATGAATACGTGTCATAACTTTTATAAAATGAAAGTGAAACTGAGAGTCCGATTGAAAGAATAACATTGGTTTATTTGTGTTTTGTTTAACTACCGGTCAATAATTTTCTGATGGTTTGAACAAGGTAGTAGTAACAGGGGAAGTAGTAGTAGTAGCAGCTAGATCCATCTTACACACTTACTTACTTACGCCTTTTACCCCCGATGGAGCATAGGCCTCCCATTAGTTTTCTACAACTAACTCTGTCCTGCGCTTCCTTCTCCATTTCCGTCCAATGTTTGTTCACTCCTCTCATATCTTTCTCTATTTCTCGGCGTAATGTATTCTTTGGCCTTCCTCTTTTCCTTTTGCCTTGAGGGTTCCATGTGAGGGCTTGTCTCGTGACGCAGTTAGGTGCTTTCCGTAGTGTGTCCTATCCACTACCACCGCTTCTTCCTGATTTCCTCCTCCACTGGAATCTGGTTTATTCTTTCCCACAGTTCGTTGTTGCTGATGATGTCTGGCCAATGAATCCGAAGTATTTTGTGTAGACAACTGTTCATAAACATTTGTGTCTTCTGGATGATTTATTTCGTTGTTCGCCAAGTTTCCGCTCCATACAGTAGAACTGTCTTGACATTTGTATTGAAAATCCTTATTTGGTTTTGGTTAAAATTTGTTTGGAGTTCCAGGTATTTTTCAATCGTAGAAATGCAGCCCTTGCTTTACCGATCCACGCCCTCACATCTGCATCGGATCCACCTTGATTGTCGATGATGCTGCCAAGATATGTAAAGGTGTTAACGTCCTCCAAGGCATCTCCATCAAGAGTGATTTGGTTGGTACATGCTGTGTTGCATCGGAGAATTTCGCTTTTTCCTTTATGTATGTTGAGACCTACTGCTGCAGAGTCTGCTGCTACACTGGTCGTCTTCCCTTGCATTTGTTGTTGCGTGTGCGATAGTAGAGTCAGGTCATCTGTGAAGTCCAGATCGTCCAGCTGCATCCTAGCTGTCCACTGAATACCGTGCTTCCCTTCAGATGTCGACTTCTTCATAATCCAGTCGATGACCAGGAGAAAGAGAGAGGGTGAGAATAAGTAACCTTGCCTGACACCGGTCTTCCCCTCGAAAGAGTCTGTTAGCTGCCCTCCATGCACGATTTTGCAGTTGCTGTGTCCATCACTCAGTGATTATATAGATAGGTACGTTGCCTTGATTCAGCCACCTAAAGCATGCCCACAGCCGAAATGAGGTCAAATTGTAAGTGTTATAGCATTGGTAAAGAATTCGGAACTACACATCAACCTACTACACCATACTAAAGATTTGTCTTGGAGATATTGTTATTGTTTTCTGTTCTGAATGACCGTGTTTTGAAATCATCAATTAGAATATCGTGGACTGCTGCATAATGCTGCGGTCTGTCTCCATATCAAGTCGAGAGAAAAGACTGTATAATATTAACAAGTTGATACGACTTAGGCTGTAAAGTGGAAAGTGTGGGTGGTAAATTTATTCAAGCCTAAGTTAGATATATAAAAACCGTATCTGTACCTGTAGGCTAGCTTGATTATTGTGAACAAATGAAACTCCCTTAATTTTAGGTGGATTGTAGTCATGTCTTCTGAAGATGTCAAACCGATTTCTGTATATAATATGAAGCAAAGAACCTAATATTCAGTGTTCTGAATGTACTGCAGATTAGAAAAGACGAAACTTAAATTCGTGTCATGTTTTACAAGCGTATATTGCGAGATGTTACTGAAGGTGCTCCATCAATTTTCTACATATCTAACTTCATAAGGACAATTATACGCATAAATTCATATGTAATCTGCAAACATAATAGGCTTTACTTTCTGTATGGTCTTTGAATCAAGTGAGTCAAGATGAAATGGTGGTTTGAGTGAACGGACTGCTTGAAATATAGACATATGCATTGTCGTCACCAGAATAAGTGTTTAATTTTGTACAAACCAAGTCACAACTCAACATTATTAGCATAGATGAATTGCGGCTGACATTTGCATCCAGCACGCACGTTTCATCCTATTCGAGACTCGTTCTTGATTTCACTACTAATCACTATCCACCTCTGCAACTGATGCTTGTAACCTAATGACTGTATCGAGGCACTTCTCACTGTATACACACATGTCAAAATGACTTATCAACTGCAGTCCCATTCATTAACAGAAAGATTCAAACTACCAGTACACATGGCATAATTCAAAAATTAAAAACCTCAACTCACAAACATTGAAGCTCATTAGTCTTAAACATGTTTTCTTTATGAAAGAAAAGTATTACTGTTTATGAATAATCACAAAACTAGCAGGTTGCACTATCGATTGATATAACTAAGTTTATTTGGCTCACAATTATGTTACTGTTGAGAATAGATTAGTCAATAAGATATTTATTCTATCAAACGGATTGACATGCGTCATTATTAGCAAAGTTTGACTTGGTAATTTCATGAAAATTAGGCAGTAGAAGGATTGTTTATAATGAAAATAATATATGTATAGTACATAAATGCACCGTTGAATTAACGTTTTTCTAATGTTGCATGACCCTGTGTAAGCCACTTATTCATCAACTGAATAAACAAATGAATTCATTTACTCACATTACTTAGTGTAAAATGATCAAACTATAATGTTAGCTTAGCTGAAATTTTGACATTTACACTGACACTGAACTTTCTAATTAATAGAGACAGTTTTTTGTAGTAACGTTTCGATGAATTTTGATGAACCAAGATACTTTTTATTTGTTTCAAGAAACGAAATACTCCCAATTGTAATGGGTGCCTCCATCGAAGAATATCAAAGAGTTGCTCCTCCATACTCTTTCATTCATGTCGACCAATTCGAATCACCAGCTAAACTTGCAGACTATTTGAAATATTTGGACAAAAACGATACTGCATACAATGAGTACTTTGCATGGCATGGTCATGGAGTAATTCATGATTACGATGCACAACCTCAATGTGCAATGTGTCTACTAGCTCATACAGCTCCTGCATTTGGTCCATATTGGGTTCCGAAGGTGGCACAGTGGTGGAACGATGGATGTAATGGTCGGAGATTGCGTTGGAATCCATGAAATAACGATATTGACAATAAAAATAAACCTTCTTTATGTAACCATCAGAGTTAGTACAATTTTTATTTTTTATTTGATCAGTGGCCTGAATCAAAATGTATTAAGACAGTCTAATGACATACAGATATATGCTATTATGATAGTTTCCGTGAAAAATATTAACGTGCTTATTCAGGTTATTCCCTCCTGAAACAATGATCATGTCGCAAGGATCTATATTTCCTACACACATACCCACGACTGTTGCCGGCAACGATGCATAGGCAGCCCCGACCAGCATCACCAAACCTACTGTGTTACCGGTCTTCTTTTCTAATTATTTCGGAATACCGCTCGTTCTTTTCAGGTCTGCTTCCATTATCGTCTGCCTCTTTTCCGTTGGCCTTGACGATTACAGTTTGAGCTTGTCATGTAATGTAGGTGGGTGCTTCCCTCAACGTACTTTCTAATCACCTCCAACGCCTGTTCTTGATTTCTTCATTTTTGGTTTCTAGGTGAGTTGTCGTTCTTTCCAGACTGTTGTTACTTGTTCTTCAGCACGAATCTTCCTAAATAGAGTGTTGCTTGTCTTGCAGCAGTTTCTACTATCGATGCTAGGTCTACCGTATATTTACGTTTGTCAGTTTAGTAATCCTTGATACTTGCCTGTTTGCTTCTTTGTATTGATCGTGTGCCTCGGCTATATCTGCTGTTGTCCCGCTGAAAATAATAGCAACCTTCGTATTCCTAATTTCTTGAATCTCACTCATAATATAAAAGTAAACAACTCCTTTCGGTCGTGCTACCAGTGGCCCAGAAACTCATGAAATTTCGAAGATCTTGCTTCCTTGATCCATTTTTAAAATAACCCATCACAACATTCGAGTTGTTCGTGTGTAGATGAAATCGGATGTAAAAGCGTCATGATACGCGTTAAAATGACAAGCTGTTTATATGTAGGTTGGTAGGTTAATAATAAGACAAATTAAAATATTGATTAATCGCTCTGTTGTTGAAGTCAATTTCAATATCATTTGATTAGATGATCTATCTCTATGCAAGTACTTAGACAAGCTCCTACATAATGTATAAATTATGGTATAGGTGAGTTCTACACCACAGAATTATTCATTGAGCCTGATATGTTCTGTTCGGCCGAAGTTAATCGGTAATTTTGCATATTTTAGTTTATTTGTTCATATGGACAAGTGCCACAAATAATATTTACAACTGATAAACACAGCATTATGATTTGTTTACACATTGAACATTTTTCAAAAATGAACGTAAAGAAAACGTACAATTTACGCATAAATTTCTCTTGAATGTCTTTTCATTAAATTAAACACTTGTGGATCAAATAAATTACTTAATATTATAGACATTATGAACACATGAAAACCTGACAAAACGTTCACCAAGACTAAAATATATCCAACAATTAGGAGGATTCTCGCAGTCAGATCTCAAAATGCTGGAATGAGACCCTCGTCAGATGGTGAAGGCGTAAAGCTGAGAAGTCACCAGACTAGGACAAACTGCTGTCCATCGCTCCTTCATTTTCGATGTTATTTCAACTAAGTTTGCTTTGCGATTTGAACTAAGCATATAAATTCATTTGTGTGATCCTATAATTTATAATCCCTATTGAACTAAATATCAGTCGGATTATATTTTATAAGAAGATATCCAGACAAAATCTCTATCTTTGTTCAAAATATCTTTGACAGTTGGTTGGTACTCAATCAGATATTATGTTTCAAAAGTGTAATGTAAACGATCCATGAATCAGTGAAATATTTTAACGTCAACACAGAATGCATTGAATGAATTACCTATAAGTTTCATTGAATTCTTTGTCATTACCTAAGCAAACACTGTCGATTTTGAAATAGGAGACATCACAATTTCTAAAATTTATTCGTGAAATATTTTAACTAACTGCAATTCTGGATTTATTTCGGGTAATTAGCATTACAGAATTTTAATTTAACGGTCTGTCTACCAAGCTATCGAAATCAAATACTTAAGTTATAACAGAAGCGTCAAATGTATAACCTACAACATAGTTGTTCACATCTTCCTGCCACATCGGTCTTCCTTCACAAGTAACTTTCGCTTTCCTAATACAGGTGTATAACCGTATGCGCAATTTAAAATGATGACCGGAATAAATAACTCCGTTTTCAAGTGCTCACTACTTGAAAGCCACAAATTTCGGTTTTTGAAGTGATATGTATGAAATATAAATCGAAATGCATTTTTCAGTTAAGCTATCACAACCAATACGGTTGACGCAGGTTATCAGATATGGTGGCCTAACTACCAATCAAATATTAGGTCTGCTGATAAGTTGGTAATGGTAAGACTGGAAAAGTCCAAACAAACAAACGAAAAGTATTTATTCAAAATCATTTGAACAAACAACACGAAAGAAGGACGAATTCATTAGATAACTAGTATCTGAGTGTTACGCTCGTCTCTAGGTATGCTTAAACTATTACGAGTTCATATTAGTCGAATAAGGAAAACAAAACAATGAACCAGCCTCCACGCAGGCTACTGTGATCCCTTGACCAAATTGTACCAGCAAGAAGTCTTGATATAGCGTAGAACGTGAATTCTATAAACACCCAGTCAGCACTCAATGAATCCAAGCACTTAGATTACGTTTATTTATACTCCATAAAGACGTCCTTAGGGCAGTAACAAAAAAGTACACTAAAATGACACAGTAACCAATCACAACCAAGGGTTTTCGTGGTGGGAAATGTGACTTCATGGTCAACTGATCAGTCCATGAAATAAATGCACAATAAAGATATTTATCAAGTGATATCTGGGGATCTAACATAACCAACATTGAGCATATCGAGCTCGTGAAATCGACAGTTGATAAAAGAGTTGCTGATATCTCTTACTTTTATCAGAATAAAGGTATGTGCGATATTTGCACATTAAGTCACACCAGAAGAACCATTCAAACTGATGCCGAAGAAACAACCTGGCGGCACTTGCATTCAGCGCAACACATCGGATTCAATTTAGAAAAAGTGTAGTAGCGTCGGCAAAGAAGGTGTTGTGTTTCACCCTTGAAGAGGAAAATACCTCACACACAGAAAGAGCTCTAATTGTACAGTTCTTATTCATCATATAAAAGCCTCAAATATGGAAGTATACTCGGATCATTGTTCTTGTTTCTATTAACAAAATGAAGCCGAACGTATAAGTGTAGAAACCTATTCAACAGTAGAAAAAAATGATTTAGAAAAGTTTCATTTTCTTTACACGTCCATACAGCAAATGCAAAAGGGAACGACTCAACCTTCGGTCTATTGAAGAGATGCATGAAATAGTATTTATCTGGATATGAACAGCATTTGTCCGATTTCCCAACCATAACATTACAGTCTTGTTATGCTTTGTATGTTCTTATATCCGAATGTATTGACGTACAGATTATTCAAAAATGATGGTAAGTTTGTGAAAAGAAAAACATTCTTTCCTTTGTTTGCATTTTGAACATTGCCATTTCTAAATCGCACTTTTGAATCCAATGTTTTACAATGGTCAATGAGTTGTAACCCCCTTAACACATGAACATCGCAAGCATTTGTGACCAGTATATAGTTCCAGGGCTTACAGCCTGTCTCATTCCTACATAAAAAGGCGGGCTTGCCATGGCATTTGTCAACACATCCTGAAGCAGACCAACTTGCTAAAAAGACTAACCAGAAAAAACTTTTAAACGATCCTCATTTGCAGGAGTCTTCACCCGGCAGGACGAAATTCAAGTTTCGTCGGATCCATCGATACAATTTCAACCTTGGACAAACAGAACAGCCGTTATTTTGGGTACAAGGAATATTTATACAATCTCGGAGACCACAAAGTCATCCAAGTTGCTGCAGAAAGTTGCAACCTTATGGCACTTGGAATCAGTGGAACTCATTTAACGCAGTTTCGATGATTGAAACTAGCTTCAGGACAACTGCTGTCTTATTCCGGTCATTAAACAGAAAATGCCTTTATGCACGGGGACTTACACTGATGCTGTCCAAGCAAGCGCAGTGGGCAATTTTACGACCGGAATCTCTTAAAACTGTGATCAAAATGCCTCCTTGGAATCATTGAAAGAGGGGATTGAAGTAAGTATCATCGAGTGCCATGCCTCTTCCAACAATGACATTGGGTATGTTGGAGATCAATTCTATGGGAGGCTGAAGTTACTCACTGAAGGAATTAACCACTCTGATGGCAGACCTAAGCGCCGAGTTTGGAATGGACTTTACTGGGAATGAAGATATCATAAGACGACAATAAATGTGTGAAAACAACGGGAACGGGGTAGTATTTGCTAGCTTATGTGCTACAGATAACCAACTACAGGTGGCACCATACTCCCGCACAATCGTATTTACGAGGCGACATGGATCTCAGAAAACGGAAATAAACATTTCTGCATTAACGGAATGTTCAGAAGAACGATGGAGGGTCTAAGAATCAGGTAAGAATCTGCCGTAGTTTCAGATTATCACTTAGCGGTAGAGACAATGAAACTGAAATTGAAAGACACTAGACTGCAGGGTGAACAATATTACAAACGTTTAGTGCCGTCTTTCTACAGAATATTAAAAATGTCGACGAATTCGGGATAGCTCACATCTATAAATTTCATTCCTTTAACGATCTCCTCGATGAGGACGAAACTGACACACAGAACGACTGGAAAAGGATCAAAGAAGCAATCATTTCAAGATGTCATGAAGTGCCGAACCACAACAAGGGCCTTCGCGAGGGATCGATATCTGTCGATACTCTGGACAAGATTCAAGAAAGGAGGAACGAGGAGGTTGCAATTGACATCAGCCGAACAAGAGCAGAGACAGCCAAGATACAACGTGAATACATAGAATCACACAAGCAAGTGAAGAGGATCACCAGAAGTGACATACGTAAACATGTGGAAGATCTAGCAACCACAATATAAAAGGCTGAAAGTGTAAACGGGACCCACGGACTCGCTACAGAGGCACCACTTTACGCTGTTTAACAGAGAGTGCTGCTAAACCGAATGACGGATGCACAAAGTCAATATTCACAAGCTGGATTTCATAAAGATCGATCTTGTACCAACCAATTCCAGACGCAAAGGATTATTTTGTGACAAACAGCTGAACGGTGTTCACTAACATACATCAACTTCACGGACTTCGAGAAAACATTCGAGGGCGCGAAGTGGACAAAAAGATGGAGGCTGCAAAAGATACGCAGTATCATATAAAATCCAATGATGGATTAAATTGCAAGATCGTTTATGGAGGAGAAGGATCCGACTTCCCGACTAAAAAAAGCATCCGAAGAGGTTATCTGGAGGAAGCGCTGGCACCCGTTAGGACACGTTCAATATGGCACCAGAATGCGTCACAAAGCAAGCCCAAACGTTTAATCCCTGAAGCCATTGGTAAAGAGGAAGACCAAATAATACTAAGCTGAGAACTGCAGAGTGGCAAGAAATGACTGATATTTTCAGAGATTAATCGGATGAAAGCTATTTAGCAAAGGCTATTTTTTCTTTTAGAATTGACCTATATAATATATTTTCGATAAGGATGGATGTCCTAGACATCAAAGAGATAACAGCTTCTGTATATTTATTAGTCGGTCAGCCAAAACGCATAACTGTGTACGTGTGCACACCATTTCAAGTTGCCATGCAGCCGGTCAGTCAGTCAGTCAGTCAGATGCAACGTAGAACTTCGTACGTAAGTACATCAGTTCATGTCGCCATACCACATCAGCACAGAGATGTACTTGTCAACTCAAATCCAATAGTAGAAGAGGTAGTAAAGGTATTAGGAGTAATCGGAGAGGTTAGGATGAGAAGATATTAGTCAAGAAGTATGATTAAATGAGAAAAGTTTAGAAAGTCAAAACTAGAGGGTTTGAAGAATCCAGAAGATTAGGATTTGAGAGAACACAAAGAATAAATGCACCGGCGCCATTGCGAACGATTTTGAGCCATGTCATTCAAGGTCTCTAACCATCGATTATTATCATCTCGCGGACCCCAACCAAGTAGTCGACAACTACCAACATGGCTAAGTTCACTCGTCACTGACTTCATGGATTTGAGCCATGTTTTGGTCTGGCCGCCCCTAGCTTTCTTCCAACCTACTCCTACACCACAAAACATAGCTCTTCGAGGCAGTCGGTGGTTAGGCATACGCAACACATGTCCCAACCACCTCAACTGATGAAGTATCACTACTGCGTCTATTGATCTGCCATCCTTACCTAGTACTCGTTTCCTAACGACAGCATTGCTTACTCGGTTGTTCCACGGTATACGAGCAATGCTTCGAAGACACCTATGATCGAAAACCAGTAACCTACGAATATCTTCTACTCTCAATGGCCATGTTTCACAGCCATAAAGTAAGACGGAGCGAACCACTGCGCAGTACACTCGTCCTTTGGTTAGAGAACGGATATCACGCCTACTACATAAGTGACGCAGGTTGGCCAAAGCCAATCGAGCCTTCTGTATCCGTGCTGAGATTTCGTCCGTCACCAGGGCATCAGCACTGATGAGACTCCCAAGATAAGTGTAGTGGTCTACACGTTCGACTACTTCACTCCCTATCACTAGTTCAGGTGCCGATGAAACCCAATCTTGAAGCAACATTTTGCATTTCGAGGGGGAAAACCGCATCCCGAACATGCTAGCACTGTTGCTTAGGGTAGTCAGAAGACTCTGCATTTTGTCAGCGTCTTCACCAAGTAGGACAATGTCATCGGCATATTCTAAGTCAATAGGCAAGCCACCTGGTAGAAGGTCTACTCCTGAAAATTCAGACGAGGATAAGGTTATTTCTAGGAGCATGTCTATGATAAAATTCAACAAGAATGGAGAGAGTGGACATCCCTGACGGACACCACTTGACGTAAGGAATTCCGGTGACAGTTCGCCATAAGCTCTCACTCGCCCATTGGTGTTCGATTAGAGAGCTTTTATAAGATTAATGTACTTCTTTGGTACACCTTTCGATGACAGACACTACCGCAGATCCTCATGATCCACTGAGTCGAATGCCGCCTTAAGGTCCAGGAAAACAACTATTGTAGGACGCCTAAGTGTGTTTCTGTGTTCCAGGACCTGTCGTAGTGTGAAGATGTGGTCTATACAACCTCGTCCAGGTCGAAAACCAGATTGGTTTTCTCGAGTTTGCTCTTCACGAGCTTTCGTTAAGCGCCGAAGTATTATTGAGGCCAATATTTTAGATACTATATTAGTTAGACTTATTCCCCTGTGATTGTCACAAGATGACTTCTATCCTTTCTTATAGATTGGGACAATCAGTGATTGAGACCAGTCGGATGGGATTACGTCCAGTTCCCAGATTCTACCTAACATCTCGGTCAACCTAGTTGCTAAAACCGGACCACCATCCTTAAATATCTCAGGGGTCAGTCTATCAGGACCCGCAGCTCACCCTCGCTTCAGATTTCCTAACGCTTTTTCAACTTCATTAAGACTAGGGGGACTGACGTTGATTTGCCATTCAGGATGACTGGAGATGGTGGGTAACCGAAGAGTGCCTCGAGGCCAGTTGAACTGATCCCTGAAGTGTTCTGTCCATCGATCCAATCTCCTGGATTGAGAATAAATAGTAGTCCCAGCATTTTACGTGATAGTCTCACGTACACTGGGATTCCTAATACCATTTTCTTTGATAAGTCGGAAAAGTTGTCTACTGTTCCCTATCGCCGCTGCCTTTTCCATCTCTCTCGCTTTCGCCACCCACCACTGTTCTCGATCATTGCGTAGGCTTCTTTTCAGCCTACGTCTTAGCTGACTGCGCTCCTCATCGCCCTCAGAGCCAGGTGGGATGAGTTTTCGAGCATCCATCAGTTCGGTAGATGCTACTGAGATTCACGGCTTCATCCCAGCCTTATGGTTTACCTTACAAGAAGATATCACTGCTGCTTCCACAGCCTTTTTGATATCATACCAACCTGCTTCTAGATGAGAATCGCTTACATGGTTGCTTAACTCTCTTTCTAGATGCTCCTGAAATATTTTCTTAGTTTGATTATCATTAAATAGAACCCTAAGAGGCTTCCTTACAGTTTCTTTCCTACGTCCAGTAAGTCTCAAACAGATACGAGCTCGCACTAGAGTATGATCTGATTCTAAACATGTGCCCCAGAACGAGCGACAGTCCCCTATCGAACCCCTCCATCGGTGGCTGATGGAGATGTGATATAGTTGAGTCCAACGTTGAGACGACTTCGGGGGTCGCCAGGTCAACAGATGTTTTTCCTTATGCCTAAAGTTAGTGTTCGCTAAGAATAGGCGGTTATCTGAGCATAGTTGCAACAGACGGTCACTATTGTCTGTTCTCTGAGCCGCCACACCATAACATCCACCTGAATGTCTTTCCTTTTCACCTAGTCTACCTACTTGAGCATTAAAGTCACCAACCATTATTACTATATCAGAGCGCCTAGCTTTTTGGAGGAGGTCCGAAAGCTTTCTTTAAACGCATCTTTCACATCGTCTGCAGTGCAGTCAATGGGGGCATAGGCTGATATGACGAAGAGGCGACGGCTAGTGTCCCTATCCTTCCTACTCCTTACTGTCCCGTTTAGTCGGACAGCGCACAAACGACTATCTACAGGGATCCAGTCTAGGAGAGATAGTTCTGCCCTAGGACTTAACGCTATGCCTACGCCAGCAAGACCCTGGAAGCAGCATCAGGGCTAACGGATACACGAAGAGTGAATCAGGCTGCTTCTTCGTTTTGACAAGGTGGAATCAGGTTAATGACTTTACTAGGATCCTGTGTGCGCGTTTCCGAGACGCAGCATGCATCGATGGCCCGAGATTCTAAAGTCCTAGCTAATGATGCCTGTTGCCCTATTTGACACAATGTCCGTACATTAAAAGCTCCAACATGTAGTCTAGAACGGGGTTTCAAGAGACCAGGAACGACGTTTCGTGATCTCGCTTCGTCTGCATTAGCGGTGCAGTGAGAAAAGAGAGTATGAGTAGAGTTAGTCGTAGAGATAAGAGAGATATTAGGGGGTGTAGGAAGGATTTGATTTCGACCGATTCGGTCTCGTGTGCTGTTACGGGTATGAGGACGGTTGTCACTTCCCGGCTGCCCACACCGTGGCAGGTTGATTCTTGAGGGACCTCAAAAGGAAGATAGAATAGTGTTGGTGCGTGACCGCAGAGCCCAAGGGACAACTGCTTGAGGCCGGTCACGCACGGCCTTTTTATGAAAGGTTTTTTGAGGATTAGCTCCGCTCTTAAAGGCCATTAGTGGGAACCCTGACCGCAGGAGACGGAAATCCTTGAAGTAGGGTGAGGTGTGACATTTTTAGGGTCGAACTTTTCTAACCCTTCCTTCCTTGTGAGAAGTCAGCATCGCTGCAGATGCTGGTTGTCCGAGGGAAACACCTTAACGCTGTCACGCCCCTCTGCAGTCAGCAGTACGACTTCGCCCTCAGACCTTGGGTAGCTGCTTTTAGTCTCATCGTTCTCCAATCGACCTGCCTGGCATGGTAGAACCTTCAGGAACATATGTTCCAGCCAGAATAGCTCGGTTGGGTCATGACGATAGGCAAACCCGACCACCACGTCAAGTTAGCAGCTACGGTCGGGAGTTGCCATGCAGCATAAACACAGACGTGTGATTGTCAACACAAATCCCTTGGTGTTCGAAGTAGTAGAATTATGAGCTGTAATCGGAAACATTAGGGTTTGAAGATACTATTCAATGTGTATCATATAGTGAAATAAATTTTAGAAGTGAAAGATGAGAGCCGTGATGAGTTCAGAATAAAATTAGGAAGAACACGAGGATTGGATGCACCTGCGCCATTGCAAACGAACTTCATCCATTTCATTCCAGGTCTCTAAATATCGGTTACTATTGCCTCGTGAACCTCAACCAGGTAGTCTACACCTAGCCATCTGTCTCAGTCGATTTCTCAATGACTTCATGTATTTGTGTTATGTTTCGGTTTGAACGACCCTATCTGCCTTCCAGCCCACAAAACATCGCTCGTCGATGAGTTCGGTGGCTGAACATAAATAGAGTATGTCCCAACCACCTCACTACTCCATCGATTGATCTGTCATCACAACCTAGTTGTCTATTCCACATAGTTGCAAAACCATTGTTATCCACCAGACGATTTATATAAGGGTAGTGTTCGTGTTTGATATAGTTTAAAACGAGTCGCACATAAATGTTATGTAAGTTATATGAAATATATCATACACATTATTCATTCTATGCAGCACCTCAAATAGTCCGCCAGTTTACAAAGACACACAGATGCTGTTATGTAAGGTATGCTGCATATAAACACAAAAAAATGAAAAAGCGTTTTGTTGTCAACGTGCACAATTATTAGATTCTGAAAAAGTCTTCGAACATTACATCCAATTTTCCACCCTGGTGACACCATCGGATTCATTACGGAACCAATGCAAGAGTGATTAATAGACGCACTTTACAACGATATCGTGCAACGTAATCACGAGTGATTACGTGACCACATAATGCAAATAATTTATTCTATACAGCACCTCAAATAGTCCGCCAGTTTACAAAGACACATAGATGCTGCTAGTTACTCCCTGGCCTGAAGGAAATGGTAGTTAGAGTTGTCGAAAGTTACGTAATGCAAACCTTTCGACAAGCCAGTCCCTCATTATGCAGCAGAAAATTTAATGGAACACAATTTGTGTGTTTGAAAGAGTTTAATGCAAATCACTCAAAAATTCTTCGTATGCTTCACAGGAGAAAATAGTTCGATCTAATCGAATCAACCTGAGTTCGTGTAGTATGACTCAAATTAAGTTGAAAAGAGTTAGAAGTTCGACTCTCTATCCTTCTAGATATTGTAAATATGATGCGATTGTTTCATTCCTAAAAATAATATAACACTATGGTAATCATTTATTTATACGAAAATGTTTCTATGTGAGATGAGCATGTTGCGTTCCCGTACATTTGAACATTAAGATAATTCGACAAGAACAGGAGATGTTAGAAGAAGTCGTAATTCAATATTTAAAATATACATCTGAACCTACCTAACATTTAATTTAAATTGTACTAATATTTTATTCGAAACGTCTGTCTAATAAATTTAGCAAAAATTTAACTACTTCGAAAATAGAATAAACCACCTTGCGTTCAAATATTTGCAGTTAAAATAATCAACAGCATTCAATTCAAAATGCCTATGACACCACAGCTGGGTACAGGTATAAATCCTTGAAAACATATCACTCAATGGTCAATTGAAGTACCAAAAATACTTGGTGTACTTATTCATATCTCAATATCATTTGGTGAGTTCGAACGACCTCTTCAAACTTGCAATATGTCATTATCTGATCTCCCATATTGGTTGTTTTCATCAAGCAATTTGTCTAGTTAGGTTTCTCAAAGAATATTTATTAAAAACATCTGGATTATTCCATTAGCTTGAAGATTTTAAAAATATTAGAAATCAATAAATGAACAACTTGTAAGTACCTAATCAGTCATCACTACATTTCTATGTGAACATTTCTTCATACAGTCATTATGTGCCATTACTCACAACGTTACGCTTATAACCTATTACTTATGTACCATTACAAATAAGGTTTGTTTTGCGCCTAATTAGTTTTTTTCAGATTTCAACCAACAGGTTAAGGACAATCTAATTGCTTAAACAGTTCACATGGTAAAACAAGCACATAGCTAATCGATTAAGTCAAACCCTTGGGTAGGATAAACGTCCAAACTTTTGAATAGAATAGAATTGTTGTTTTCATTTGGTTAGACCAACTGTCATTGACGATCCTGAATTAATTTGATGAAATTCAAATGCATTCACTCATATTATCTTTCAAATAAATAACATTTGTGTTACACTTGTTCGTTAATCTGGATATTAATCATATAGTCAGTCTACTACTTCATACTTGAATATTAAGTCGGAATAATATTTGTCTATGTGTAAAGTATCAATGTTTTCTCAGACAAAATGTTCACCATACGAAACCAACCATTACATTCAAAGCAGTATTGAACTTGTTTCACTTTCCATAAAAAACTGATTACAATATCTGGCTTTGTTGTGATGATAAGACGAAATTTTTGACTGATTTAGATTTTGGTCTGCTATCATTATTTGTGGTGTGCCACAATAAACGTATACGATACTTCGTATTCATCTTCTGATTTATTAACCGTCAGACGTCATTTAGTAACGATTGTCTGAACGAGTTAATTACCGAGCTTAAGAACACGCAATAAATCGACACACTACAAATGGTGAGCCCGACGTGATCAAAATTGGCCATCACTACACAAAATGGTGACCTCGACGTTTCCAGGATTAATTTGACGATTCCGGCGACAAATCGAACACAACCAACCAGTTGGTAATTTCGACAACAAATCGAACAGAACCACTAACTGGAAATCCTGACGCCATACAGCGACAAAGCAGCTCAGGAAATCGATGAATTCGCTGAACGAATCAACGAATCAGATTCAATATACAACACCGACAACGCACTCTCTCATCGGACGAAAGCAGCAAACCCACTTCAGCGGTTATATGCACATACAAAAATCTTATTATCTTATTATCATTTCGATTACGTATTAACTCACTGCATGAATTCATTTCTCGAATTATCCAATTATCGTTATCATTATCATATTATTGTGAAAGAACTATTATTCTGATTCATGATGATATTATATTATGACGGTAATGGAGTTGGCTCCCTAGCCTCTCCACTTCGTTTTATTCGCTGCTTCTTTCATTCTTCCGCGCATTCGCTCACCAGTGCACACAAAATAGTGATCCCGACGTCAAAAAAATTGGCCACACTACAAAATGTTGAGCCCGCCGTTGAATCTAACGTGCTCATCACAAAGCTGCCCGACGTTCTCAGGATGTTTCCTGATACTGACGAAAAATCGAACGCTTCCAACTAATTGGTAATTTCGACGTAGAATCGAACGCAATCACCGATTAGTAATTCCGAAAACTACGACCACGAATCGAACGCGTCCACAATATTACTTACAATAACTATTTCGATACGAATTACTATTGTGGATTATATTGTCACTGTGTGGATTATTATCATTATCATATTCTTATTGCATGACAAATATTTCATAAACATTATTTTACTTCTTTCGATACCACGAACGACATTCATGATTAAGGTGAGTTCGTTCCATTTATTTTGCCGTATCGCATTATTATGTTTCGAATCGCTGATCAAAGCAATGGCTCAACGACTATTATCGTCCATTAGTATTTCTGTGGCTATACGATTATCGCATTGGAGATATCCTCTATGTACTCATCAGCTCTTCGTACTCGAAAATCTTGTAGCCTGCTAAGTAAATTGGTGGTATGATCTTACGCACACGCACACGAAGCAGCAGTTGAAGCAGTCGAGCGAAACTCCTGCACGCTGATATTCGCATGTTTTCGACTACCCCAACACTGTCGACGGTTTGCAACGCTATCATAGACATAAGTTTGGAGTCATATACTCAATGGTAGTAACTTATGTTCTCGATATGCATTTAATGTCCATGCATCGCATCTGTACACAGCTTTATTGTCCAAATTTTTTCCACGATAATCTCGACCGCAATTTCTTCACCTATCTGCAGCCACTCGATTTATCGATGAGCCTTACCATAATGTCTATACGATTATCGAATTCCGTCTTAACTGTCATGCCTAAAGGATATTAAATATTTTGCAGCGTTTGCATTACATTTTCGTATCGTACACCTGCTCCTCATGTATTCTATTCGAAATCGATTTTGTTTTGCTAATAACCGCTTACCACACATATTTGATCTTCTGTTACTATGCGAACTTACGAACGTACTCGGACAAGGTAACTTTAATTTTCATAACTTTTGATGTTTTCCGACTATTTTGATTTTTTTTCGTGAACACAGACACTTTCGTATCCTTGTTTGCTGGAAGTGAGCTATTGTAGTGCCTCCACATATATTCCAGTTCACTTACATCTAACTTGGTTAAGCCCTTTCGATTAATTTATTTAACCAAAGCCATTTGTATAGTAACAATTTGTGTGTACCATTCGTTCTTATTATTGTCTGGTTTGTATGAGCTCACATGACATATCCCACTTGTCATTTGACCTTGTCAATCATTCGTCGCTTTTATTCATGTGTGTGCACGCCTATTTCGCTTGTCATGTGTCTGCCTTATTTTTGTCTGACCATATATTCTTAGTCATGTTCTATCTCTTAGAGTTGGCTCACTAGCCTTCTCCACATCGCTTCATTCGCATATTCGCTCGCTAGTGTCTGCTCGGTCTGTCTGTGGTCTGCTATCATTATTTGTGGTGTGCCACAATAAACGTGTACGATATTTCGAATTCATCTTCTGATTTATTAACCGTCAGACGTCATTTAGTAACGATTGTCTGAGCGAGTTAATTACCGAGCTTAAGAACACGCAATAAATCGACACACTACACATTTATTTTAGTGTGACGTATTCGTTGAAAGGATATTACCCCGGATTACGGTAGTAAAAATTCATATCAAAAATGAGTTCTCATAAAAACATCATCACATAAAACTGTCTCATGATTGTTCACAAAGTTTCATAATCAAATTCGTGTCATTTCTTTTGCTGATTCATTGTGATAAACAATTCTTAAACTTTGAAAAATAAATTATATATTGTTTAGTTGCTTTCTCTTGAAATTTAGAACAAACAACTAATCAATGAAATGCAAACATCAACATCTTATGCATTGACAACTATTACGAAATCACGCATACGTTTGCTAAATAGCCAAAATAGAAAATGTCAATTATCAACGTGCAGTTTAACATTTTCAAGCATCGTCATGTATTAACTTAAATAGGTCATTGATATCATTGACATTTACAATTAGTGATTCTTATTTATTCTTATAATTTATGGTGGTTAGTCATTTTGTGGACTGAAAAACTCATTACACTTATTCAATATTTTCACCAAAACTCAATCTAAATATATCTGTTTTTGTAGTCAACACAAATATTACGAGTATTGTTTGAAATAGATAACACAAATACTGAATACTGTTGCTCGCGATACTTCAGTAATGTAAGCTTGTCTTATTGGGTTAATAATGATTTATTGATTATTTTGCAACTTTCAGATTACTCACACGTTGAATTATAAATTCCTATGAGTAAAGTCTAACTAACTGCCTCTGCTATAGTCATCATAATGACTAAATTTTATAACATTGTTGTACGAAATGAAAAACATTCATTGAAAGTCAAATTGTTATTTTGTGCATCAGTTACTCTATTGATTGTATGGTTGAATAACATTATACCAAATCTATGTCAGTGGAATTGCAATCAAGATAAATTTAACATCTTATTTCAAACATTCAAATCAATACATCAAAATACATCTATTTCACACCGTTCAGAATTGGATCTTGCTCGAACATTAAATGTCATATATTCTCCTGTCAGTCAAACATCCGTTCAAAAATACTCATTGAGATTTAGTCTGGAAGAAAATAGACTGCAGGAATTATACAATTCATTAAGTGGGAATAAGAAAGTAAGTTGATCGATTGAATAAATTTTCGAATATTGAATTGAATGAAAAAGAGCTTTCTTTTAATCAGTTTTACCAATCTATCATTGATTTTTTGAATGAATCTGAATTACATGTTCGGGAGATTACATGATGGTTTATATCACAGTGATGCATTCACCTAGTGAGATGAAAATTTCAGTGTTAAGAAATATTACTTTGATTCGATGTTTAAATGCAAAATTTTCTTCCTAGTCATTGTTGTACTATATGTGCTCATTAGCTAAGTGAATAACGTGATGGAGTTTGAAACAGACGATACTAGTTTCGAAACACACAGTGAACATCGAATATGAAGTGTAGGTAAATCCATCTGATAAGAACATGTCCTGAATTCCACTACTAACCACATTCTATCTGTTCTACATAAGCTTATTTCTTAATGGCTATATCAATGTGATCCATCGAACTACTACTACTACTCATCAACCATATCAACAACAAGACATTCCTAACAAATCTAAATCTGAAATGTAATGCTCAAGCAGTTACGAAAATCGACATATATACTGACGTTGTACTCTGGTTCCAGGTGAAGACGTTTCTCAAATATGGAAATCGTTCAATTTACACACCAATGAACTTTTCACAATGTCATGCCTCAAAATGTACAGTAGTCACTGACGAGAACAGATGGCAAGAAGCTGATGCTCTGATAATCACAGGAGGTAAATTACCAGTTGGAATTCGGCCACCAGGGCAGTTGTGGTTTACTTTAATTCAAGAATCTCCATTACATATTCCAATTCCAAATTTTTTCGAAAATGAAGTGAGTTGTTTTGGTTATTTAGCATTGATAATGTTTTTCTTTACAATGTTCCCATAGGTCAATATATACTATTTAATATTATATTGAACACTTGCAAAATGGTCCTTGATAGTTACATGAATTTGCAAACATAAGAATGAATTTATGTTACTTAACTACTAATTTCATCAATGTAAAACTTTAATTCACAGAAATATTTCATTGTATGAAGTGTATGGGTTTTCGTAACATACTCAGTCATACATTGTGCAACTTCGATAGGTGTCTAGCAAAATATACAAAACTGAGTTGAGTTCGTCTATTCATTGAAATAATCTTTATTTTGATAGTTTGATTTAAGATTAATTGTAAGGTTATTCAATGCATAATTTATCATAGAATTTCCGGTCAAAGTTTATGATCCGAGAACCACATCTATTAATTGCAATTACTAGTTACAGTTTAATTCATGGTTGTTTATGTAATTTCTAATCGGAATTCCAACTATTCAAATGAAAGTAATGTTTATTTTTCAGTGCAATTATAAAGCGATTCGTTTCACCCTCACAAAATTTCATTCGACATTCCTACTTGTTATGAATAAGTTTGTACTTTCGCATCAGTTTGGTAAGAAAGTATTATTCATAACAGGTAGTTGAAAATATTCCCTAGATGAGGTTCTTCTTTTGCTAATGTTGACTTCCAGTCGGTAGATGTTTTAACATCGATGTTTTTATTGTACTTCTTATACAAACGGTCATTTTTCACCTCAAGTGGGAATAAACCTTCTCGTTATTCTGTGATTTATGAATGCATTCATAAGATGAGCACCAAAATCAAAAGAGACCTACTCATATTCATGGCCTTGCAAATGAAATCACTTAGAGAGAACGATTGTTCACAACTTTTTGAACTGTGTAGATCCATGAATTCATTTGAATTCCCGATGTTTTTATAACTTCCAGTCATAAATAAATTATCAGGAAGTCTAAATACTGAATTTCTTATAATGACGACATTCAAGTGAACTTTGCTGTCGTTCTATAACTTCGAAGATAATCATCGATAATATAGTCCTGTATAATTTTCAAAACACTATCCGTACATCAGTTGTTAACGTTTGTTAATTGTATAGTACAAGTTCAAAAATGGCCATCACAATACTGCACTTTTATTTAGTATACATTTCAATGCCTAACTAACTTGCTCTATTCTAATAGTATTCATTTGCTTATAGCGAATACTATGTTTGATGCAAATGTAGTGAATAAGTAAGCGGTATTCCTTGTTGTCCCATACGGACGTATACAAATGTTCGATATCCAAGTGAGGAGATCAATCGAATGCAATGTTATTTACCCTTTACATATCATTCATCTAACTATTTCAAACATCATCTTTGGTATCGCAGTTGTATCCATTCAACTTACTGGCACTGATAATCAGACTACATAAATGGCAGAGTTCATTGATCACATACTGTTTGTTCACGAATCAGATTGATATGATGTTTGATATACATCACATTTTGAATATGATGCGGAACATTGTCGAAAACCAGGTATCACTGGCAGACGATTATTCCCAGTCTCAGAAATTTGAGCAGTGATCACTCACGACTACACCACCGATCGTGAAAGAAACATTTGAGTCTGTACTGTCAGTCTACGATGTTCAACTATAAAATTCAACAATCTCCACAAATCGAAACCCTTAACTAGTTAATTCATGATATTTTCACCAGCTTTCATTCGTATTAATATTCATAATATCATTCTACATGGATTTGTTTCTCGAACATACAGGTGAATTTCACCATATCGTTTCGCTTGGATTCAACAATTTATTCACCGTATGGTTCCTATGAACCGCATATAAAACAACATGGACCAGAAACACGATATCCTCTGCCTTCCAAGAACTTCGCCAAAAATAAAACAAAGAAAGTTGCATGGTTGGTGAGTAACTGTGTGCCTAAAAGTCCTAGAACAGAGTATGCTGATGAACTCTCACGATATATCTCGGTGAGTTTAACAATGCTTAACTTTATGTTTCTGCTAGATTTTTAATTATTCTAACGAAATGAGTAATTCATGAAAGCCGAAAGGGATACACAAAGTAGGGTGCAACATTTGTCCCTTTAAATCAATTATTAATGTCAGCCATTTTCTTATTTACAATGGCTTGAGAAGAAACTATGATGGATTTGATCAGAAAGTTGTCATGACTACTGACGTTAAGTGAAACAGAAACGGACAAGTAATAATTAGAATACAGATGAATAAGATTGGCGGACGTTTTTCTCGGAACGTTGCATGAAGTAAACATTAAATTCTATCTTGATTTTTTGAATATGAAGTCTACACGATAATATATTGTGATCACAATAGGTCTGCATTAAAATACAGATTTAGAAAATATTAACTACTGATTCATTGGTTCACTGAATTTTCGTTATTTCAGGTAGATATTTATGGCGAATGTGGCACATTGACATGTCCAAAGAATAATTCAACTAATTCGGAAGAGATTTGTTGGAAACTAATCCGTGAAAATTATAAGTTTTATTTGAGCTTTGAAAATAGTTTGTGTACTGAATATATAACTGAGAAGCTGTATAGAAATGCCCTGAAGTAAGTTGTTTGGCATATATACTGCATTTCACTATAGTCACAGTTATCTATATGATAATAAGCATCCGTTGTTGTTATGCTAGTCAATTGATATGCATGAAACTATTACAAGTTGACCTCCGTCGGTAAACGAGAACGAAGACAATGATCCAGTGACACGATAGGCTACTCTAATCCCACCATCTCAAAGACCTGAAAACTGTATCGAAAAGTGTTGATATGGCGTAGAAAGTGTATTCTACAAGCAACCACGAAATATGAGGTCCTCAAGCTCACAAACAGTGTGGATGTACACATCATAGAAACGTCCTTAGGAGAGCCACAAAATCAGCTTACAGAAATAATGCATCAACCAGTGACGGTCAAACATTTTCCAGGTGTGAAACATAATCTCTAGGTCAACTGATCAGCAGATCAATAAAATCCGAAATTAGTACGTTTAATCAAATGAGTTCCGGCGGTCTAACATCCTCAACAATTGTCTTAAAATGACGAAGCACTGCAAACCAATCATTTGAAATCGGCTAGATAAACATCATTGTAACGAAGTAGTGATGACCTCTATGATGAACTCAAAGAATCTGAACCTGCCAAAGAGATGAATACGTGTCATAACTTTTGTAAAATGAAATTGAAACTGAGAGTCCAAATGAAAGAATAATTTTGGTTTATTTGTGTTTTATTTAACTACCGGTCAATAATTTTCTGATGGTTTGAACAAGGTAGTAGTAACAGGGGAAGTAGCAGTAGTAACAGTTGGGTCTATCAGTCAGTTATTATATCAATAGGTACGTTGCCTTGATTCAGCCACCTACAGCATGCCCACAGCCGAAATGAGGTCAAACTGTAAGTGTTATGGCATTAGTGACAATTTAATCTAGCCGGTAGATTGACATGCCTGTTGTAACATGCTGTTATTTCTAATTAATAGAGACAGTTTTTTGTAGTAACGTTTCGATGAATTTTGATGAACCAAGATACTTTTTATTTGTTTCAAGAAACGAAATACTCCCAATTGTAATGGGTGCCTCCATCGAAGAATATCAAAGAGTTGCTCCTCCATACTCTTTCATTCATGTCGACCAGTTTGAATCACCAGCTAAACTGGCAGACTATTTGAAATATTTGGACAAAAACGATACTGCATACAATGAGTACTTTGCATGGCATGGTCATGGAGTAATTCATGATTACGATGCACAACCTCAATGTGCAATGTGTCTACTAGCTCATACAGCTCCTGCATTTGGTCCATATTGGGTTCCGAAGGTGACACAATGGTGGAATGATGGATGTAATGGTCGGAGATTGCGTTGGAATCCATGAAATAACGATATTGACAATAAAAATAAACCTTCTTTATGTAACCATCAGAGTTAGTACAACTTTTCTTTTTTATTTGATCATTGGTCAGAATCAAAGTGTATTTAGACAGTTTAATGACTGAATCTTCCTAAATAGAGTGTGGTTTGTCGTTGATAGGTCTATCGACTATTTACGTCAGGTCTGCAAGCCTCGATACTTGCTTGTTTGCTTCTTTGTATAGATCTTGTGCCGCGGCTCTATCTGCTCTTCTTCGGCTGATATAAATAGCAACCTTCGTGTCTTACCCATAATATTAAAGTAAACTATTTCTCTTGATGGTGCTACCAGTGGCCCAGAAATTCATGGCATTTCGAAGATCATGCTTCCTTGATATTTTTTTAAAACACCTCATCATAACATTCGAGTTGTGTGCATGTCAGTAAAATCGGATAGAAAGGCGTCATGATATATGTTTAAATCACAAGTTGTTTATCTGTACATTTGTAAGTTAATAACAAGACAAATTAGAATGTTGGTCAGTTATTGAAATCACTGACCTAAATAAATTTGTATCATTCGGTTAGATGAACCATCAGAATACAAGTAATCGTACATGCTCTTAAGTGATGTCTAAATTACGGTATAAGTGAGTTCTACACGGAGGAATTATTCAGTGAACCTGATATGTTGTGTTCGGCCGAAGGATATTGTTGCTGCCTTTCTCCATTCTTCATTTAGCTAAGAAAAGTGACATTTGAAAACAGTATAATTCTGCTTTGCTCTACACACGTCAATAGTTAGATATATACAGACAAGTATTCTGAGGCAATCTTGGTTTCATGTATATTAAATATAAATATTACACGTTGCGTCGTTGTTAGGAGACACCCCATAGATCGCTTTACATACTGACTGTCTCAAGTAAGTTTACATTGGAGCCTAGTCTTCGTTTGTGAATTCGTTTTTAAGAACACAAATTACGGAATCGAGAGAAATACTTCAGATGATTTACATGTAAATAACAAATGAATGTGTTGAAACGATGATTTATTAATTCTCTGTCAAAACTATTGAAGTGGTGATCGTGAAGTTGATTTGAATATCTGGTTCTGTTTTATTTTGTCTCGAATTATCAGTTTTTTTGAGAAATATTTACATACAGATTTATATTATTTATCAGACATGAACTGCATAATGAACGTAAAATTAAGGTCTAAAATTTGAACTAAGCAGTCGAGAAAAGTGCCGAAAGAAAGGAATTTCTTTATTTCATGTCAGCGTCTTCTAACCTTCAAACGATAATTGATGTCCAATTACATAATCTTTCTCATTTACCAGTCCGTCCATTACCTTCGACAGTATTGGTAGAAATGCGATTAGTTTGTAACTGGCTGATCTTTTCTATCTCCCGCTTTAACGATTGAAAAGAGAGTAGCTTGTTTTCATTCTGCTGGGAGCCAGTTTGGCTCTAATGACTTTCTTAACAGGTCACATACGGGTAAATGAAGGCTTCTGGACACTGTTTCGAAACAATAGGGTGAATACTGTCATATCTAGGTAACCTTCCTGGGTGCAAGCGTTTTAGTTTTCTCAGTACTATGTCAGGAGTGATTTGGATATTACCTACTCCGTCAGTTGACACAAGGTTGGCAGAAACCTCATTTGACTGATCGGTGAAGTTGGTGGTAATGATCTCAGACATCTTTGCCGTTCGGATCTGTTAAGACACAAACACTTCGGCTTTTAGGTTTTGTTTTTGTCTCGAACCCAAACAGATATTTTGACTTCGTATGTATTTCGAAAATTGTCTCAATTAATTTCGAACTTAGCACTACATCTGTTTCTCAATGTCAAGTAAGAGGAACGACGACCGCGAAGGTAAGCTCTGAAACCTAGTCGAAATTCATGCAATTATTCTGATTGATAATTCAAGAGTGAGAAGAACAGTAGAATAGGGTAAGCTTGTTTATTTCATGAATTTCGGTCATCTCGCAATGGACTTTTATAATTGATATTACCTACAGTATTTCTTAATGACAAATTCGAATAAAGCAATCACAATTAACGTAGCAGAAAAACATGATTTCATTTTATTCCAGTTTCTTGTCAGCTGTTTACAACAAAGACATAAAATCATAAGGTCAGAAACGTTTCCATTTGTGAAGAATAATGAACGATCAATAAGGACTACAATATATATCAGAATATTCTGAAATAAACAACTGAGGACAGGAAGATAAAATACGGAGATTGATAACTGACGAATTTTTTAAGCAGAGATCTGGTTTGAATCCTCCTATAAAAATCGCTTTAAAGGACCGTAGTCTATATGATATTCTTTGTTAAGCAATCATCACGTAGAAACTCAAAAGGTTAAAATCTGGACCATCCTATTCGCCTATGAACTTGAAGATTCCATATTAGGGCTTGCCTTGTGACGCAGTTGGATGCTCTCCTCAAGCATTTACTGTCCACACCCAGTTTCCTGATTTCCGACTTAGCTGTGCTCTGCCACTGCAGGTTGTTCCTGTTGATGTCCGACTAATAGATTCCCAGTTTCTCGAGTAGTTCATTGTTAATAAACACCTGTATCTTGTGAATGATGACTTTTGTAATTCCCCAAGATTTCACTTATTACAATTGAACTGTCTTAAAACGTTTATCGAAGATTGTGACATTGTTGTTGGCTGACATTTGTTTTCAGTTCCATCTGTGTCTACATGTACATCACATTGCGCAGTTATGTAGCGGTTTCCATTTCTCCACTAGCAGTCCTTCCTGTACTAAGCCTGGATACAAGAGAACTATTGTGTATGGAGTGAACAGTCCCATCCCATAGAAAACAAGCTAGTTAGAAAAACAATCATCAGGATTGTAATCCTTAAAGTCGTGTATTCTATCAACTTGAGATAT
The DNA here is from genome assembly GCA_944470395.2 of Schistosoma turkestanicum. Classification (NCBI taxonomy): domain Eukaryota; kingdom Metazoa; phylum Platyhelminthes; class Trematoda; order Strigeidida; family Schistosomatidae; genus Schistosoma; species Schistosoma turkestanicum. The sequence continues at coordinate 6,467,861 of OX103979.1, read as the reverse complement.
TTTAGATTTAATCATGGTCTCAAACTTACACTACAATCTCTGTCCTATCAGTTGTGGGCAACATGGATGAATTACCTGTTGATCTCTTATTGAAATTGTAACACAGTGTGTTAGACAGGCTAATCAGCTTGAATCCAAGACAATTTCTAGCCAGTATGGCTTTCATTTCTCTGCTTGTTGTGTCTATAACATTGTCACCTTTGAACTCAAGTGTAACTGAATCAGGTGTTTTGGCTTTTTGTTTTCACTTTTTCTACGTGTCTCATGAAGTCTCTTTGGATACCTAATGTTCCTTCGGCATTAAGTGACGTTCAGTGATTCTGATTCTGGTGCACCAGCAATACATATAATTTTCATTCTGTTTAACAGTGTTGTGATAAGTGCTTTTGTTTGCAGATGACGTAAAAACATAGAAATTAGGTAGTCACATCATCGTCATTCTTCAGTTACATAAGAAGCCTAATGTGTTAGCAGCGTGGATAGATGCACTCGCAAAGGCTTTCAACTAAACCATGCAGGTTAAGGAACGTTCTGGATAATAAAATAAACTGATCTCCTCTATTGTTTAGCTCTTCCGGATTATGAGGGTTCATTCACAGAATTACTTACTTACTTACTCACTTACTCCTGTTACCCCCAATCGAGAATAGGCCGCCCACCAGCTTTCTCCAACCAACTCTGTCCTGCGTTTCCTTCTCCATTTCTGTCCAATGTTTGTTCATTCCTCTCATATCTTTCTCTATTTCTCGGCGTAATGTATTCTTTGGCCTTCCTCTTTTCCTTTTGCCTTGAGGGTTCCATGTGAGGGCTTGTCTCGTGACGCAGTTAGGTGCTTTTCGTAGTGTGTATCCTATCCACTTCCATCGCTTCTTCCTGATTTCCTCCTCCACTGGAATCTGGTTTGTTCTCTTTCACAGAAGTTGTTGCTGATGGTGTCTGACCAACAAATCCGAAGCGTTTTGCAAAGACAACTCTTCATAAGTACTTGTGTCTTCTGGATGATGTATTTCGTAGTTCGCCAAGTTTCCGCTCCATACAGTAGAACTGTCTTGACATTTGTATTGAAAATCCTGTTTTTCGTGTTGACTAATATTTGTTTGGAGTTCCAGATATCTTTCAAGTGTAGAAATGCAGCCCTTGCTTTGCCAATCCGTGCCCTCACATATGCATCAGATCCACCTTGATTGTCGATGATGCTGCCAAGATATGTAAAGGCATCCCCATCAACAATGATTTGATTGGTACATGTTGTGTTGCATCGGAGAATTTTGCTTTTTCCTTTATGTATGTTGAGACTTACTGCTGCAGAGGATGCTGCTACACTGGTCGTCTTCTCTTGCATTTTTTGTTGCGTGTGCGATAGAAGAGCCAAGTGATCTGCGAAGTCCAGATCGTCCAGCTGCATCCTAGCTGTCCACTGAATACCGTGCTTCCCTCCAGATGTCGACGTCTTCATAATCCAGTCGACGACCAGGAGAAAGAGAAAGGGTGAGAGTAAGTAACCTTGCCTGACACCGGTCTCCACCTCGAAAGAGTCTGTTAGCTGTCCATCGTGTACGATTTTGCAGTTTAATCCATCATAAGAATTCCGTATGATGTTAACTATCTTCTCAGGTACACCGTAGTGTCGAAGAAGCCTCCACAGTGTTTTCCTATCCACGCTATCGAATGCTTTCTCGTAGTCAATGAAGTTGATGTAGAGTGGTGAGTTCCATTCAACTGATTGTTACACAATGATCCGTAATGTAGCAATTTGGTCAGTACACGATCGATCCTTACGAAATCCGGCCTGTTGATCTCGAAGTTGGGCGTCGACAAAGTCCTTCATTCTGTTTAACAATACCCTGTTGAAGACTTTGCCTGTTATTGAGAGAAGAGTGATGCATCTGTAGTTCTCGCACTTGCTGAGATCGCCTTTCTTTGGTATTTTGATCAGGTATCCTTCTTCCCAGTCTGATGGTTCTTGTTCCTCATCCCAAATCTTCTTGAAAAGAATGTGAAATATTTTCGCAGTTGCTTCTACATCTGCTTTCATTGCCTCTGCTGAAATGTTGTCGGGTCCTGCTGCTTTGCCGCTCTTCATTTGTCTGATGGCCATACTGATCTCCTCAATTGTAGGTGCGCCAATATTAATTGGGAGGTCCGTGGATGCTGCTTCGATGTTGGGTGTGTTCAGTGTAGCTGGTCGATTCAAGAGTTCCTTAAAGTGCTCTACCCACCTATTTTGCTGTTCTTCAGTGTTGCTGATTAATTTGCCTTCCTTACTTTTCACTGGTCGTTCTGGTTTACGATAGTTCCCGGCGAGCTTCTTTGTTGTTTCGTACAATTGTCTCATGTTTCCTTCTCTTGCAGCCTTTTCCGCCGTCATTGCTAGATCTTCCACATATTTTCGTTTGTCAGCTCTGATGCTCTTCTTCACTTCCCTGTTTGCTTCTGTGCATGCAGCTTGTGCGGTAACTTTCTCTGCTCTTGTTCGGCTGACATTGATTGCTGCCTTCTTGTTCCTCCTTTCTTCAATTTTTGAAAGAGTACCAACAGAGATCCATTCCTTGTGATGGTACTTCTTTTGACCCAGAACTTCGTGACATGTTGAAGTGATTGCCTCCTTAATCCCTTTCCAACTGTTCTCCGATGTTGCGTCCTCTCCATTGAGTAGATCCTTAAAGGCCTGGAACCTACTGGTGAGGGCTATCTTGAATTCGTTGAGCTTTACAGTATCCCGTTCATTGTAATATCCTGTTTCTTTGTTTTGAAGGATGCTTCAATGATCCTGGGTCCATGAGATTCCCATCCTATCAGTGCCTTTTGTGCTTGTTTGGACAGCATCAATGCAACTCTTCGAGTATGTGATGCATTTTCCTCTTCATGACCAGAGTATAACAGCAGTTTGAAGTAAACCACTAAACTGAGGTTGTCTTGTAGCTTTTGTTTAAAGATGGCATTCGGTAGCAGCGAGCCGGCTGTGAACGTATTTTTCTATGAGGTGGATCACATTACCAGTTAATAGTACACTGAATTCCTCTTTAAGACTAAATATCTTTCTCCTTGCATTTTCAGTAAGTGAAATTAACTAGCATGAACACTTTTTAATGATCCCAAAGTTCAAATGTACGATCCCAAGCAGATTTATTTCAAAACAAGCAGGATGTTTTCTTAGTACCTCAGAATCCGTCTCAAGTCACCGAACAGTCTATCAATAAAGTAACGAAAGCCCGCTGGATTTACTGATACCTCCCCTCCCATTTTTAAATCTAGGAAAGCTATATCTGCACCGAACTCCTTGAACTATACCCACTGCAACTTTAACAGTTGTGAGATACTTACGAAACAACAAGAAGTCACTTTCTTTAGGTGGTATTTCGAAATATCAATTGCATTGGAGAATCTACAACTGAAACTCCTTTTACCACTTTATTCTCACTGGTAAAATCAAAAGCACTCAATTCTAATTCCCAGTACTGGAACTGTTCAGTCGATGATGCATAACGTGAATCGATTGCGAGTTGAAGAAACGTTATTTGTGATGATCAGCTACATTATGAAATACATCGGAAAGGCAATCCTGCAGTCTTTGCACCACATTTAAAACCCTATACGTATCCCCTCATCTTTGCGAATGTCTGTATTCACCCTCCATTAGTTGTCTGGAATAAAATATAGAGTTTCCCACTTGGCTGCAAGAATCCACCTGTCTCCCCTCAACTGAGATTTATCGATGGAAATTATTGAGCTTTCACCTAATGAAAATTGCCTAGAGGCCAATCCTGTGAGTCACAATGTTATTTGATGTATCCTTGTGCCGATGTTCTCTTACAAATACCCACAAAAACCAGATTAAGGTGGAGGTAATGTTTGTGTATGGCTTGTAATAAACCTGAAATACAATAAAAGAGCTTTGTGTACTGAGGTATTTATAGGCGACAGTGCTTCAGTCAGTGAGGTTGACAAAATATATCGGATGTGATAACCTCAGCATCTGCAGTCTTAAGTTAAAAATGGTACTTTGACGGACTAAAAATTGTGTGTTACAAAAGTGTTATTTTCCTAATGGCCTAAATGGTCCAGAGGTGAGGCGTTCCATCCATGGAAATAACAGTTTATATTCATACAACATACATTGGAATGGATTATTCGAAACTTTGAATTCTTCACTTCATTTCGCATTTATCGTTTGAGTAGTCACAAATATCTATAGGAATAAACCTCGATGATTCAGAAACTGGTGAAAGAGATCTACATACATAATGCTATTATGATAGATAGAAAGTAAACAAGATTTGATATTGATTATTTATGAAAATAAATTTGAAAGTTGTAAAATGAGAAAAGTCGCATTATCAAGCAAAGAATATGCGTTCAAAATCATTTGAGTTAACAGAATGGAAGGCGGATTTATTCATTAGGTTCTAGTAAGTTCTAGTAAGAAGCAGCAGAATTCGTTCGCATCTAGTGTGAGGAATTATTGCACTAAAGCAAATCACGGGTAGTTGCGAATTATCGCGAATTCATTGAAGCCGTGATTTTACACCATTCGTTGTCATAATCCTAATGCTTCAGACGTTCAGCATTCGCTTGACAATCGGGAGATTCTGGCTTCACAATATTGAGGGGTCTAGTGCTAGTGGAGAGAGAGCTGTTCTATGCTTTTACATTCTCAGTGGTTGTCTCAGTGATTTCTGATTTCGATCTCAGGCAAAAGTGATTGCACTTTGATGTTTTGTAGTCAGAATTATGAGCTGTGAGTTTAAGAGTGTAAGGTGAGGAAAGCGTTCTTTACTCGTAGGTTACAGAAGACATGATATTGTGTAAAAGTAATATGACTGTTCATTGATGTACATGAATATTTGTTACTTTGAAAGTGGAATAGGTGCAATTAAGGGCAGAGCAAAATTGTCTCAATTTATAGGTTGTGATTCCGTGTAGCCGAACATCACTATGGCGTCATCTCGGATACATTAACTCATGGACATGAATAAGTCTACTGATCGAAATTATGACATTCTTCACATGCTAAGCTGTTAACTAACTTTCAATTGAGTAATGTGAGTTTCTAGGATGTAATCTCTTCTGTTACGAGTGATTTAATTACCCATTTTTGATAGGATTAAGTGTCATGGTTAATATTCAAAGTGAACTACTCAGTGATCTGAACACGTTGCACTTGTAGTGTGTGAATGTGTATTTTACATATGTAGCAGCTCACATATATTTTGTACTATTATCATCATTTAGTTTGCATAAGCCTCAACGCTTGGGCATTGCGCATCGCCCACGCATACAGTCATTCCACTAACTTTATTGATTACCTGTTTAAATAATTAGACATCAATATCGATTACTTATATTTTTGATAATTACATTTTACATATCAGTCATTGTATATTTAGATTAATAAAGAAATCGTGGCAACGTACTCGCGTCCTGTAGTAATTTTGAACAGGACGTGGCGATATACGTAATTTCCGAAGATAGCAAATGTCCACCGCTGCATATATACAGTTCAGAGGAGCCCGAAACCAAATTATTATAAACTGTACTCAACTGTAAACAGCTCTGTAACGAATATCAGTTCTTTAAAATTATTTATCCCAATCAAATAACTCCTCACATAGAATAGAACCAATAATTAACCTGGACCATATGATTATTTGATTGGTTGAATATATATTTGGCTGTATTAATTCTGACCTTAAATCTCCAGGCTGAATGTAAGTAATTATACAAACAAACAATAGGAATTGCTCAGTCCAAAATTCATATACCATAATGTCCAGTACACAAACTATAGTTGCATGACATATTACAAGAATATAGGCAGTCAAACAACGCCCAGATTCTTTCAATATTTCATCACTTAGATTAAAGTAATTGCATTTTTCAAATGTATACAATGTCACCCTATTACTCTAATATTATTCATTCAATTTTCTACAACAAGAACAATATTGAGGAAATTATTTCAAATGATGATTGAAATTTGAAAACAGATCTGAGTGAAAGGTTAGTTGATTGATTGAACATTGCAGTAGTGAAATCAGATACACAATTTATGAATTCAATTCTTTGCAAACATCATTGGTGAAAATGTATACCTTGTTCTTGTAACATAATGAAAGAGCAGTCAGTAAATGAGAAACAATCCTACACTTATAGTACTACTGGTAAGAACAGATTTTAGTGATTATTATGATTTTTGACATTAGTTTATCAGTAGAAAGTGAATGAATACTAAAAAGAATTGTACAGATGTTCACGTAAAGCCACAATGCACAACAATGAGTTAGGTTGTAATAGTACAACAACCAAAGAAGAATTTAGGCAATTAAACAACTGAATTCTAGTGCGAATAATTTTGAATGTGACGACAAATAAAGCTGAGTCAAAATACATACATATCTTTGTTCAAGTAACACTTTTTATAGAGATTGGTGAACCAAATCACATAGTATAGACATAATTAAAGGACAGAGAGTGTTTTATTTCGCTTAGTCGTTGAAAATGATAATAGTTTAGATTAGTATTCACAAATAATGGAATCGATATTTTGTGAATGATAACAGTGGTGTTCAGGAGACTTTTCTTATGGCTTGACTAACCTCAACATGAGGTATGTTTATGTATATATATACATCGATGCGTCAATATATTCTATACGTGCATGTATGTATCTACACATATACAAGTCAAATGTTTTCGTTTTAAGAAAATAGTTGAAAATTGATAATCGTTTTCGCTTGTGTTCATAAACAATAACGTCGATATTTTGTGAAATCTCACGTGGAAAAATGTTATGAAATGATATCTAAGCTAATTGAACTTCATACGTGTCCATCATGCGTATTATCAAATGTTTCTATTGTATGTCATATTAAATTTATGAACTTGTGCAGTTCGGTGGTCTCTAAAACGAAATATACTACGAGGCAAAAGTTGGACAAGTCCATCATTATTGATAATCGCGGAAATTCCTTGCAGTTTAGCCCGGATAAGTATGTAACAAATTTATCATCCGTTGAACTTTGTGTATGTGGAAAAGAAGATCTATCTCTCGGGTTTAACTTTTCCATACCTCATGCCGAAACTTCTAACTTGTCGACTGACGCTCAGTTTGAAAATCTCTTTACTCAACTGAACCCCTTCTTGTCCCAACCACTCAAGATAATCAAAACTGGTTGATATCGCTCACCGATTTCATGGTACCAAAATAAGACACACGAATATTTTAACATCCAAACATTTCCGTGCCTTAAGGAACCTAATGGAGTTGGTATGACAAACTTATTTTCTATTTATTCTGTTAATTCTGCACTGTTTGTACATTTGCTATTGAATGATTGTACACGTTGTTTAAGTGTGTTACCTTGGAAACGAGTAGCGTTGACTATTCACTTTTTTCCGTTCTGTTGTACACATAGCACGACATACGCTGACTTCTCCCAACAAATACACTTTATACATATACTTTTGCTCAGTAATGTGTTATCTGGATTCTAATGCATATATTATCTACATTTATAGAATACAGTCATATTCATATCCTACTCTACGACGGAACATATAACTGGGAATAACTAATCTCCTATAATTGTGAATTTTCGGTACCAAACGCAACCGAACACCTACAAGCAGCCACAACAAGTAACGTCCATACCATTTTATTGTGTTCATAACATTTAACTGATATATTTCGCTATATATCTTATTGTATTCAATAACTTTTTTAATATTTTGAAATAATATATCGTTTGGTTCACCACAATTAATTGGTGAGCTCGCGTTTACGCTATTTGTTGTACTGCTATAATTTTTTATCAACATTTTCGGCATACACGTTTTGTTTCTTCTATCTCATACGGTTTTACCTGAACTAACTGACAATGGATTTTTCTCCAGCCAATACTTTCATCACATCACAATCTGACGATAAAGTTCTAGGTTCAATTAACGCTATCTCAGATTTCAAACTTCCTGCATATGGTACTAGAATGTGGTTCTCACAAATCTAAGCCTTACTCCTAGCCAGAAATATACGCTTGCAAACGACCAAATACGCGTATGTCGTTACTATGCTACCCATAGATATAGCTGCCAAAGTTGGAGATCTAACTGAACAAGTACCTGAGAGCGAGCCACATGACAAAATTAAGGCCGCTTTAATTCAACGAACTTCAGCCTCCGATGAAAAAAGGCTACAACAGTTGTTAACTTCATGTGAATTGGGAGACAAGAAACCATCCCAATTATTAAGACACATGAAAGAATTGTCAGGACCGTACAAATTGGACGAAACCTTACTCAAACATTTTGGTTTCAACGGCTACCACATAACGTACGGCAGATTCTTACTGTAAGCATAAACTCTGTCAACCTAACAGATTTAGCTGATATGGCTGACAGAATAACAGAAATTTATCCAGATAGCCAGGGAGTTAATTCTGTACAAACCACTAACATAGATAATATGTGTAACGTTCTTAAACTTCAACAACAGCTACTGAAATTGACGAACCAGATAGAAACGTTACGAGCCTCGATCGCAACGATTAGCGCCAGACCAACCACGTCTGCGTATAGAGGAAGGTCACGCTCTAGACAGCGCTCTAGGTCTTGTAAAAGACCAACCGGTGTTGGTATCATCAAAGATACGGTAACAAAGCTCGCTGCTGCTTACAACCGTGCACATTCATCAAAAATAAACAGAACACCCAGGGAAACTGGCTGGCCAAATAGTAATGGCGGCGACTGTTTCTGGCCAAACTTCAAGCCGTCTCTTTCACATCCGGGATAGAATTTCAGGCTCAAACTTTTTAGTCGATACAGGAGTTGAAATAAGCATAATCCCACTTCAACTCTCCCGACGACAACTCACCACCATTAGTAAGGTGACACTCCAAGCAGCCGACGACACCTTAATCAAGACTTTCGGAAAGCAGTCTCCCACGCTTGACCTTGGTTTGAGACCTGGCTCTTCTATCGCACACTCAACAACAAATGCAAGAGAAGACGACCAGTGTAGCAGCAGCCTCTGCAGCAGTAGGTCTCAACATACATAAAGGAAAGAGCGAAATTCTCCGATGCAACACAACATGCACCAACCAAATCAATCTTGATGGAGATGCCTTGGAGGACGTTAACACTTTTACATATCTTGGCATCATCATCGACGAGAAAGGTGGATCGGATGCAGATGTGATGGCACGGATTGGCAAAGCAAGGGTTGCATTTCTACAGTTGAAAGATATCTGGAACTCCAAACAAATATCAATCAAAACCAAAATAAGGATTTTCAATACAAATGTCAAGACAGTTCTAATGTATGGAGCGGAAACATGGAGAACTACGAAAGCCATCATCCAGAAGATACAAGTGTTTATTAACAGTTGCCTACGCAAAATACTTCGTATTCGTTGGTCAACCACCATCAGCAACAACGAAGTGTGGGAGAGAACAAACCAAATTCCAGTGGAGGAGGAAATCCGGAAGAAGCGGTGGAAGTGGATAGGACATACACTACGAAAAGCACCCAACTGCGTCACGAGACAAGCCCCCACATGGATTCCTGAAGGCAAAAGGAAAAGAGGAAGGCCAAGGAACACATTAAGCCGAGAAATAGAGAAAGATATGAGAAGAATGAACAAACATTGGACAGAACTGGAGAGGGAAGCCCAGGACAGAGTTGGTTGGGGAAAACTGGTGGGCGGCCCATGCTCCATTGGGGGTAACAGGCGTAAGTAAGTAAGTAACATGGAAAACATTTTTTTTCAAAACTTGACCTTGTAAGAGCATATCACCAAATCCCGATGGCACCAGAAGATATCGAAAAAACAGCTATTATCACCCCTTTTGGTGTGTTCGAGTTCTTGAGAATGCCATTCGGGTTAAAAAGAATGCAGCCCAAACATTTCAACGCTTTATGGATGAAGTGATCAGAGGTCTCGACTTCGTTTTTGTCTACATAGATGACGTTCTAATAGCTAGCGCATCGATCGAAGAACATGTCCAGCATCTAGAAACCCTGTTTGATCGTTTCCAAAAGTACGGCGTCGTCATTAACCCTTCCAAGTGTATATTCGATGCTCCTGCCTTGGAGTTTCTACGACATTACATAGACTCACAAGGCATAAAACCACTACAGGAGAAAGTTGACGCAATCATCAACTATCCTGAACCTAACTCATTAAAATCATTACGCCGATTTCTAGGAATGTGTAATTTCTATCGACGATTTCTACCCAACTGCGCAGAAACTTTACAACCTTTAACTGATCTGTTAAAAGCCTATTAAAAAGAGACGAAGAAAGCTAAAAATGATATTTTCAACTTACCGCCTGCTGCTAAAACCGCATTTGAGAAGGCGACGTCTCTGATATCCAATGCTACTATGTTACAGCATCTAAATACTGACCCCACGACCAACCTAATTCTATGCACAGATGCATCTGAGAAAGCTGTCGGGGCAGTGCTACAACAACGAGTAAACGACGTCATTACGCCCATAGCGTTCTTTTCCAAACGACTGTCACAGACACAAGAACGTTATAGCACCTTTGGACGTGAGTTACTTGCTATCTACCTCGCTGTTAAACACTTCAGCTTTTGATTACAAGGACGTCCGTTCACAATCATGACTGATCACAAACCTTTAAGTTACTCATTTAACGTGTCATATGACCGACATTCACCTCGGGAAGCTAGACAACTAGATTATATTTCTCCGTTTACGACAGACATCCAGTACATCAAAGGACATGGCAACGTCCTAGCCGATGCCCTATCACGCAGGGATATCAATACTTTGGTACGCAAACAAGATATTAATCTTGAAACACTAGCAAAACTTCAAATGGACGATGCAGAACTGGAATCCTACAAAGAGAAGTCTAACTTGATCCTATCCCTTTCTCCAATGCATCGATAATCTGTGACGTCTCAACAGGAACTAATCGTTCCTTTGTACCTCAAGCCTGTCGACGACAAGTATTTCGACAGTTACACGAACTTTCGCATCCTGGAATCCGAGCCACCACGAAACTGATCACAGAACGTTTTGTTTGGCCCAAAATTAACTCGGATGTCAAACGTTGAGCAACAAGCTGCTTACAGTGCCAACGTAGTAAGATACAAAGACACACGTTAAGCCCTGTTGGTAAATTCCCGCTTCCCGACAAACGTTTTCAACATGTACATTTAGACATCGTTGGTCCGTTGCCACCATCAAACTCTTTCACTCATATTCTCGCCGCGGTGGACAGATTCACACGATGGTCGATAGCATGTCCCATTGCAGATATCTCCGCAGAAACTATAGCAGCAATTTTCCTTGATCTCTGGATATCAAATTAAGGGGTACCCTCGATTATTACTACAGACCGTGGTCCCCAGTTCCAGTCCGTCCTATTTCAGGAATTCACTAATCTACTGGGAGTAAACCACAGCTTATCATCCAGTAGCTAATGGTCTGGTCGAAAGATTTCACCGCCAATTAAAAAGCTCACTGATGGCACAAGCTGACACAACGAAATGGAGCAATGTTTTACCGATCGTACTCCTTGGAATTCGTTCAACCATCAAGGGGGACATCGGTTGTACTTCTGCTGAGCTGGTCTACGGCACAACTCTTACATTGCCAGGCCAGTTGGTAGACCCAGACACATCAGCATTCAGTGATCCAGGTCGATTTGCTAGTCGATTACTCCAAACTATGTAAAGCATTAAAGCCATACCGCCGCGGGAGCCTAATAACCGCATACAACTTGACAAAAATCTGACGACATGCAAATACGTTTTCGTTCGCGTCGATGCGGTTAGAAAACCATTGAAACAACCCTACGATGGACCATACCAAGTAATTAAAAGGACCAATAAACATTTTATAATCAACAAGTGTGGAAAGAAAGAAACTATCGCTATAAATAGAATTAAACCAGCTTTCTACGAAATCCAACCAGACAAAGAAGACAATACTGCCGATAAACAAATCCTCCTGCAAAGCACTAAGAAAGCAGAGGAGGAAAAAAAACCGAGCGTTAAGCCTACTTGCTTAACATGTTCTGGCAGAGCTGTAAATAAACCTAAACGATTTTTACATTTCGCCGATTAAAAAGAAAAACGAATTCAACAAACTACTGTTAGTGTACGTTACATTGTTAAAATCACTCAATCTCCTAAATAAAAACTACTATACCCTTTTAGTCTTCTAACACGCACATATAATAAACCACATTTTTCGCAATAACTCGTTTTGTCACATTATTTTTTTGACACTGCAATTAACGAGTTAATTGTATTTTTTTCTAAAATAATTTTTACATAAACATAAACAATCCAATTTCTATGTGTGTTTATTAATAGCTTTGCACGTTGTTATTTTGATCAACAAACCAAAACTATATTTTCCTTTTTTTCGGCATGTCATGCTGCATTCATACTGGCTTTTTACATTAACGCATCGTATATTATTAATGTTCATGTCATACCATTCTCCACTTTCTTGCATTATCTTTCTAATTATTATTTTGCATAAATGCACACACCGTACTCCCACATTTTTTTTTAATATAACCAGTGTTACCTCCGGACACTCTGGGGGGGGGAGCTATGTGGAGATAGGTATGACAAACTTATTTTGTATTTATTCTGTTAATTTTGCACTGTTCGTACATTTGCTATTGAATGATTGTACATGTTGTTTAAGTGTGTTACCATGAAAATCAGTAGCATTGATTATTCACCTTTTTCCGTTCTGTTGTACACATAGTACACATAATACAAATACACTTTATACATATATTTCGTGTTCTCCATTGCTCATTAATGAGTTATCTGGATTCTAATGCATATATTATCTACATTTACAGAATACAGTCATATTCATATCCTATTCTACGACGGAACATATAACTGGGAATAACTAATCTCCTATAATTGTGAATTTTCGGTACCAAACGCAATCGAACACCTACAAGCAGCCGCAATAAGTAACGTCCATATGCTTTTAATGTGTTCATAACGTTTAACTGATATATTTCGCTATATATCTTATTGTATTCAATAACTTTTTTAATATTTTGAAATAATATATCGTTTGGTCCACCACAACCTCCGTAAAAGATCAGATATTGTAATTCTGAAACCTAACAAAGGTTCCGGAGTAGTTGTAATGAATAAATGTGATTACAAGAAGAAAATGTTATTCATCCTTAGTGATGAAAGAAAGTTTTTGACTAATGTTTCATTTAATAATGAGGTTAGAAAATTAGAATCGAGAGTCAACTCCAATCTAATGAAGCTACCAAACATGAATGTTATCAATAAGGATGAATTTAATGTGTTAGAACCTACCGGTTCTGTACTACCGAACTTATATGGATTACCCAAAATTCATAAACCGAACAATCCACTAAGACCAATATTATCACCTACACATAAGCTAGCCAGTTTTCCCTGAAAGATACATTTGAGCTAATTAGTGTTCTTGATGACATAAAAGACTATGCATTCTTTTGATGTAAACTCCCTTTTTACCAATGTTCCCCTAATGAAAACTGTTAACTTTCTTTGTGACTATATATTAAATAATTTCCCTCTTTTTCCCATTCAGTCAAGTCTACTGAGAGAATTAATTTTATTATGTACTGAGTGTTAGGATATTCACCAAATATCCCAAGAATACTATTTTTAGAAGTACAATCCTATTGGTCGATTTCTATTAGTCGAAATTATCATCGTTCTAACTGTCAAAGTCAAATGCTTCAATGCTGCATCTTATTGGTCATCTGGACTGTCAATGTCATTCAAATGTTCTTTTCTATTGGTCGTCCTAAACTGTTAATGTCACAGACGTTGATGCTCTTTCTTATTCGACCTTAATGTATAAATACGCACTATCTGAAAGACTTCACGATTCGGATCCCAATTCCATTTTCCGGCCTACCTCTCTTCTGTATTCGAAACAATAAACAACTCCATCACACGGTGTTGCGTTCTGATATCTAGGAGATTTGGAAGTAGCATTTTGGGTCGTATTGGAATATTTGAATTGGACGCCGCTAGGACTGAATACCTATACGTAGCAGCGTTACAACGCTGAGAAAGTTCATTTCACGATTGATGATGAACATTTCCAGCAAGTTGATGGCGTTGCTATGGGTAGTTCTTCCGGACCTCTCTTAGTTGATGTTTATATGGCATATGTATGATAATCAGAAGTATGTGAATAAAGAACTACGAGATAAGCACGAACGAATGTACTGTATTTAGAATTCGAAATCATGCATTCAACAACAACAAGAAGTCACTAGTTCATTCAAACACCACATCTGCCACAGCTTAAATTGGAATCCAAGTGTCTGTAATCAATTGTACGTCTTCTTCTCAAATTCATCCTGTGTCTGTCCGACAGTGTATTGGATAAGGACTCTGTATTATCTGGAATGCTCTCATTAGTATTAGAATTGACAACCGAAATAGGAACAGACTCACCTGGTTCCTGGAATTGTATTTGATCAACATGTCGATTGTGTGTACTTAAGTCATTGATATCTAGAAGTCGCACCATATATTTCCCGACATTCTTCAGAACAATCCCCGTGGATGGTCGAAGATCATTGCCACGATAATATTTAACTTCTGTAGACTGCAAACATCTCATATTCGACCGAAGAATTCTTCCTTTTAATAGCTTTGATGGAGTCTCTTTCGTCACCGAATGTCTGGCATTTCTATATTGCAGTAGAAAGGTATCTACTCCCCTCTCCAGCTCATTAAATGTTGAGGCGGGAATAGAATCAATAGCAGTTTTCAACGTCCTGACAAAATTTTCTGCCTGACCATTGGAACAAGGATGTCTGGGAGCAGTAAACAGATGTTTGCACCCTATACCATTTAACCAGGTAGTGACTGCATCTGTAGCCAAATGAGAGCCGTTATCAGTCACTAACACCATTGGAACCCCTTCTCGACCAAACACCTTTCTTAATGCTTGAATTGTGAAGTCAGAATTTGGTGAAGTTGTGAAAAAAACTTCAGGCCACTTTGATAAAGAATCAATGACTACAAGCGCATAGCAGCTGAGGCTCGTGCTAGGGATTTTTCAGGATGATTAATAAACTGCAAAGCCTCATGATCAGTAACAATAGTGAATTTCTTTCCGAGTAAATATTTATGAAGTCTTTTAACAGCCCAAAACACAGCTAATGCCTCTCGCTGAGTCTGTGAATAGCCTTGTTCAGTAACAGTAAGTTTGCGTGAAACACAAATAACCGGTCTACCTTCCTGTTCCAAAACTGCGCCAATACCCACAGGTGATGCATCAGTGATAAGCACAGACTGTACACTAGGGGAGTAATTTCGAAGAACAGCATCACTTTGAAGAAACTTTAGTAGACTACGTAAGCATGACTCATGTTGTTGGATTTAGTTGTAATGGTTGTACTACTCATGAGTAGTTGAGTGTTTACTATATAATTTGTAACTTGCATTTTATTGGTCAGTATGATCGAACAATCTAGAAGTTGTTTTCTAGTGGTCGAAACATTGACTGTTTGGTCAGCCATTTTGTTTGGCATTCTATTCGCTTGGTGTGTGAGACGGATCGTTGCGATAATTTGTTGTTGTTGTTGTTGTTGTTGTTGCTTAATCACCTTGAATGTAAGTAACTGGTAAATTAATAATTGTTTGTTGCAGAACCACATACGATATTTATTTAACTGTTCCAAATAAATATTCCGAATACTCAAAGAGCTTTTACTTCATTGACTTCGGGTGCGTTATTCTGGTGAATCTAACGTTATGCAACGAAAATCTTACACATGTTCCTCACCCCATTTGAATGAATTGGATGTCAAAATATTAAATAAACAGTTTTCACGACAAGAAAAATTAGGAATAAAACTGTAATAGTATTGAAGAGCACCCACTAGTGAACGTAGTTCCGTAAGATTTTTCGGAGACAGTGCATTTGTCAGTGGAGCTAGTCGATTCATATCTGGTCTGAAACCATTACCATCAACTAGGTATCCAAGACATTCAAAACTAGATACACAAAATGAACACTTATTTGGATTTACTGTAATATTCTTCTCAATTAAACGACGCAATAAGGCAATAAGTCTCTGGTCATGAACTCCCTTATCAGCACCATCAAAAATCAGATCATCTTGATAAACTTCAACACCTTCAAGATCATTAACCACCTTCTTCATAACTTCTTGGAATATGGCTGGAGAACAACTTAGCCCAAATGTAAGGAAATTGTATTTAAACAGACCAAAAGGAGTATTACTTGTCGTCAAAATAGATGAGGATTGATCTAAACGGATTTGAAGATAAGCATCTTTTAGGTCAACTTTCGAGAATACTTTAGAACCATGAAGTCGATTTAGGATATCTTCAGCCTCTACCGTCGTGCATGTTTGCTTCAACAAACGGGAGTTCAATGTTAGTCTATAGTCACCACATATTCTAGGAGTCTTGCCATCCGATTTCAGTGGCGTAACAATAGGAGTACCCCATGCAGAAGACTGAACCGGTTCAATTATGCCTTTTGCACACAAATCATTCAATGTCTTATGCACTGCATCTCGAAGACCATAAGGAATTATTCGTCTTTTGAGAAAGACTGGATCACCCTGTACTTGACGTTTTATAGGCTGGATCTTCATACCTCCACTGCACTTAGCACACGTAGCTATCAAATCTTTAAATAAAGCATCAGAATTTTCTTTAGAAACTAGGAAAGACAACTCCACTTTAAGCCTTTTCAAATTCTTTAAACCCAGTATTGACAGTCCTGTTTCGCTAACTAAAAATTCACAAGGTATGTATGAGGAATTATCATCTCTTATTAGCAATTCACAACATCCTCGTATAGGCAGTCTGTGTCCAGTAATCCTTAATTTGGATACTTCAGTGGGTCGTACCACAACGTTAGGATCTAACGATTTCAAGTTCTTGAATGAAATAATGGACTCTATACTGCCTGTGTCCACAATAGAGTCATGACATGAACCAAGTGATGTATATAATCGCTTTTGAATATGAGCATTACCTTTCGAAATGGTAGACAAAGATAAATGATCATCAGGATCGGCTGAATTATTGGGATCTAAATTACAAGATTTAGTACAACTTGAGGCAAAATGAACAGTAGCTTTGCATACTGCTTGAATGTGTCCTATCTTACCACATCTAAAACATTTAGCATTGCGAAATGCACATGAATTACGAGAATGAAGTTTCCCACATGATAAACATTTGCCAAACTTGGTCTCACCTTTGTGATTTCCTTTGTAATTCTTTATTGAAACAACGTTCATATTTGCACGAGAATAGGAACCACTGTTAAACGAACACAATTTTGATTGACCCTGAGATTGTTTTTCATCATGACAACTGATCAAAGTATTGGAAATCTTCATCGACTGAGTATCAAGTTCATTCAACGCCTCGTAGTTAATGCACGCAGTTCTAACATCTTGAAAGGAACAGTTTGACATTCTTAACAGCTCTCTTTCCAAACTAGGTATGTTAATTCCTGCAATTAATCGGTCTCTCAGCTGCACATGAAGTTGATCACCGAAATTACATTTGACAGCTTGTTTCTGCAATTCAAAAATGAGATATA
>OX103979.1:6410717-6449948 GCA_944470395.2 Schistosoma turkestanicum | reverse complement strand
AAAACATCAAAGTGCAATCACTTTTGCCTGAGATCGAAATCAGAAATCACTGAGACAACCACTGAGAATGTAAAAGCATAGAACAGCTCTCTCTCCACTAGCACTAGACCCCGCAATATTGTGTAGCCAGAACCTCCCGATTGTCAAGCGAATGCTGAATGTCTGAAGCATTAGGATTATGACAACAAATGGTTTAAAATCACGGCTTCAATGAATTCACGATAATTCACAACTACCCGTGATTCGCTCTAGTGCAATAATTCCTCACACTAGATGCGAACGAATTCTGCTGCTTCTTACTAGAACTTACTAGAACCTAATGAATAAATCCGCCTTCCATTCTGTTAACTCAAATGATTTTGCACTCGTATTCTTTGCTTGATAATGCGACTTTTCTCATTTTACAACTTTCAAATTTATTTTCATAAATAATCAATATCAAATCTTGTTTACTTTCTATCTGTCATAATAGCATTATGTATGTAGATCCCTTTCACCAGTTGCTAAATCATCGAGGTTTATTCCTATAGATATTTGTGACTACTCAAACGATAAATGGGAAATGAAGAGAATAATTCAAAGTTTCGAATAATCCATTCCAATGTATGTTGTATGATTATAAACTTTTATTTCCATGGATGGAACGCCTCACCTCTAGACCAACGGGCCATTAGGAAAATAACGTTCATCCTTTAGAGAATATAGATTTTGAAGTTGTACACTGCTATCGTCGAAGTTGAAATGACTTAAGAATGTGGACTTATATGTAATTCATTAGAAAGACTGAAATCTTTCAACATTATCAATTGAGAGTTGAACTTCATTTTCAATGTTGAAGAAAACAAAGTCATGAAATGCCTCAAGATAGACTTATGCTTTCAAAAGGAGACAGTTGCAAACCTTTCCGTATCAGCGTGAATTCATCGTCCGATTATTACATTATTCTAGCTTCTTTTCAAACTTGATCATTTCGTTTGAATCCACATCTTTTTTTCGACGATTGATTTCAAGTCATGTTATTCCGGATCGCTATTAATTTTCTTTAAAATACTTCGTAATATAACTAGTTATTGATTTGATTTCACTGATCTCGTGTAATTATTTCTGATGATCGAGAATCTTTTCTCACATTTGATATTGATTTACAGCGCTACTCATATGTCTTCACTTTCGTTACTCCATCATGATGATAGATTTTACAATTTTATTTGTTGAATGAGGCCGTTGAGGACTACACGAAATAAGAAGTATTGATGTTATCCTACTACTGTTTATAACGTCAGATGTGTTAGGAGAAACTTAGAAATATGCGTTTACAATAGTTTATCAACTGGAATTCGACAGAAGCTTAGTCTAAGAGGACTAAATATTTACGGTCATGTATTTGCATACCATTCGCATGATCATGATAATTACCAAACAAAGAACATTAAATCGAGCACGGTTCGCTGAGGCGATTGTCATGGGAAGATCTCTGCACTCACAATTCCTCAGCTATCAAACTTGGTATGCTATGATGACCTCATTCATATGCGTTTGTCACGTAACATCTTGTGACGGATTATTTATTCTCAATTCTAATTTGATTTGTACTTTATTGATTTTAAGAGTTTCGTAACTAAGTCATCCGTTTCTTGTTCTGTTTCTGATGTGCTTATATGTTTGTTCCAGAATATTCTCATATCCAACATATAAGTATTAGTAATTATTTAGCCTACGTATTTATCATCTCTTATAGCCCTTATTTCTCTTTGATTAATCTTTACAGATGAGAACATCGGTTAAAAATAGCCGTTTGTAGATCCCGAGGTGACAAGAATTCATGAAACAAAGGAACTCGCCTTATTCTGATACATCTGTCAATCTTGTTTCGTTCAAATGTAACAAACATAAAGACTGCGTGAATTTCCACTTCATTTTAGAAATTACTTTTAGTTTCATCATGCAATTCATATCCAATGCATAATCCGTTCATAAAAGTTTCACCACAAAATTGATGTGACGTGCATTACAAGACAAGAACAGCATTAGCTACTCGAATGAACTTCATAATTATCATCTCTTGAGGCTTCAGAGAGATATGATGAATGACAGTTATGACACATTCATAGGCGGCGATTTTTCGCTAAATAACTTTAAGTATTTTTCATGATTTCTAAATCCTCAACTAGTGGTTAATTAATTGAATCATACGCATTTCAGATATAACATACTGTGTTTCAAATACTTTGCCAGCATCTTTCTTTCGACTATCTAAAGGGTATCTCTATCCTCTGGTCGAACAGAACATATTGAGTTCAATGAATAATTCTGTAGTGTAGTGTAAAGATAATACATTTATGTCCTTATATAAGTAGGCAGTTTTAACAACTAGTCAAACGACTAATGTTTGCATTTGTTTTATTTATTACCTTACTATAGAATACATATGAATAACTTGACATTATAACGTATATCATGACGACTTCATATCAAGTTGTATTGTCACACAACTTAGTCGAAAGTTATGTTAAGTTAATATTGATCAAAACGATCTCTCCTCATTTTGTACCCTCATTAAATTCCTTTCTAAATCTTTCTTTTCAATTCTAGATTCAAGAATCATCAATAAATATCAATCCCTTCAACAATATAACATTGTAATCATTTTTGACTAGAATATAGTTTCCTATGATATCATCATCGTTTCGAAAAGAAATTTTATGAATTGACAAGATGATTGTTTTCACGAAAAATCTAACAATAACAGATATCTGTATAACATGAAATAATCTGAATCCATTTCGATTCAGACCTAAAATTGAATACAATATAAAAATGTTATTTACAGAAGTTTCGTTGTCAATAATCACAATTTATGGATTCCAACGCAATCTCCGACCATTACATCCATCATTCCACCATCGTGCCACCTTCGGAACCCAATATGGACCAAATACAGGAGACGTGTGAGCTAGTAGACACATTGCACATTGAGGTTGTGCATCGTAATCATGAATTACTCCATGGCCATGCCATGCAAAGTACTCATTGTATGCAGTATCGTTTTTGTCCAAATATTTCAGATAGTCTGCAAGTTTAGCTGGTGATTCGAATTGGTCGACATGAATGAAAGAGTATGGAGGAGCAACTCTTTGATATTCTTCGATGGAGGCACCCATCACAATTGGGAGTAATTCGTTTCTTGAAACAAATAACAAGTGTCATGGTTCATCAAAATTCACCGAAACTTTACTAGAACAAATTGTCTATATTTATTAGAAAGTTCAGTGTCAGTGTAAATGTCAAAAGTCCATGATACTGATACCGCTAGGTTTATCAGCACATACTAAGTATTGTGATCTGACAAATTCATTTGTTTATTTATTCTCCGAATAAGTGGCTTACACTGAGTCATGAACGCATCAGAAAAGCGGTAAATTTTCCACTCTTCAGGATTCTACGAATAGATTAGTTTTCTTTTTGAAATAATAAATCGATCGTTTTAGACCACCATTAGAATCCTGTATTCATTCGACCAGCTTTTCGTCCTAGTAAGGGAGTCATCAGCTGTGTGCATTAACGTCTCCTGCTCACAAGGATCGGACTAAGAACCTCCAATCTGAAGCGCGAATGCCCACTACCTAGACTAAAATAGGACGAGACATGTATCCTAGATTTCACTGCCCGCCACCATCTATCTATGCGATTACTGTTGACTTATGATTTAGTACATGCCTAATCAAACTGGTAACATCTACAAGTGAAATCATTGAAATCTATTCCAGATAAAAGGAGTTTCATTCGTCCTCAAAAGTAAACGTGAGCTACATGTGCGGAAACCATTTCTACATCTCTCAATATAGCTTGATAAACTTATCACGAAGAGTTTTCACTTTACATTTTTGATGGGGATGTTAGATCCCCAGATCTCGCTTGACAAGTATCTTTATTTTGGATTTGTTTCATGGACCGATCAGCTGACCATGAAGTCACACTTTCCACCAGGAAAACCCTTGACTGTGATTGGTTACTGTGTCATTTTAGTGTGCTATTTTTGTGACTGTCCAAAGGACGTCTCTATGGAGTATAAATAAACGTAATCTGAGTGCTTGGATTCATTGTGTGCTGACTGGGTGTCTATAGAATTCACTTTCTACGCTATACCAAGACTTCTTGCTGGTACAATTTGGTCAAGGGATCACAGTAGCCTACCCGGACGCTGGTTCATTGTTTTGTTCTCGTTATTCGACTAATATGAACTCGTAATAGTTTAAGCATACCTAGAGACGAGAGTAACAATTTTACCCTGTATAAGCTTGTTCATATAATAAAGTTTGTGACAGCTACCTCTATTACTATTGCTACTACATAATCATATGGATAACTATGACTGCATTGAAATGCTGCATTAATGGCAAACTACTTACTTTAGCGCATTTCTATACAGCTTCTCTGTTATATATTCAGTGCATAAACTATTTTCAAAGCTCAAATAAAACTTGTAGTTTTCACGAATCAGCTTCAAACAGTTATCTGTTGAGGCGAATGTTGCATCATTCTTTGGACATGACAACGTACCACACGAACCATAAATATCAACCTGAAATTAGAAAAATTCAGTGTACTATTGATTCATAATGGGATAAGTTACAATGGTGTAGTTGACAAACCACGTCTGAATAAACTATCGGTATTTCTGTGCTGCAGAAATGTTGTCAACTCAATCGTACGTACAACATGCGATCATGCCGACATCATATTGAAGCAGTCAGGACAGAATTTGGTGCATACTTCATACACTGTTATCAACCAAAACATAACTTTAGCAAATCTGATGTACTTATATTCCAATTATTCCCAAACACTTTCTGTTTTATTTAACGTCCGCACTCCAGACAACAATCTGGTCAATTTACTTATAGTTTCCTTTCGAACCATTGTTAATAAGAGAATGGCTGACATGAAAAATTGTTTTACAGTGACAAATGTTGCACCCTAATTTGTGTATCACTTTCGTCTTTCATGAATAATTCATTTCGTCAGAATAATTAAAAAACTAGCAGAAACAGACAGTTAAGCATTGTTAAACTCACCGAGATGTATCGTGAAAGTTCTACGGCATATTGCATTCTAGGACTTTTAGGCACACAGTTACTCACAAACCATGCAACTTTCTTTGTTTTATTTTTGGCGAAGTTTTTGGAAGGCAGAGGATATCGTGTTTCTGGTCCATGTTGTTTTATATGTGGTTCATAGGAACCATACGGTGAATAAATTGTTGAATCCAGGCGAAACGATATGGTGAAATTCACCTGTATGTTCGAGAGACACATCGAAGTAAAATGACGTCATGAAATATTATATGAATGGAAACGTCTCTAACAATATTATTGAAAAATTATTTTCAGAAAGTGATTAGTGGGTGAATGTCGAGTTATTTAGTTAAACAGCATAGACAGACAATACACACTATAATAATCTTTTCAATATCTCTGGTATATTCGTGAGTTTTCACCGTTCAAATGCCCTAGACTGAGAAGCATCAACTCACTCGTAGTTTGTGGTTCTCAAAGATATGTCCGTCTCGTAGTCAAAATAAAAGAGTAATAACAAGCAGATATCTCTTGCTAACGAACAAAGATATTTGATCATTTAACTCTGTGATTTATGCAGCGGAATCGTAATTTGTAGCTGCCTATTTTTGCTGCAAAATCATTAGTGCCAATATATTAGGTAGATTGAAAAGCGATGCCAAAGATGATGTTGAAAAAATGGTTTGATGAGTGAAATAGTAGCAATTATATAATAACATTGGATTTGATTGATCTCTTCAATGATATATGAAACCATTTGTGTAAAAATGAATGATTAACAAGTAATAGCACTCACTGGTTCACGATGTTTGTGTCAACGGTAATATCTATGCTCTAAGCAAATGAATGCTATTAGAACGGAACCAGTGTGTCTAGCACTCGGACATGTCCCACTTCAAACTACAGAACTGTGGAGACCAGTTTTCTGATCAACACAATATGTTGATAAAACACTATTGGTAGAGGTGACGAAGATTTGTCAATATTGTTGACTAAATTATAGGGGACTGGATTACTGATTATAACCTTCGAAATAGTAAGTCAATAAAATAGTTCACTCCAATTGTAGTGAAGGAGAACACAGGTGGGGCAACCGGATTGTATTTAACGAAAATTACACAGTTACTCAGTAAAATCGGAAAACCATATCGTAAATCGTTAATTTGCAAAATATCAGTCCATCATATCGAACTGGACTGTTCCTGTTGCAAAATATCAATCCATTGTCTGACATTTCACTATTCATGCGTTTCATACAAATTCCATTGTGTTCTAACTCTTCCTTTCTTGATCTTCCACCATCTTCTGCTGCCAGACATTACGTTGACACTCACGTCATATACTACTTATAAGTAGCTCGCACCACACTATGTGAAGTAGGAGATCGAAAATGGAAGCATCGATGTTAAACGGTCTAACTAGCAGAACTCAACGTTGCCAATAGTAAATACTCATCTAGGGAATATTTTCAACCACCTGTTATGAAAAATATTCTCTTGCGAAACATTTCCTATAAAATGATGAGAAAAATTTAAATCTGTCGGTAACAAGTAGGAGCAACAAATTACAATTTGTGAAGGTGAAACGAATCGCTTTATAGTTCCACTGAAAAGTAAACATTACTTTCATTTGAATAAATTAAATTTCAACCACAAATCACACAACACATCCATCAAATAAACTATAGATGTGTTTTTATGAACCTAAACATTGACCGGAAATTCTAATTTCAAATTATGCATGAAATAATTTTTCGATTCATTTTTATTTTGTGTAAAATTTCTCAAAATCGATTGGTTCAACGTATACACTAAAACAAATTCAATTTTGACTTTTTGCTGGACACCTACACATACTTTACGATGTTGCATAATGCATACACTTTATACATGAAAACGTTCTACGAAATAAAACAAATCAATAATGAAATACGTAGCTAGATTACACAAATTTACCATTATTTCGTTGATTTTATCAACTACTGATGACCAGATAGATGACTACCGCACATTAAACTTTTAACACTGGTGAACACAAACAATCAAATGACAAACATTATCACTGCTACAAGGCCAAAACAACTCACTTCATTTTCTAAAGAGCCTGCCATTGCAATATGTACTGGAGATTCTTGTATTAAACTAAACCACAACTGCCCTGGTGGCCGAATTCCATTTGGCACTTTATCTTCTGTGAGTATGAGAGCATCAGCTTCTCGCCATCTGTTCATGTCAGTAATCACTGTACATTTCGAAGCATGACATTGTGAAAAGTTCATTGGTGTGAAAATTGTACGATGCCCGTAGTTGAGAAATTTCTTCACCTGAAACATGAGTAGAACAGCATTTTGTGCGTTGAATTCGCGAACTGATTGAACATCACATATTGAAAGTGATATAATTATAATGGCAACTGCTATGTTTGAGAGGATCCTGTTGTTGATTTGCTTGATGAGAGTTGGTTGGCATATGATGAGTATGCTAAATGGATTATTGCATTGACATAGCCATTAGGAAACAAGCTCATATAAAAGAGATAGAATGTGGCTTGTAGTGAAATTCACAACAACAGTTACACCTTATTTCTTACTTGTCAGATGGATGTACCTATATATCTTATATTAGATGTTTACACTGGGCGTTTCGAACGCAGTATCACTTGCTTCAAACTGGAATGTGAATGATTTTGACTCTCATGGTAAATAACTTTTATTAATATTTAGTATTGATCGAGAATATATCATTGCATTCATATATTAACTGCTCATGTTATACGTTAACTAGCAATAATTATCAAATGATTCATATAATTTATTAACGGAATTAATGTCACTTAAAAATAAATAGTTTGTGTTATGAATACCAACTGATTTATGGCAATCGTTTAAAAACCTTACAAGTAAAAGTTTATATTTAATAAACGTAGAAAAGAGAAAGAGGTTCAGAATGGGAATACCAGTAAATATTTACTTACAAATTAATCAATAAATGAAAAATTGCCATGGTGTTGTTAAATTGTTTACAATATCGAAATGACTGTAACAACATATTCGCGATATCCCAATTAGTAGAGAATTGAACATCCAAATTGAATTGCGGTCACTTCGTCAATCAAAAAAATTCAGAACTCATGTTATAACACTCGGATTTGATCAAAATTCAAAATCTTAATTTCTACTCAGTGTAAACTATCATCTAATTTTCTATACAGATAGTTTGATAAAACCGAGTTGAGGAAAGCTGTTTCATTCAATTCAATAATCGAAAATTTATTCAGTCCGTCAACTTACTTTCTTATACCCACTTAATGAATTGTATAATTCCTGCAGTCTATTTTCTTCCAGACTAAATCTCAATGAGTATTTTTGAACGGATGTTTGACTGATAGGAGAATATATGACATGTAATGTTCGAGCAAGATCCAATTCTGAATGGTTTGATATAGATATATTTGGAAATAACGATTCAAATGTTTGAGGTGATATGTCATATCTCTCCTGTTTATTATTCCATTGAAGCAGATTTGGTATAATGTTAATCAACCATACAATCAATAGAGTAACTGATGCACAAAACAACAATTTGACTTTCAATGAATGTTTTTCATTTCGTACAACAATGTCATAAATTTCGCTCATCATAATGATTATTGTAGAGGTGGTAGTTAGAGGTTGGTCATGGGAATTGATTATTCAACGTGTGAGTAATCTGAAAGTTGCAATATAATCAATAAATCACTGATAATCAAGTGAAACAATCTTTCGTCCTTGAAATATTATCACAAACAACAATATAACGTAGTGATGTTAATCATTTCAAACTATATTCACAATATTCATGTTTACTAGGACAACAGATACGTTCCGATTGAGTTGTACTGTAAAAATTGAATACACTAAGTTTCGTAGATCATTAAGTTTTGTAAGATATGAGAACAGCAAAAGTCATGAAGGTTTAGAGGACCATTTCATACTGGTATGCGACCTTCCAGCAGTACACATCTATGACACTGACATCGACACTGCAACCCAGAAGCTTAGGTTCCGCATGCAAAAGACTTGCATCTAGATCATGTCAAGGAGCATTCACATAACGAGGTAACTATTGTCTTTACATGTAAACTGATATTAAGGAAGACAGTGAATAAGGAATAACCATTGGGAGTTAATCAAGTATAAACATCCTAATCTACAAATTCATCCACTCATTCGCATTTACGAGTATTTATAAGTAAACCTTCACATGTTTTTGACATATACGATCTGCTTGTGAAACACAAGATTGTTTCTGTCGATAACGCAATCCTAGATGCATTCGCACGTGAATTATCGACATCAGCCTTATTGATTTAATACAAAGAAGTAATTAAATCTATTCGAAATAATTTAGAGAAAATTACAAATTACTTACAACCAACTGTATATCGGTTAAATCTATCCAGTTTAAATAGGTTTGTAACTAGTCATCAGTGTAATCAGTGTATACATGTCAATATAAGGTGACCTACATTTCGTTTTCACCAACCACAGATTAAAACTAATCACGTACGACTATTTCCAAATGTATGTACTTATAAATATATTCATGCACCTAAACATATTTTTATTGCATACATCTACTCTATTATTGGTCATACGAATATGAAATTGCGTTTGTGTAGTGAAAAGCAGTTTGTTCTCACCCTAAACCCATCTTTCCGAATTTATCCACTACAATGCGTTACACATGGTCTTTTACATTGTTTCGTATTTAAGCTTGTTTACTTCATTGGTCTCCTACACCTAAATGTTGACATACATGAATGGCATTAACAATGTTATGTGTGATCATGTTGTTCGAATTGTATTGGGCTTGTTTATCACACACTTATGAGGTTAGTACCCTGAAAATATACATCGATGGCTATGAACGAATATTATAGAATAGCGATATTTAATTTTGGGCTGTTAATGTACAGTCTTTAAAAAATGGATGCATTTATAACATGATATAGATTCGAGGAATCCTTACTTAGTAAAACACCAAAGATTTATACTAGTCCGATCATTTAACCTACCATACCTGTTGGCACAAATGTTCAATCTTCTTTGTTCCAAATAGTCACGATAATTTATGGATAAATCTTGATAAATATCGAAGTGAATACATACACGTACGGAGTTTATCGATGCTGAACGACTAACGAAAATATCAGGTTTTGTGTGAATGAGTGATGAAATATCCATTTTATATACAGCTCACATGTCAGACAGAAATAGAATGCCTGACATTACTACGCTTATGTGCTAGTTTGCTTTCATTTCATGAGATTGATATGAATCTATTACTCATCAAATAATATTTCGCATTCTTCTTCGAATAATCGATCACTGTTAGAAAATATTACCATTTCTCAACGTTATGATTAACTAATCATTTGACCTATATATGTGTTATTGGACCATGGTGTTCTTTGCGAAACCGTGAGAATCTGTCTTTGAATATGGCTATTAGAGTATTCACGGAAAAAAATCGATTTCATTATTTATGAACACTAGCGAAAACGATTATCAATTTTCAACTATTTTCTTAAAACAAAAACATTTGACATGTATATGTGCACATACATACATGCATGTATATGAATGTATTGACTCATCAACATATATGTAGATCTATATTTATCCATATCTCATGTTGAGATTGGCCAAGCCATAAGAGAAGTTTTGATAGGACAGTGAGATGTAATTGATCTGAAAAATGTGATGTATTTTGACTATACATTTCGAACAACCTGGTCACACATAATTACTTGTCAAGGCTTTTTATATGCAGATTAATAAAAGGTCAATCAAATAAAAGTTCAATATGACACAGGGTGTAAATAAAGGAGAGAGAAAATTAACGCAATATGAAAAGAATAAGAAAGGGTAGGAAAATTCTCACAACACCCTAGGCTTAAAGATTACCAAGGTAAATTCAAGGTTATGACAAATTGTTTCTGCACACATAAGGGGAGTTTTAATTTTCGAATAGTCAAGGTTTCCATAAACCTCAAAATTCGTCCTTTAACATTTCTATACAATGTTTTGAAGGCTCTCTTGATGTCAATCTTATACCCTGTCTCAATTGTGTTTTGCGATCGATGAACATGGTTTTCTATTTCCAATGCTAATCGGCTCATCTGACGTTAACTGATTTTGAAGCCACTTAGGTACATGTTCCATAACCCTTGATTAAAAAGTCCGATTACCCCTCCCTATGTATGTGTATCCACACAAACATGTAAATTGATAAATGCAATAGGATGTGATGTAATTATTCGAGCAATGTTTAGGTATATGTGAAATCATGGACTTGGTCTTTTCAATGATAATCGGTTTAGCAGCGTTGTATGTTTTCTCTAAGGCTGCTTTTAGTCTCTGTCTTAATATTAGACTATTTGCTTCACCTCTAAATGGTATAGTGATATAAACCTTTTTCTTCTCAGCAGAATGAAAAACTCGCTTTTGTCTTAACTGATCTCTACACCTATTGATGAACTTTAGCGGATAGCCATTTGAAATCTATGCTTCAGTTAAGAATTTTGCATCGTCGTCAAATGTATCCGTGGTGCGAATCCTTTGAGCCCTACTGAAGAGGCATTTTACCAAACCTCGCTTATATTGCAGTGGACAAAAACTACTGAAATTTAGATACTGTCCAGTCCAGGTTGGTTTTCTGTAAACAGAACGCTTTATAGTTCTATTTTCTCTTCGACTCATCAGTATGTCTAAAAAGGGCAATCGGTTATTATTTTCTGGTTCATGAGTCAGTACAATATCCTTCTGAGGGCTATTGAAGTTGTCCAGTAACTGAGATACGTTGAGTTCTTTATCAAATATAATTAAAATATCATCCATATATCTTCTATAGAGAGTAAGCTTATTGGTGTGCTCATTCCACAAATTTTCAGCATATGCCATATGAACAAACATCAGCTAAGAGAGGTCCCAAACAACTAGCCATAGCAACGACATCAACTTGCTGGAAATGTTCATCATCAAACGTGAAATGAACTTTCTCAGTACATAATAAAATAATTTCTCTTAGTAGACTTGACTGAATGGGAAAAAGAGGGAAATTATTTAATATATAGTCACAAAGAAAGTTAACAGTTTTCTTTAGGAGAACACTGGTAAAAAAGGAGTTTACATCAAAAGAATGCATAGTCTTTTCTTTAATATTAATGTCATCAAGAACATCAATTAGTTCAAATGTATCTTTCAGGGAAAACTGACACAATTTATTACGAATCGGGCTAAGTAATTTAACTAACCATTTGGCTAGCTTATGTGTAGGTGATAATATTGGTCTTAGTGCGTTGTTCGGTTTATGAATTTTGGGTAATCCATATAAGTTCAGTAGTTCAGAACCGGTAAGTTTTAACATATTTAATTTATCCTTATTGATAACATTCATGTTTGGTAGCTTCATTAGATTGGAGTTGACTCTCGATTCTAATTTTCTAACCTCATTATTAAATGAAACATTAGTCAAAAACTTTCTTTCATCACTAAGGATGAATAACATTTTCTTCTTGTAATCACATTTATTCATTACAACTACTCCAGAACCTTTGTCAGGTATGAGAATTACAATAGCTGATTTTTTACAGAGGTTCCTTAAGGCACAGAAATCTTTGGATGTTAAAATATTCCTGTCTTATTTTGGCACCGTGAAATTGGTGAGCGATATCAACCAATTTCGCGTTCAACCAGTTTCGATTATCTTGAGTGGATGGGACAAGAGGGTTCAGTTGAGTAAAGAGATTTTCAAACTGAGCGTCAATCGAGAATTTAGCGGCATGAGGTATGGAAAAGTTAAATCCGAGAGATAGAGCTTCTTTTCCATATACACAAAGTTCAACGGATGATAAATTTGTTACATACTTATCCGGGCTAAACTGCAAAGAATTTCCGCGATTATCAATAATGATGGACTTGTCCAACTTTTGCCTAGTAGTATATTTCGTTTTAGAGACCACCGAACTGCACAAGTTCATAAATTTAATATGACATACAATAGAAACATTTGATAATACGCATGATGGACACGTATGAAGTTCAATTAGCTTAGATATCATTTCATAACATTTTTCCACGTGAGATTTCACAAAATTTCTATGTTATTATTTATGAACACTAGCGAAAACGATTATCAATTTTCAACTATTTTCTTAAAATAAAAACATTTGACATTTATGTGTGTACATACATACATGCATGTATCTGAATATATTGACGCATCGATGTATATATATACATATACATACACCTCATGTTGAGGTTAGTCAAGCCATAAGAAAAGTTTCCTGAACACCACTGTTATCATTCACAAAATATCGATTTCATTATTTGTGAATACTAATCTAAACTATTATCATTTTCAACGACTAAACGAAATAAAACACTTTCTGCCCTTTAATCATGTCTGTACTATGTGATTTGGTTCACCAATCTCTATAAAAAGTGTTACTTGAACAAAGATATGTATGTATTTTGGCTCAGTTTTATTTGTCGTCACATTCAAAATTATTCGCACTACAATTCAGTCGTTTGATTGCCTAAATTCTTCTTTGGTTGTTGTACTACTACAACCTAACTGATTGTTGTGCATTGGCTCTACATGAACATCTGTACAATTCTTTTTAGTATTCATTCACTCTCTACTGATAAACTAAAGTAATGTCAAAAATCATAATAATCACTAAAATCTGTTCTTACCAGTAGTACTATAAGTGTAGGATTGTTTCTCATTTACTGACTGCTCTTTCATTATGTTACAAGAACAAGGTATACATTTTCACCAATGATGTTTGCAAAGAATTGAATTCATAAATTGTGTATCTGATTTCACTATTGCAATGTTCAATCAATTGACTAACTTTACACTCAGATCTGTTTTCAAATTTCAATCATCATTTGAAATAATTTCCTCAATAGTGCTCTTGTTGTAAAACAATGAATGAATAATATTAGAGTAATAGGGTGACATTGTATACATTTGAAAAATGCAATTACTTTAATCTAAGTGATGAAATATTGAAAGAATCTGGGCGTTGTTTGACTGCCTATATTCTTGTAATATGTCATGCAACTATAGTTTGTGTATTGGATATTATGGTATATGAATTTTGGACTGAGCAATTCCTATTGTTTGTTTGTATAATTACTTACATTCAGCCTGGAGATTTAAGGTCAGAATTAATACAGCCAAATAAATATTCAACCAATCAAATAATCATATGGTCCAGGTTAATTATTGGTTCTATTCTATATGAGGAGCTATTTGATTGGGATAAATAATTTTTAAGAACTGATATTCGTTACAGAGCTGTTTAAAATTGAGTACAGTTTATAATATTTTGGTTTTGGGCTCCTCCGAACTGTATAAATGCAGCGGTGGACATTTGCTGTCTTCGGAAATTACGTATATCGCCACGTCCTGTTCAAAATTACTACAGGACGCGAGTCGTTGCCACAATTTCCTTTATTATTCAAAATATACAATGACTGATACGTAAAATGTAATTATAAAAAATATAAGTAATCGATATTGATGTCTAATTATTTAAACAGGTAATCAATAAAGTTAGTGGAATGACTGTATGCGTGGGCGATGCGCAATGCCCAAGCGTTGAGGCCTATGCAAACTAAATGATGATAATAGTACAAAATATATGTGAGCTGCTACATATCTAAAATACACATTCACACACTACAAGTGCAACGTGTTCAGATCACTGAGTAGTTCACCTTGAATATTAACCATGACACTTAATCCTTTCAAAAATGGATAATCAAATCACTCGTAACAGAAGAGATTACATCCTAGAAACTCACATTACTCAGTTGAAAGTTAGTTACAGCTTAGCATGTGAAGAATGTCATAATTTCGATCAGTAGACTTATTCATATCCATGAGTTAATGTATCCGAGATGGCGCCATAGTGATGTTCGGCTATACGGAATCACAACTTGTAATTTCAGATCTTAGTAAATAATTATGACAATTTTATTCTCCCCTTGATAGCACCAATTTCACTTGCAAAGTAACACATATTCATGTACATCAATGAACAGTCAGATCACTTTTACACAATATCATGTCTTCTGTAACCTACGAGTAAAGAACGCTTCCCTCACCTTACACTCTTAAACTCACAGCTCATAATTCTGACTACAAAACATCAAAGTGCAATCACTTTTGCCTGAGATCGAAATCAGAAATCACTGAGACAACCACTGAGAATGTAAAAGCATAGAACAGCTTCCTCTCCACTAGCACTAGACCCCTCAATATTGTGAAGCCAGAACCTCCCGATTGCCAAGCGAATGCTGAACGTCTGAAGCATTAGGATTATGACAACAAATGGTTTAAAATCACGGCTTCAATGAATTCGCGATAATTCACAACTACTCGTGATTTGCTCTAGTGCAATAATTCCTCACACTAGATGCGAATGAATTCCTCTGCTTCTTACTAGAACTCTGGAAATTTAATACGACCACTCGCCACAAATGAGAACATGAAGAATATCATTATGCAGTTTGCAGGGAATTTCGATTTTGATTAAGAAATCAAAATTCCTGTTTTCTATCTTAGGTTGTTGGAATTACGGTTGTTCTCGGTTTAACAGTCATATGTTCACCAGTTTTCAATGAATACCAAACTTATATTAGTTCATTAATTTAGTGGGAGTTGACGATCTACGCAGCATGTATATCAACCGTCACCTCTCACGCGCTTGTTATCCTCAGACTGTAGTCACATAATGAATAAATCCACCTTCATTTCTGTTTACGTAGATGATTTTGAACGTGTACTCTTTGTTTGATGATGGAGCTTTTCTCCCTTTACAATTCTGAAACATGTGAGAAAACATTTGGTATGACATGTAATGTTCAAATTTATTTTCATAAATAATCAATATCAAATCTTGTTTACTTTCTATCTGTCATAATAGCATTATGTATGTAGATCCCTTTCACCAGTTGCTGAATCATCGAGGTTTATTAGTATAGATATTCGTGATTATTTAAAGGAGTAATGCGAAATAAAGAGAAGAATTCAAAGTTTCGAATAATCCATTCCAATGTATGTTGTATGAATATAAACTGTTATTTCCATGGATGGAACGCCTCACCTCTGGACCATTTAGGCCATTAGGAAAAGAACATTCATCTTTTAGAGAATATATCATCGAAGTTGAAATCACTTGAGATTATGGAATCATATGTAGTTTATCAGAGAGTATGAATTGCATACCTGCCTGGGAAAATTGGAAAAGTTTGTCTTACACACAAATACTATGGTAGAGGTTGATGTAACACGAACCAATGGAGAGAAGATATTTTTCCTCAATTATTAGTTCATGATCGTAAATTCATCGAACGGTTACGTAACGTAGTATTCACAATAAGTCACACTGATCGATAAACGATAATACGTAATTGAGAGAAAGAGGATTATAATATACAAAATAATTATTGGAAGATTCGTTGGAGATTTTGTTACTACTATTGTTCATTCATATCACTTTTTACTTTGTTAAATTTTTACACATTTGAAATCATCAATCAATGATTGTTAGATCACCAGTAGAAACCTGCAAGCAGTGGACGGGCGATTAGTCGTGGTATGGTACTCATCAGCAGTGCACATCCATGACTCCCGCACCTCACAGGATTTGAACCCAGGACCTGCAGTCTTGCGCACGAACGCCTAAACTTTAGACCACTGAGCCGGCATTCAACAGTGTTAATGTCTAACTCTGATTGATCTGGGGATTCTGCGCAACTCCACCCATTTGTATTTGGAAATTACTGACTACACCGAACAGGGTCGTACTCTACTGGTCACGTCTTCTCACTAGAACTCTGAAAATTTCCCCACGAAGCTAGTCACTAGTAAACATATTTTACGATTTTTTTAATTAGAGTTATGGAGATTAATGTGTTGACACATTTGTTTAGTCCTACAATTAATTAATCGAAATTCTAAATAATCAGTTACACTTCAATTTACATTTCTATCTAATACTAGACTTGAAGTCAGTTCATTATACAAAATATCTTTATGCAGTCCTTGGAATTCTAAGAGCTGTTTATAAAATGTTTGCATAAAATAATAAGTAGACGAAGTATCAGACAGATTAGTTCATGAATTTGATTGCATGTCTGAAATATACCCGAATTCATTTTATGAAACCAATTATATTACGAACAATCATTTATGGTAGACATCAGTGTTTTCCAATATTTCAACATAACACTCCCATCTGGTGAAATAGTATGCATTTAGCTAAATCACATGAACCCCAGATGGCAGTTTGATACAAATAAGCGATCAATAGTTCACATGTTTTCAAGTTTTCCTAATGGATTTCACAATTCATAGAATTCGAAATATATTCCTTATTTTGATTATTGTTATTGTAAGATTTTCATAAGTTCAAGATGTCCATAACATTGTATGGAATGTTTAACAATGCACAATGGTTTAATGCAATTCAAGAGGAATTGATGTGTAAATTTCGTGTTTACTTATTACTCATTTTTAAAACATGTTTAATGCGTAAACAAATCATAATCAATTGTAATTATTGTGTGTTTAAATTGTTCAATATGAACAAACTAATTAAAATATACAAAAATTACCGAATTATAACAGTCGATTAACTTTATGATTACCATTTCACAATAACTAAGTTCAACTATTGTAATATACAGACAATATAACCGCTTCAACTGGACTAGATGTGAAACTAATTATCACCCTAAGTGCATAGATTATGTAAAAGATAGTCACAAAATTGAGGAATAACTATTGAATTTCGCTCGGTTACATAATATACAATGAGTTCTCTATGTTTCAGCTCATCGATTTCGGTTCATATAATAATATCAACTGACATGTGTGTGCTCGGAAAAAACTTGTGTCTTTCATGGATAACCTATGATGCCTGAATAAAACAAGCGAGACCTAGATTCTCGACAGTATTACCTACGACTGAGGATAGTGATCAATAAATCACAAATAAAAATATACTTTACCATTGTAATCAATTCCTTATAAACATCATATTGAAGTGAAATTTATCGGCGTAATTTCTAATCCATTCATTGTGAATATCGGCAACAAATCACTATTACATTCTATTTTCGTGGTTAGATGCAGCATACTTAAATCTTTTGTCCCTTCTTCACAATCAATTTCCTAAATATCCATTGTTCACACTTGATAGTATTTGGTAGAAATTAACTTCGTAATTACTCATTAGACTTGTGTACATAAATATGGGTGAATAATATACCTTTGAACATATCTGTATGACTTCTTGCGAATAGTTTGAACATGCACAAGAAGTCTGTAAGAAGTTCTGAGTTAGTGTTCCCGTCGCTTTTCTTCATTTTGCTTTGAAGTGAGCTTCATATTCTTGTGTGATATCAAAACGACTGCTTGATTATGTTAAAAATGAATATAATTGCTTGAACAAGTTTTCCTTGTTACTTGATGAAACTATCACATTTGAATCTCGGTCCGATTTATACGAAGACATGTTTCGTGTGCATTTTTCTCACTATGAAACTCCGCACATGAAAATTCTCCTTCTGAAACTGTGATCAGCCGAAAATCAGAAACATCTAAATCTTATCTCATCAAACAGACCTAATGATAATTTACCCTACTACTGGAAAGAAACTAGGCGAAAAATTCACTATTCAGAATTGTTTCTAATCTTCCCTGAGTCTGATATTTTACAGCAATACTACGGAGTATCGTCAAATTCATTATCTAGTTCTGTTAAGCTTACATCAGATAACTCTATGTAAGTGTCTCAATCCGTTCAAAACAATGGCGTCCCAATACACGACCCACAGAAATGCTATCGGTCAAATGTCTAATATTAATGATGCATATCATTATCATCCAGGATCTTTCCTTAGTTACACGGAACTGTGATGTATGAAATTTCTCAAGTTTCTGCGAAGTTATAAATTTCGCTGGATTAAAATTTCCAGTTAACCAACTACCAATAATTTTTCACTTGGTACGTTCATATGCGGAACAAGTACCATCAGAGTGGAAAGAAGGATACCTGATCAAAATACCAAAGAAAGGCGATCTCAGCAAGTGTGAGAACTACAGATGCATCACTCTTCTTTCAATACCAGGCAAAGTCTTCAACAGGGTATTGTTAAACAGAATGAAGCACTTCGTAGACGCCCAACTTCGAGATCAACATGCCGGATTTCGGAAGGATCGATCGTGTACTGACCAAATTGCTACATTACGGATCATTGTGGAACAATCAATTGAATGGAACTCACCACTCTACATCAACTTCATCGACTACGAGAAAGCATTCGATAGCGTGGACAGGAAAACACTGTGGACTCTTCTTCGACACTACGGGGTGCGTGAGAAAATAGTTAACATCATACGGAACTCTTATGATGGATTCAACTGCAAAATCGTGCACGGAGGACAGCTAACCGACTCTTTCGAGGTGAAGACCGGTGTCAGGCAAGGTTGCTTACTCTCATCCTTTCTCTTTCTCCTGGTGATCGACTGGATTATGAAAACGTCAACATCTGGAGGGAAGCACGGTATCAACTGGACAGTTAGGACGCAGCTGGACGATCTGGCTCTTCTATCGCACACTCAACAACAAATGCAAGAGAAGACGACCAGTGTAGCAGCAGCCTCTGCAGCAGTAGGTCTCAACATACATAAAGGAAAGAGCGAAATTCTCCGATGCAACACAACATGCACCAACCAAATCACTCTTGATGGAGATGCCTTGGAGGACTTTAACACCTTCACATATCTGGGCAGCATCATCGACAATCAAGGTGGATCCGATGCAGATGTGAGGGCACGGATTGGCAAAGCAAGGGTTGCATTTCTACAGTTGAAAAATATCTGGAACTCCAAACAGATATCAATCAACACCAAAATAAGGATTTTCAATACAAATGTCAAGATAGTTCTAATGTATGGAGCGGAAACATGGAGAACTACGAAAGCCATCATCCAGAAGATACAAGTGTTTATTAACAGTTGCCTACGCAAAATACTTCGTATTCGTTGGTCAACCACCATCAGCAACAACGAAGTGTGGGAGAGAACAAACCAAATTCCAGTGGAGGAGGAAATCCGGAAGAAGCGGTGGAAGTGGATAGGACATACACTACGAAAAGCACCCAACTGCGTCACGAGACAAGCCCCCACATGGATTCCTGAAGGCAAAAGGAAAAGAGGAAGGCCAAGGAACACATTAAGCCGAGAAATAGAGAAAGATATGAGAAGAATGAACAAACATTGGACAGAACTGGAGAGGGAAGCCCAGGACAGAGTTGGTTGGAGAATGCTGCTGGTGGGCGGCCTATGCTCCATTGGGGGTAACAGGCGTAAGTAAGTAAGTAAGTACGTTCATATGCGAGTTTATACAGTTCAGACTGGATATTGCGTCTGTGATATTCTAGAACTTTACTATCTATATTATTATTGATCCCGTCGTCATGGAATCGTATCATACAAGCCAAGAATATTTTGCCACTGCATAAACTCATTTTAAACACTTTTGGATTTGCCTCTAGGTAATTTTTCATTCGGTGAAAGCTCTATAATTTCCATCGATGAATCTCAGTTGAGAGGAGACAGGTGGATTCTTGCAGCCAAGTGGGAAGCTCTGTATTTTATTCCAGACAACTAATGGAGGGTGAATACAGACATTCGCAAAGATGAGGGGATACGTAAAGGGTTTTAAATGTGGTGCAAAGACTGCAGGATTGCCTTTCCGATGTATTTCATAATGTAGCTGATCATCACAAATAAAGTTTCTTCAACTCGCAATCGATTCACGTCATGCATCATCGACTGAACAGTTCCAGTACTGGGAATTAGAATTGAGTGCTTTTGATTTTACCAGTGAGAATAAAGTGGTAAAAGGAGTTTCAGTTGTAGATTCTCCAATGCAATTCGTATTTCGAAATACCACCTAAAGAAAGTGAATTCTTGTTGTTTCGTAAGTATCTCACAACTGTTAAAGTTGCAGTGGGTATAGTTCAAGGAGTTCGGTGCAGATATAGCTTTCCTAGATTTAAAAATGGGAGGGGAGGTGTCAGTAAATCCAGCGGGCTTTCGTTATTTTATTGATAGACTGTTCGGTGACTTGAGACGGATTCTGAGGTACTAAGAAAACATCCTGCTTGTTTTGAAATAAATCTGCTTGGGATCGTACATTTGAACTTTGGGATCATTAAAAAGTGTTCATGCTAGTTACTTTGACTTACTGAAAATGCAAGGAGATAGATATTTAGTCTTAAAGAGGAATTCAGTGTACTATTAACTGGTAATGAGATCTACCTCATAGAAAAATACGTTCACAGCCGGCTCGCTGCTACCGAATGCCATCTTTAAACAAAAGCTACAAGACTTCCTCAGTTTAGTGGTTTACTTCAAACTTTCGAGAGTGCCATCCTGTGAATGAACCCTCATAATCCGGAAGAGCTAAACAATAGAGGAGATAAGTTTATTTTATTATCCAGAACGTTCCTAAACCTGGATGGTTTAGTTGAAAGCCTGTGCGAGTGCATCTATCCACGCTGCTAACACATTAGGCTTCTTCTGTAACTGTAGAATGAACATGATGTGACTACCTAATTTCTATGTTTTCACGTCTAAGTCATATCGTTCTATCAAAATGGTGAGCCGTGTGATTCTAAGGAAATCTAAAGAATAAATATAGGCTGTGGACATAATAGAATATTTGATATAAAAAGCGGTAGGTTACATTACCGCATTACTGAGCCAAGCTAAAATCAACACTACTCAGACTCGATCCAAAACAAGCAGGGCCCTGAATGTCATCAAGTTAATAATCCTGGTACTTATAAAGTGAAAAATTAATCGAGAAATTACTCGGCACCATATGATTAGGTAATGAATGCGATAAATTCATAATTTTTGATTTCATTATCAATTCATGCAAAATGAGAGTCCACATAAAAAAAACATTTGAGTGTAAGTAAAAGTGGGTTTATCACAACGAATAATAATTTAGCAGAAAAATAATTCTGCAAGGTATATCAAAATGCAAACCAATCTGATAATCATTGACTGCAAATAAGCTTTCAAAAAATCCTGAGGAATTACTACACTGGATCAGCTTTGTCTTCGCTCCGAAACTTCTAAGAGGATAAGAAGTTTCACTGAGAGATGAATACTGTACATAAACGTCAGAGTCTTAAATTCAGGAATTTCAAATAAGATCATCTTAGCCATACTCTTCTGTCTGATCTTTATCAACGACTTGCTAGATTAAAATAGCTCAGAGGTACTAATTTGTGCGGACAATGCAGGGGTCCCAAGGTCCGTAAGAACTAGAAGGACTCACTTGAATTTCAGAAGCACTTTGCAACAGTAGATCAATGACGTTTTAATGAGCATTTATCCCAGTGTGAAAAACACAGCCCACAAATATTTATCTGTGAACACCCAAAATTTAGTTGTTACTATTTTTTCATACTATATATTCTGGTACTATAACCTTTATACTTCCTCATTATATCTATCCATTGTTTATAAATTATCACAGTATTATTGTTATGAAAGCTTCGAACAACAAAACGTAGTGACAAATCAACTACCATAATGCAAAAAGCAAAGTAATCAGCAAATATGGCGCTGTTATTAATCAAAATATGTGAAATGTATTCAATGTAAGTGTGATATTTGTTGTATGTTTGTAAAATTAGATAAACATGTTTTCATGAGCCGTATGACGCCCAAAAACTGTGTCTAACTTAATAAATACATCATAATTAGTAAAAATCATTGCAAAAAACTCAAGTAGATTCACTTACAGTAACAGTTTCAATTACAAGTTCATAAAAATGGTACAAAATATTACAACCGAAATAAATATCATGTTCTTTGCTCGAAATTTCTTAAACTTATAACTGATTACTGAATATCACTTAAGTACTATGATTTAATATACAAAAAGAAGGCTAGAGACTATCAGAATGTATCGCAGATGTGTAAATACGAGAATAATAATTACGAAAGTCTCGTATTAAAATAGAGTACCTAGCTTTTGTTGCAGCTAACCCTTTTTAGAAAAAGCAAATAGGTTACCAAATGTTTTTAATTATATAGCTGATTCCAGCATGTCATGTTGTTCTTTTGTTTCGCTGAGAACCTCAGGAATTAGCATTGAATATTCTCTGAGTCTTCCAAATGAATCGATTGGAAAATGCATGTGCTATGAACGGTAAGATTTGCATCGACAGTAAAAATTATTTTAGAGTAATAACCTATTATTTGCCTAATTCCCTGAGTTATAATGAAGAGAATTCAGCAAAGAAAATTTCTTCTCCAACAATATTACTCTCTAGAGCTGTACAATCGTATTGTTATATATTCTTTCACATTGTAGTCTACCTTTATTCAACCTATGCTTACGATATTTGCCAATTTTTAAAATGAACATTTGTAGATCAATTGTTCAATGTAAGAGTATGATTGTAAAATTAATCAGAGTAAGTGAACTATTCAAAGAGGTGTGCAAAAAGAAACCTTGTGAAATTAATCCATCCTGATCTAGGATGTGATGAGTAATAATCGGAAACAATTGGTGCAAACCAATAATTCACTGTATTGTCAGCACCTGAATTTGTAATTTCTGATTTTCCCTAAAATTATTTTGACGACTGATATGATGCAATGAATAGTATAGTGTTAGGATTCATGTATGCATACATGCAAACGTTAATAACTACTAATTGTGTAGGAATAACATATCTATCTATCTATCTATCAGGTATCTTATTTATGAAGTTGAATTTCGAAGATATTGTATTCAGTTGGATAGCTCAGTCAGTCATTCTTTTTCTAGACGAAATAAATACCAGATATAAATATCTTGAGATCATCTAGCTTAGTTGACATTACACCTCAAAGATTGTCTTCTTGAACTACAGTTCTTATCCATCGTATCAATAGCGTCAAACTATGGAAATCAGTTCAGTTCATTTTCCTTATTTTAATGAATAGGATGAAACCAAATGACTATATGAATAAAGCTTTTTGAAAATGCGCTTAAAATTATTGGTTAAGCGTGGAACAATATAAGTATGACCAGTGACACCTTTTTGATACTTCCATGCAGAGGACGCATGATGGTAGCATTCAACGTTCAGTTTTTGGAAAAGACATGTGGAACGGTATTTATCTGAATTTCATCAGCTATTTCCGATCATTTGCAAACAAAAGCAGTTATCAAAACACTGTTTGGCAGAATGAAAACTATGTGTATTACTGATGCACAAGAATCAGAATCACTGAACGTCAAATAATGCCGAAGGAACATTGGGTATCCAAAGAGACTTCATGAGACACGTAGAAAAAGTGAAAACAAAAAGCCAAAACACCTGATACGGTTACAGTTGAGTTTAAAGTTGACAATGTTATAGACAATATAGATAATATATACATATAGATAATATATGCATTAGAATCCAGATAACATATTATTGAGCAATGGAGAACACGAAATATATGTATAAAGTGTATTTGTATCATGTGTACTATGTGTACAACAGAACGGAAAAAAGTGAATAGTCAGCGCTACTGATTTCCGTGGTAATACACGTAAACAACATGTACAATCATTCAATAGCAAATGTACAAACAGTGCAACATTAACAGAATAAATACAAAATAAGTTTGTCATACCAACTCCATAAGGTTCCTTATGGCACGGAAATGTTTGGATGTTAAAATATTCGTGTGTCTTATTTTGGTACCGTGAAATCGGTGAGCGATATCATCCAGTTTTGATTATCTTGAGTGGTTGGGACAAGAAGGGGTTCAGTTGAGTAAAGAGATTTTCAAACTGAGCGTCAGTCGACAAGTTAGAAGTTTCGGCATGAGGTATGGAAAAGTTAAACCCGAGAGATAGATCTTCTTTTCCATATACACAAAGTTCAACGGATGATAAATTTGTTACATACTTATCCGGGCTAAACTGCAAGGAATTTCAAGGAATTATCAATAATGATGGACTTGTCCAACTTTTGCCTAGTAGTATATTTCGTTTTAGAGACCACCGAACTGCACAAGTTCATAAATCTAATATGACATACAATAGAAGCATTTGATAATACGCATGATGGACACGTATGAAGTTCAATTAGCTTAGATATCATTTCATTACATTTTTCCACGTGAGATTTCACAAAATATCTATGTTAATATTTATGAACACTAGCGAAAATGATTATCAATTTTCAACTATTTTCTTAAAACAAAATTATTTGACATTTCATATGTGTACATACATACATGCATGTATATGAATATATTGACTCATCGATGTATACATATACATATACCTCATGTTGAGGTTAGTCAAGCAATAGGAAAAGTTTCCTGAACACCACTGTTATCATTCACAAAATATCGATTTCATTATTTATGAATACTAATCTAAACTATTATCATTCACAACGACCCAGCGAAATAAAACTATCTGTCCTTTAATCATGTCTCTACTATGTGATTTGGTTCACCAATCTCTATAAAAAGTGTTACTTGAACAAAGATATGTATGTATTTTGGCTCAGTTTTATTTGTCGTCACATTCAAAATTATTCGCACTAGAATTCAGTTGTTTAATTGCCTAAATCCTTCTTTCGTTGTTGTTGTACTGAGAAGACTGAGACAGGCGCAATAGTTTGTATTTGGTAAATTTACACTCCTAATCAATTAAAAACGAAAACATTACATTGAACACTCTGTTTGCACACCATCTTTGAGTCCTGACTTCCAACGCTCCAGACTTCTTCCACTCCTGCTGTTGCTTCCTTTACTTCCTGTCGGTACTCCATTTACCTCTTGCTATTGCTCCATTTGCTTTCCGTTTTCCTCTTGTGACCGTGAGAGTTCTTCTTTCACGTCCTTTGTTATACTACTTATAACGTTCGTATAAGTAGCACACACCACACAACTACAACCTAAATCATTGTTATACATTGGCTTTGCGTGAACATCTGTACAATTCTTTTCAGTATTCATTCACTCCCTGTGTAATATCTATTTGTAAATTAACGCCAAACCTGTGTGATGACATTTTTTTCAACTGGGCGTTGTTCAACTG
Organism: Schistosoma turkestanicum; assembly: GCA_944470395.2. NCBI lineage: Eukaryota > Metazoa > Platyhelminthes > Trematoda > Strigeidida > Schistosomatidae > Schistosoma > Schistosoma turkestanicum. The sequence goes on along the minus strand of OX103979.1, from coordinate 6,423,684 downwards.
CCTACATTCTTGTTTATGACATACATTTATTGTGTAACGATTGATTTACATTTAGACGCATAAATTTCGCCCTCAGCGATTCAAATTGTTTTGTTTGCATATATTCCAAGCATTAGGCTTAGAAATCTATGATAATTAGAAGTATTTGTATTTAAGTATCAAGAACTAGGAGATGAGCACGAACGAATGTACTGTATTTAGAATTCGAAATCATGCATTCAACAACAACAAGAAGTCACTAGTTCATTCAAACACCACATCTGCCACAGCTTAAATTGGAATCCAAGTGTCTGTAATCAATTGTACGTCTTCTTCTCAAATTCATCCTGTGTCTGTCCGACAGTGTATTGGATAAGGACTCTGTATTATCTGGAATGCTCTCATTAGTATTAGAATTGACAACCGAAATAGGAACAGACTCACCTGGTTCCTGGAATTGTATTTGATCAACATGTCGATTGTGTGTACTTAAGTCATTGATATCTAGAAGTCGCACCATATATTTCCCGACATTCTTCAGAACAATCCCCGTGGATGGTCGAAGATCATTGCCACGATAATATTTAACTTCTGTAGACTGCAAACATCTCATATTCGACCGAAGAATTCTTCCTTTTAATAGCTTTGATGGAGTCTCTTTCGTCACCGAATGTCTGGCATTTCTATATTGCAGTAGAAAGGTATCTACTCCCCTCTCCAGCTCATTAAATGTTGAGGCGGGAATAGAATCAATAGCAGTTTTCAACGTCCTGACAAAATTTTCTGCCTGACCATTGGAACAAGGATGTCTGGGAGCAGTAAACAGATGTTTGCACCCTATACCATTTAACCAGGTAGTGACTGCATCTGTAGCCAAATGAGAGCCGTTATCAGTCACTAACACCATTGGAACCCCTTCTCGACCAAACACCTTTCTTAATGCTTGAATTGTGAAGTCAGAATTTGGTGAAGTTGTGAAAAAAACTTCAGGCCACTTTGATAAAGAATCAATGACTACAAGCGCATAGCAGCTGAGGCTCGTGCTAGGGATTTTTCAGGATGATTAATAAACTGCAAAGCCTCATGATCAGTAACAATAGTGAATTTCTTTCCGAGTAAATATTTATGAAGTCTTTTAACAGCCCAAAACACAGCTAATGCCTCTCGCTGAGTCTGTGAATAGCCTTGTTCAGTAACAGTAAGTTTGCGTGAAACACAAATAACCGGTCTACCTTCCTGTTCCAAAACTGCGCCAATACCCACAGGTGATGCATCAGTGATAAGCACAGACTGTACACTAGGGGAGTAATTTCGAAGAACAGCATCACTTTGAAGAAACTTTAGTAGACTACGTAAGCATGACTCATGTTGTTGGATTTAGTTGTAATGGTTGTACTACTCATGAGTAGTTGAGTGTTTACTATATAATTTGTAACTTGCATTTTATTGGTCAGTATGATCGAACAATCTAGAAGTTGTTTTCTAGTGGTCGAAACATTGACTGTTTGGTCAGCCATTTTGTTTGGCATTCTATTCGCTTGGTGTGTGAGACGGATCGTTGCGATAATTTGTTGTTGTTGTTGTTGTTGTTGTTGCTTAATCACCTTGAATGTAAGTAACTGGTAAATTAATAATTGTTTGTTGCAGAACCACATACGATATTTATTTAACTGTTCCAAATAAATATTCCGAATACTCAAAGAGCTTTTACTTCATTGACTTCGGGTGCGTTATTCTGGTGAATCTAACGTTATGCAACGAAAATCTTACACATGTTCCTCACCCCATTTGAATGAATTGGATGTCAAAATATTAAATAAACAGTTTTCACGACAAGAAAAATTAGGAATAAAACTGTAATAGTATTGAAGAGCACCCACTAGTGAACGTAGTTCCGTAAGATTTTTCGGAGACAGTGCATTTGTCAGTGGAGCTAGTCGATTCATATCTGGTCTGAAACCATTACCATCAACTAGGTATCCAAGACATTCAAAACTAGATACACAAAATGAACACTTATTTGGATTTACTGTAATATTCTTCTCAATTAAACGACGCAATAAGGCAATAAGTCTCTGGTCATGAACTCCCTTATCAGCACCATCAAAAATCAGATCATCTTGATAAACTTCAACACCTTCAAGATCATTAACCACCTTCTTCATAACTTCTTGGAATATGGCTGGAGAACAACTTAGCCCAAATGTAAGGAAATTGTATTTAAACAGACCAAAAGGAGTATTACTTGTCGTCAAAATAGATGAGGATTGGTCTAAACGGATTTGAAGATAAGCATCTTTTAGGTCAACTTTCGAGAATACTTTAGAACCATGAAGTCGATTTAGGATATCTTCAGCCTCTACCGTCGTGCATGTTTGCTTCAACAAACGGGAGTTCAATGTTAGTCTATAGTCACCACATATTCTAGGAGTCTTGCCATCCGATTTCAGTGGCGTAACAATAGGAGTACCCCATGCAGAAGACTGAACCGGTTCAATTATGCCTTTTGCACACAAATCATTCAATGTCTTATGCACTGCATCTCGAAGACCATAAGGAATTATTCGTCTTTTGAGAAAGACTGGATCACCCTGTACTTGACGTTTTATAGGCTGGATCTTCATACCTCCACTGCACTTAGCACACGTAGCTATCAAATCTTTAAATAAAGCATCAGAATTTTCTTTAGAAACTAGGAAAGACAACTCCACTTTAAGCCTTTTCAAATTCTTTAAACCCAGTATTGACAGTCCTGTTTCGCTAACTAAAAATTCACAAGGTATGTATGAGGAATTATCATCTCTTATTAGCAATTCACAACATCCTCGTATAGGCAGTCTGTGTCCAGTAATCCTTAATTTGGATACTTCAGTGGGTCGTACCACAACGTTAGGATCTAACGATTTCAAGTTCTTGAATGAAATAATGGACTCTATACTGCCTGTGTCCACAATAGAGTCATGACATGAACCAAGTGATGTATATAATCGCTTTTGAATATGAGCATTACCTTTCGAAATGGTAGACAAAGATAAATGATCATCAGGATCGGCTGAATTATTGGGATCTAAATTACAAGATTTAGTACAACTTGAGGCAAAATGAACAGTAGCTTTGCATACTGCTTGAATGTGTCCTATCTTACCACATCTAAAACATTTAGCATTGCGAAATGCACATGAATTACGAGAATGAAGTTTCCCACATGATAAACATTTGCCAAACTTGGTCTCACCTTTGTGATTTCCTTTGTAATTCTTTATTGAAACAACGTTCATATTTGCACGAGAATAGGAACCACTGTTAAACGAACACAATTTTGATTGACCCTGAGATTGTTTTTCATCATGACAACTGATCAAAGTATTGGAAATCTTCATCGACTGAGTATCAAGTTCATTCAACGCCTCGTAGTTAATGCACGCAGTTCTAACATCTTGAAAGGAACAGTTTGACATTCTTAACAGCTCTCTTTCCAAACTAGGTATGTTAATTCCTGCAATTAATCGGTCTCTCAGCTGCACATGAAGTTGATCACCGAAATTACATTTGACAGCTTGTTTCTGCAATTCAAAAATGAATTCCTTAACCTTTTGGTCATTTCGACGAATCATCTTATGCAATTTCGCCCTTTCATGGCATTCAAAACCAGGGCACTTTACATGATTTAATAATAACTCCTTAAGCATTGCATAGGGAAGTGAGATAGGTTTTTCTAGATATGCCAAGGTTTTTAATAAGCTGTACGCTTCTCTTCCGATGAATGTTAGGAAATGAGCCACAATTTTATCATCTTTAACATCTTTCTTGGTCATAATCCAGGTTTCAAACCTTTCCAAATAATCTTCGAAAGCTTCAAAAGTAGAATGAATATCTAACAGTTCCATTACAAGTTCCATCGCGACGCCAATATGATAATTAGAAGTATGTGAATCAAGAACTACGAGATAAGCACGAACGAATGTACTGTATTTAGAATTCGAAATCAAGCATTCAACAACAACAAGAAGTCACTAGTTTATTCAAACACCACAAAATCTCAAGTCATTATCAATACACTGAAGTTTATATTTAACCAATTAAACAATCGTTTGGTTAAAAGTAACTACCTGCTCAGTTCTGTAAGTGTGTTTATTTGACTGGAAAGAAGAATGACTCGTAATGTTTAGAGGAAAGCTAATTTTACACAATTGATCTTTGTTGGATAGCTATTCACAATTTCAGAGGTACTATACATTAATTCATAATCTAGTTGTGCATTACTCTCAACAGTATATACAATGCTAATTCATGTACCACAACAAGTCCAATATATTTTGATCATTGAGTAGTTCACTGTGAGTATTAAACCTATAAAAAAAGGTAATTAAATCACTCGTTACAGAAGAGATTACATCCTAGAAACTCACATTACTCAATTGAAAGTTAGTTAACAGCTTAGCATGTGAAGAATGTCATAATTTCGATCAGTAGACTTATTCATATCCATGAGTTGATGTATCCGAGATGGCGCCATAGTGATGTTCGGCTATACGGAATCACAACTTATAAATTGAGACAATTTTGCTCTGCCCTTAATTGCACCTATTCCAATTTCAAAGTAACAAATATTCATGTACATCAATGAACAGTCATATTACTTTTACACAATATCATGTCTTCTGTAACTTACGAGTAAAGAACGCTTCCCTCACCTTACACTCTTAAAATCACAGCTCATAATTCTGACTACAAAACATCAAAGTGCAATCACTTTTGCCTGAGATCGAAATCAGAAATCACTGAGACAACCACTGAGAATGTAAAAGCATAGAACAGCTCTCTCTCCACTAGCACTAGACCCCTCAATATTGTGAAGCCAGAACCTCCCGATTCTCATGCGAATGCTGAAAGTCTGAAGCATTAGGATTATGACAACAAATGGTGTAAAATCACGGCTTCAATGAATTCACGATAATTCACAACTACTCATGATTCGCTCTAGTGCAATAATTCCTCACACTAGATGCGAACGAATTCTGCTGCTTCTTACTAGAACTTACTAGAACCTAATGAATAAATCCGCCTTCCATTCTGTTAACTCAAATGATTTTGCACTCGTATTCTTTGCTTGATAATGCGACTTTTCTCATTTTACAACTTTCAAATTTATTTTCATAAATGATCAATATCAAATCTTGTTTACTTTCTATCTGTCATAATAGCATTATGTATGTAGATCCCTTTCACCAGTTGCTGAATCATCGAGGTTTATTCCTATAGATATTTGTGACTACTCAAACGATAAATGCGAAATGAAGTGAAGAATTCAAAGTTTCGAATAATCCATTCCAATGTATGTTGTATGAATATAAACTGTTATTTCCATGGATGGAACGCCTCACCTCTGGACCATTTAGGTCATTAGGAAAATAACGTTCATCTTTTAGAGAATATAGATTTTGAAGTTGTACACTGCTATCGTCGAAGTTGAAATGACTTAAGAATATGGACTTATATGTAATTCATTAGAAAGACTGAAATCTTTCAACATTATGTTGATGAAAACAAAGTCATGAAATGCCTCAAGATAGACTTGTTTTTAAAAGGAGACAGTTGCAAGGCTTTCCGGCCACACTTCAAGCCGTCTCTTTCACATCCGGGATAGAATTTCAGGCTCAAACTTTTTAGTCGATACAGGAGTTGAAATAAGCATAATCCCACTTCAACTCTCCCGACGACAACTCACCACCATTAGTAAGGTGACACTCCAAGCAGCCGACGACACCTTAATCAAGACTTTCGGAGAGCAGTCTCCCACGCTTGACCTTGGTTTGAGACCTGGCTCTTCTATCGCACACTCAACAACAAATGCAAGAGAAGACAACCAGTGTAGCAGCAGCCTCTGCAGCAGTAGGTCTCAACATACATAAAGGAAAGAGCAAAATTCTCCGATGCAACACAACATGCACCAACCAAATCAATCTTGATGGAGATGCCTTGGAGGACGTTAACACTTTTACATATCTTGGCAGCATCATCGACGAGAAAGGTGGATCGGATGCAGATGTGATGGCACGGATTGGCAAAGCAAGGGCTGCATTTCTACAGTTGAAAGATATCTGGAACTCCAAACAAATATCAATCAAAACCAAAATAAGGATTTTCAATACAAATGTCAAGATAGTTCTACTGTATGGAGCGGAAACATGGAGAACTACGAAAGCCATCATCCAGAAGATACAAGTGTTTATTAACAGTTGCCTACGCAAAATACTTCGTATTCGTTGGTCAACCACCATCAGCAACAACGAACTGTGGGAGAGAACAGACCAAATTCCAGTGGAGGAGGAAATCCGGAAGAAGCGGTGGAAGTGGGTAGGACACATTACGAAAAGCACCTAACTGCGTCACAAGAAAAGCCCTCACATGGAACCCTGAAGGCAAAAGGAAAAGAGGAAGGCCAAAGAATACATTACGCCGAGAAACAGAGAAAGATATGAGAAGAATGAACAAACATTGGACAGAACTGGAGAGGGAAGCCCAGGACAGAGTTGGTTGGGGAAAACTGGTGGGCGGCCCATGCTCCATTGGGGGTAACAGGCGTAAGTAAGTAAGTAACATGGAAAACATTTTTTTTCAAAACTTGACCTTGTAAGAGCATATCACCAAATCCCGATGGCACCAGAAGATATCGAAAAAACAGCTATTATCACCCCTTTTGGTGTGTTCGAGTTCTTGAGAATGCCATTCGGGTTAAAAAAAATGCAGCCCAAACATTTCAACGCTTTATGGATGAAGTGATCAGAGGTCTCGACTTCGTTTTTGTCTACATAGATGACGTTCTAATAGCTAGCGCATCGATCGAAGAACATGTCCAGCATCTAGAAACCCTGTTTGATCGTTTCCAAAAGTACGGCGTCGTCATTAACCCTTCCAAGTGTATATTCGATGCTCCTGCCTTGGAGTTTCTACGACATTACATAGACTCACAAGGCATAAAACCACTACAGGAGAAAGTTGACGCAATCATCAACTATCCTGAACCTAACTCATTAAAATCATTACGCCGATTTCTAGGAATGTGTAATTTCTATCGACGATTTCTACCCAACTGCGCAGAAACTTTACAACCTTTAACTGATCTGTTAAAAGCCTATTAAAAAGAGACGAAGAAAGCTAAAAATGATATTTTCAACTTACCGCCTGCTGCTAAAACCGCATTTGAGAAGGCGACGTCTCTGATATCCAATGCTACTATGTTACAGCATCTAAATACTGACCCCACGACCAACCTAATTCTATGCACAGATGCATCTGAGAAAGCTGTCGGGGCAGTGCTACAACAACGAGTAAACGACGTCATTACGCCCATAGCGTTCTTTTCCAAACGACTGTCACAGACACAAGAACGTTATAGCACCTTTGGACGTGAGTTACTTGCTATCTACCTCGCTGTTAAACACTTCAGCTTTTGATTACAAGGACGTCCGTTCACAATCATGACTGATCACAAACCTTTAAGTTACTCATTTAACGTGTCATATGACCGACATTCACCTCGGGAAGCTAGACAACTAGATTATATTTCTCCGTTTACGACAGACATCCAGTACATCAAAGGACATGGCAACGTCCTAGCCGATGCCCTATCACGCAGGGATATCAATACTTTGGTACGCAAACAAGATATTAATCTTGAAACACTAGCAAAACTTCAAATGGACGATGCAGAACTGGAATCCTACAAAGAGAAGTCTAACTTGATCCTATCCCTTTCTCCAATGCATCGATAATCTGTGACGTCTCAACAGGAACTAATCGTTCCTTTGTACCTCAAGCCTGTCGACGACAAGTATTTCGACAGTTACACGAACTTTCGCATCCTGGAATCCGAGCCACCACGAAACTGATCACAGAACGTTTTGTTTGGCCCAAAATTAACTCGGATGTCAAACGTTGAGCAACAAGCTGCTTACAGTGCCAACGTAGTAAGATACAAAGACACACGTTAAGCCCTGTTGGTAAATTCCCGCTTCCCGACAAACGTTTTCAACATGTACATTTAGACATCGTTGGTCCGTTGCCACCATCAAACTCTTTCACTCATATTCTCGCCGCGGTGGACAGATTCACACGATGGTCGATAGCATGTCCCATTGCAGATATCTCCGCAGAAACTATAGCAGCAATTTTCCTTGATCTCTGGATATCAAATTAAGGGGTACCCTCGATTATTACTACAGACCGTGGTCCCCAGTTCCAGTCCGTCCTATTTCAGGAATTCACTAATCTACTGGGAGTAAACCACAGCTTATCATCCAGTAGCTAATGGTCTGGTCGAAAGATTTCACCGCCAATTAAAAAGCTCACTGATGGCACAAGCTGACACAACGAAATGGAGCAATGTTTTACCGATCGTACTCCTTGGAATTCGTTCAACCATCAAGGGGGACATCGGTTGTACTTCTGCTGAGCTGGTCTACGGCACAACTCTTACATTGCCAGGCCAGTTGGTAGACCCAGACACATCAGCATTCAGTGATCCAGGTCGATTTGCTAGTCGATTACTCCAAACTATGCAAAGCATTAAAGCCATACCGCCGCGGGAGCCTAATAACCGCATACAACTTGACAAAAATCTGACGACATGCAAATACGTTTTCGTTCGCGTCGATGCGGTTAGAAAACCATTGAAACAACCCTACGATGGACCATACCAAGTAATTAAAAGGACCAATAAACATTTTATAATCAACAAGTGTGGAAAGAAAGAAACTATCGCTATAAATAGAATTAAACCAGCTTTCTACGAAATCCAACCAGACAAAGAAGACAATACTGCCGATAAACAAATCCTCCTGCAAAGCACTAAGAAAGCAGAGGAGGAAAAAAAACCGAGCGTTAAGCCTACTTGCTTAACATGTTCTGGCAGAGCTGTAAATAAACCTAAACGATTTTTACATTTCGCCGATTAAAAAGAAAAACGAATTCAACAAACTACTGTTAGTGTACGTTACATTGTTAAAATCACTCAATCTCCTAAATAAAAACTACTATACCCTTTTAGTCTTCTAACACGCACATATAATAAACCACATTTTTCGCAATAACTCGTTTTGTCACATTATTTTTTTGACACTGCAATTAACGAGTTAATTGTATTTTTTTCTAAAATAATTTTTACATAAACATAAACAATCCAATTTCTATGTGTGTTTATTAATAGCTTTGCACGTTGTTATTTTGATCAACAAACCAAAACTATATTTTCCTTTTTTTCGGCATGTCATGCTGCATTCATACTGGCTTTTTACATTAACGCATCGTATATTATCATTGTACATGTCATACCATTCTCCACCTTCTCACATTATCTTTCTTATTATTATTCTGCATAAAAGCACACACCGTTCTCACACATTTTTTTTATATAACCAGTGTTACTTCCGGACACTCTAGGTGAGATATGTGGAGATAGGTATGACAAACGTACTTTTTATTTATTCTGTTAATTTTGCACTGTTCGTACATTTGCTATTGAATGATTGTACATGTTGTTTAAGTGTGTTACCATGAAAATCAGTAGCATTGATTATTCACCTTTTTCCGTTCTGTTGTACACATAGTACACATAATACAAATACACTTTATACATATATTTCGTGTTCTCCATTGCTCATTAATGAGTTATCTGGATTCTAATGCATATATTATCTACATTTATAGAATACAGTCATATTCATATCCTATTCTACGACGGAACATATAACTGGGAATAACTAATCTCCTATAATTGTGAATTTTCGGTACCAAACGCAATCGAACACCTACAAGCAGCCGCAATAAGTAACGTCCATATGCTTTTAATGTGTTCATAACGTTTAACTGATATATTTCGCTATATATCTTATTGTATTCAATAACTTTTTTAATATTTTGAAATAATATATCGTTTGGTCCACCACAACCTCCGTAAAAGATCAGATATTGTAATTCTGAAACCTAACAAAGGTTCCGGAGTAGTTGTAATGAATAAATGTGATTACAAGAAGAAAATGTTATTCATCCTTAGTGATGAAAGAAAGTTTTTGACTAATGTTTCATTTAATAATGAGGTTAGAAAATTAGAATCGAGAGTCAACTCCAATCTAATGAAGCTACCAAACATGAATGTTATCAATAAGGATGAATTTAATGTGTTAGAACCTACCGGTTCTGTACTACCGAACTTATATGGATTACCCAAAATTCATAAACCGAACAATCCACTAAGACCAATATTATCACCTACACATAAGCTAGCCAGTTTTCCCTGAAAGATACATTTGAGCTAATTAGTGTTCTTGATGACATAAAAGACTATGCATTCTTTTGATGTAAACTCCCTTTTTACCAATGTTCCCCTAATGAAAACTGTTAACTTTCTTTGTGACTATATATTAAATAATTTCCCTCTTTTTCCCATTCAGTCAAGTCTACTGAGAGAATTAATTTTATTATGTACTGAGTGTTAGGATATTCACCAAATATCCCAAGAATACTATTTTTAGAAGTACAATCCTATTGGTCGATTTCTATTAGTCGAAATTATCATCGTTCTAACTGTCAAAGTCAAATGCTTCAATGCTGCATCTTATTGGTCATCTGGACTGTCAATGTCATTCAAATGTTCTTTTCTATTGGTCGTCCTAAACTGTTAATGTCACAGACGTTGATGCTCTTTCTTATTCGACCTTAATGTATAAATACGCACTATCTGAAAGACTTCACGATTCGGATCCCAATTCCATTTTCCGGCCTACCTCTCTTCTGTATTCGAAACAATAAACAACTCCATCACACGGTGTTGCGTTCTGATATCTAGGAGATTTGGAAGTAGCATTTTGGGTCGTATTGGAATATTTGAATTGGACGCCGCTAGGACTGAATACCTATACGTAGCAGCGTTACAACGCTGAGAAAGTTCATTTCACGATTGATGATGAACATTTCCAGCAAGTTGATGGCGTTGCTATGGGTAGTTCTTCCGGACCTCTCTTAGTTGATGTTTATATGGCATATGTATGATAATCAGAAGTATGTGAATAAAGAACTACGAGATAAGCACGAACGAATGTACTGTATTTAGAATTCGAAATCATGCATTCAACAACAACAAGAAGTCACTAGTTCATTCAAACACCACATCTGCCACAGCTTAAATTGGAATCCAAGTGTCTGTAATCAATTGTACGTCTTCTTCTCAAATTCATCCTGTGTCTGTCCGACAGTGTATTGGATAAGGACTCTGTATTATCTGGAATGCTCTCATTAGTATTAGAATTGACAACCGAAATAGGAACAGACTCACCTGGTTCCTGGAATTGTATTTGATCAACATGTCGATTGTGTGTACTTAAGTCATTGATATCTAGAAGTCGCACCATATATTTCCCGACATTCTTCAGAACAATCCCCGTGGATGGTCGAAGATCATTGCCACGATAATATTTAACTTCTGAAGACTGCAAACATCTCATATTCGACCGAAGAATTCTTCCTTTTAATAGCTTTGATGGAGTCTCTTTCGTCACCGAATGTCTGGCATTTCTATATTGCAGTAGAAAGGTATCTACTCCCCTCTCCAGCTCATTAAATGTTGAGGCGGGAATAGAATCAATAGCAGTTTTCAACGTCCTGACAAAATTTTCTGCCTGACCATTGGAACAAGGATGTCTGGGAGCAGTAAACAGATGTTTGCACCCTATACCATTTAACCAGGTAGTGACTGCATCTGTAGCCAAATGAGAGCCGTTATCAGTCACTAACACCATTGGAACCCCTTCTCGACCAAACACCTTTCTTAATGCTTGAATTGTGAAGTCAGAATTTGGTGAAGTTGTGAAAAAAACTTCAGGCCACTTTGATAAAGAATCAATGACTACAAGCGCATAGCAGCTGAGGCTCGTGCTAGGGATTTTTCAGGATGATTAATAAACTGCAAAGCCTCATGATCAGTAACAATAGTGAATTTCTTTCCGAGTAAATATTTATGAAGTCTTTTAACAGCCCAAAACACAGCTAATGCCTCTCGCTGAGTCTGTGAATAGCCTTGTTCAGTAACAGTAAGTTTGCGTGAAACACAAATAACCGGTCTACCTTCCTGTTCCAAAACTGCGCCAATACCCACAGGTGATGCATCAGTGATAAGCACAGACTGTACACTAGGGGAGTAATTTCGAAGAACAGCATCACTTTGAAGAAACTTTAGTAGACTACGTAAGCATGACTCATGTTGTTGGATTTAGTTGTAATGGTTGTACTACTCATGAGTAGTTGAGTGTTTACTATATAATTTGTAACTTGCATTTTATTGGTCAGTATGATCGAACAATCTAGAAGTTGTTTTCTAGTGGTCGAAACATTGACTGTTTGGTCAGCCATTTTGTTTGGCATTCTATTCGCTTGGTGTGTGAGACGGATCGTTGCGATAATTTGTTGTTGTTGTTGTTGTTGTTGTTGCTTAATCACCTTGAATGTAAGTAACTGGTAAATTAATAATTGTTTGTTGCAGAACCACATACGATATTTATTTAACTGTTCCAAATAAATATTCCGAATACTCAAAGAGCTTTTACTTCATTGACTTCGGGTGCGTTATTCTGGTGAATCTAACGTTATGCAACGAAAATCTTACACATGTTCCTCACCCCATTTGAATGAATTGGATGTCAAAATATTAAATAAACAGTTTTCACGACAAGAAAAATTAGGAATAAAACTGTAATAGTATTGAAGAGCACCCACTAGTGAACGTAGTTCCGTAAGATTTTTCGGAGACAGTGCATTTGTCAGTGGAGTTAGTCGATTTATATATGGCTTGAAACCATTACCATCAACTAGGTATCCAAGACATTCAAAACTAGATACACAAAATGAACACTTATTTGGATTTACTGTAATATTCTTCTCAATTAAACGACGCAATAAGGCAATAAGTCTCTGGTCATGAACTCCCTTATCAGCA
>OX103979.1:6248255-6410217 GCA_944470395.2 Schistosoma turkestanicum | reverse complement strand
AAAGGAGACTAGAAAAAAGGGTAAGTGTGAGGGGAATGAATTAGTTTGGAGGAGTGTGTTGACGTAGAGATAGAGGAGAAGTAAGATAGAGGGGGAAGATTGGAGAAAAGGAAGAAGAGGTGAGGGGAAGATGATGGTGAGGAAAGAGGAAGTATGTAGGTAGTAGAATGTAAGGGATAATGTAAGAGATTAAATAGTGGGAGGGAGAGGGTGGAAAAGAGATTGTAAGTGATGAAAGAAAGGGAGAAAGAAGGGAGAGAAAAATGTGTAATTTGGATTAATGAAAAGCATAGATGTTGATTGCTATAGGGTTATTCCTCATATATACCTTGTGAATTTTTAGTTAGTGAAACAGGACTGTCAATACTGGGTTTAAAGAATTTGAGAAGACTTAAAGTGGAGTTGTCTTTCCTAGTTTCTAAAGAAAATTCTGATGCTTTACTTAAAGATTTGATAGCCACGTGTGCTAAGTGCAATGGAAGTATGAAAATGGTTCAGCACGGGAGTGCCAAGCAAATTCAACATGTTGACTACATTTCTCGACAGTCATTAAATGCAGATATTTGTCGTACAGCAAAGAATTGCGAAAAGTGTCATAAGCTGAAAAATCAGCATTCGAGGTTGAGTGATTCTATTGCCGCCTCAGCATTTAATGAGCTGGAGAGGGGAGTAGATACCTTTCTACTGCAATATAGAAATGCCAGACATTCGGTGACGAAAGAGACTCCATCAAAACTATTAAAAGGAAGAATTCTTCGGTCGAATATGAGATGTTTGGAGTCTGCAGAAGTTACATATTATCGTGGCAATGAACTTCGACCATCCACGGGGATCGTTCAGAAGATTGTCGGGAAATCTATGGTGCGAATTCTAGATATCAATGACTTAAGTACACATAATCGACATGTTGATCAAATACAATTCCAAGAGCCAGGTGAGTCTGTTCCAATTTCGGTTGTTAATTCTAATACTAATGAGAGCATTCTAGATAATACAGAGTCTTTATCCAATACACTGTCGGACAGACACAGGATGAATTTGAGAAGAAGACGTACGATTGATTACAGACATATACATTCCAATTTAAGCTGTGGCGGATGTGGTGTTTGAATGAACTAGTAACTTCTTGTTGTTGTGAAATGCTTGATTTCGAATTCTAAATACAATACATTCGTTTGTGCAGATCATTAATTCTTGATTCATATACTTCTAAGCATCACAAAAGTGTTAGAAATATTTTATTTATTAAACTTATCAATACTGAAATCATAAACCAGTCATTGCTGGATCACCATTAGAAACCTGGAAGTACTGGATAGGTGTTTCGTCCTAATATGGGACTCATCATCCGTGCGTATCCATGATTTCAGCTACTCACAGGAATCAAACCCCTAAGCCTTCGGTCTTCCAATCGAACGCCTAACCTCTAGGCCAGATTGGTCAAAGTTTAACAATAATACAGTTGGATGTTGGCCCAGGGTTCGAGGTGTTAAGCATTCATACGCAAGACTAGAAGTCCTACGAGTAGCAGCAGTCGTGGATACGCACTACTAATCAGTACCATACCAGGATCTCCATAACTCTATAAAGATTAATCTTATTAAACAACTTAATTTCTTTATGAAGTCCTTTTATTTCTTATCCATTTGCTTGTAAAACAAAAGTTCAGTTTTTAGTTAATTATTATCTATTATGAATCATGAGAACATATCTTTTCACTTCCAAGTCTTTTTACTTTTTCTCTACAAAATATATGAGAGTAAACAAAGGTTTATATGTTACAACAAAATTAATCAATATTTTGAATGTCATAATTTACGTTTTATCTAAGTTTAATAATCTTCTTTTTTTTTCAAATAAAACAATCATATTTTTTTAATTCTACCAAATAAATTTAAACTTTTTTTCTCTTTGGATTATGCCAGTAAGTATTTAACAGACAGATTATTAAATGTTATGTTATATTAAAATAAGGTAGAATATTGTTGATACGATTTAGAATTTTTTGGCAGCTTCTTTTTTCGATTTTTTTAATAAGCCTAACTAAACTGAACTCATTTCAAGAGAAACTCAATAGTCTGCACAACCCTATAATGAGAAATATAATGTGCTCAGTAGTGAATAGTCTCGTGCGGAAATTCTCGGACTTCTATTGAGAAGCTGTGATCAGTTGGATTCAGCCCTATTGGCTATGAGGCAGTTACTCTGCGAAGACAATGGATGAGGTCGCTCA
Source organism: Schistosoma turkestanicum (assembly GCA_944470395.2). NCBI lineage: Eukaryota > Metazoa > Platyhelminthes > Trematoda > Strigeidida > Schistosomatidae > Schistosoma > Schistosoma turkestanicum. The sequence continues at coordinate 6,407,984 of OX103979.1, read as the reverse complement.
ATATGGTGGATTGACTGAAGTTAGACATCGACACTGTTGGATGCCAGCTCACTGGTCTAGAGGTTAAATGTTCACGCACGAGACCGAAGATCGTGTGTTGTATAGCCATGTGCGGACATGGTGGACACGCATACTAGTACAAAATGACCGTCCAATGCTTCTAGATTTCTACTTATGGTCTAACAATAATAGATTCATTAATTCAATAAAACTCAACAGTCTCTACAATGCTATAATGATTAGTGAAATAAAATTGTTAATGAGTATTAATTTTGTTTCAGTCTATATTCTGCTAACTCGATAAAGATTAAATGATTGTAAAAAGCCGAAATATTTTGAAGCAATTAATATTTAAACTTGATAACTAAGCGACACTAATGTTTAGTATTTCAAGAGAAAGGTTCTCAGTTTCAGTCATGATATAGGATATCAACACGTATGCAGTAACATCCCAATGACTTGTCCCAAATAAAGTGATTCTGTTTGAAAATTAGTAATTTAGTTTTAAATTTTGATGTTTAGTCAGTCTGTAACTTTTACGAAAAATTCACACCATAAAATAATTGTCAACACTGAATTATAATGGTGTTCTTTCAGCCAACAACAATACTTTGAGTGGACGATTCAGAAATATTCTCCAACAAGTATTGATTATTTTCAACTAGAGTTATGGAGATTAGTGTTTCTACACACTGAAATCACCAATCAAGCAATCAATCATTGTTAGGCCGTCATTAGAAACCTAGAAGCACTGGACGGCCGATTCGTCCTGGTATGGGACTAAACTAATATATTTTTTTTGAAGAAAACAACTTGCACAAAATACTTCATGATTGCCCATGGCGCTTGACAAATGAGTGTTGTAGCATACATTACAGTTAACAATGTAATGCTTGTAAGGGATAATGTATTTTACCACCGAAAGCGTCTAAGATATGTGTATCTACTCTAGTCATTTCATCGAGCTGAACAAGACTTATTCTTAAAATAAATTTAATGTATTGAAATTTGGGGTGTAGTTGGCAATTTATCACATATATTTACTTAATAACATTGAATTACATTTGCAATCATGCTAAAAGATACCGATTGTTACTTAAAGTGAAAATTCTGAATCGAAATTTCAAATCAAATCTGATGGAAGATTTGAGTGAATTCAGTCATAATTTAGACTAATAAGTCTTATATATACGAGGCATTATTTCTGAGCAAAGAAAAATAACACTATTATCCCAAAATAACTTGTAATCTATAAGCTTATACAAAAAGTATGATTGTTTTGACTTAGTCCACTTGTCATAAATCCATGAAGTCACTGACAAGTGGACCAAGTCATGTTGGTAGATTTAGGCTAACTGGTTTGGGGTCCGCGGGACGAGAGTAATCGATGGTTAGAGACCTTGGACGACATGGCTCAGAATAGTTTGCGATGGCGCAGGTGCATTCACTCTTTCTGTTTGTTAATTTCTAATCTTCAGAATTCCCCATCCTCTCTATCTTTCTCTTCTTAAAGTTATCTCACTGAATTATACTTCTTGAATAATATCTTGCAATCTTAATCTTTTTCTTTGCTGCTAATGCTTTTACAATCTCTACCACTATAGGATCGGAACTGACAGTTGCATCTTTATGCTGATGTATGTACTCTTGTAAGACATTCCACGTTGTAATTGACTGAGTGACTTTCAAAAAGGTATTCTTCAATTTAAACAAAGCAACACTTGTTAAATTACTGTCATTTCTTGCTAGGAACAAGTGTCATTTTGAATTGATGAAATTAATGAAATAGTTGCGTTTGTAACACTGAATTATCAAAAATTAAATTTAGATATTATTAATAATATCTTAACTAGTAGCACTCCACTCTCTTCTTGAGGTGCCCTAGTGTGACAAGTTACTACCTAGATCGATACATATTATTGGTAGGTCTTTTGTTGACTACGACTGATCAACCGAAGCCTAATGATAAATTATTTGCTGTTCCACCAGTATCTAAAGTATTATGTGATAACAACTTGTAGAAAATAACGCTAATAACTAACGGTGTGTAGTGTTTGTTAGAAAATACGTTCTGTGACTTTAACCGGAGGTTAATACCCTTGAGACCATTCTTTGTAAATATCAAACAGTTTGAAATTTTTTCAAAAAAATCGCTCACTGATCTAAGTTAAACAGTTATACTGAAAGTCCGTAGACGCTCGATGGCGTTTTTATTCTAGAATGGGAACCATTAGAACTATGCATCCACAATACCATGACCTGAGAAGATAGTCAACATCATACGAAATCCGCATGATGGATTAAACTGCAAAATCGTGCACGGAGGACAGCTGACACACTCATCTAAGGTCAATACCGGTGTCAGGCAAGGTTGCTCACTATCGTCCATTCTCTTTCTCCTCGTGACCGACTGGATTATGAAGCAACGGATACAGTGGGTAAACTGGATGCAGCTGGACGATCTGCACTTCGCAGATGATCTGGATCTTTTATCGCAAACGCAACAACAAATGCAAGAGAAGACAACCAGTGTAGCGGCAGTCTCAGCAGCAGCAGGTTTCAACATTCATAAAGGGAAAAGCAAGATTCTCCAATACAACACAACATGAGCCAGCCAAATCACTCTTGATAGACATGCCTAGGAAGACGTTTAAAAGCTTGCATAACTATGTAGCATCAATGACAATCAAGGCGGATCTGACGCAGATATGAAGGCGCGGACTGGCAAAGCAATAATTGCATTTCTACAACTGAAGAACATCTGGAACTCAAAAAAAATATCAGTCAACACTTTAGTTCACATTTCCAATACAAATATTAAGAGAATTTCACTGTATGTAACAGAAACTTGAAGAACTACGAAGGCCATCATCCAGAATATTAATTCATTCATTAACAGTTGTCTACGCAAAACACTTCGGATTCTTTGTCCAGACATCATCAGCAACAACCTACTGTGCGAGAGAACAAAGCAGATTCCAGTGGAGGAAGAAATCATGAGGAAGCGGTGGAAATAAGTATGACACACGCTGCGGAAATCACCGAACTGGTTCACAAGTCAAGCAGTCAATTAGAACCCTCAAGGCAAAAGGAAAAGAGGAAGGCCAAGGAACACATTACGCCGAGATATAGTGAAAGATTTGAGAAGAATGAACTAAAATTGGACAGAATTGGAAAGGGAAGCCCAGGAAAGAGTAGGTTGGATAATATTCGTCGATGGCCTTTGCACCATTGGGGATGACAGGCGTAATTAAGTAATTAAGACAGTGACCCAAGACTTTCAGTTTCATACGTTACGCTTTTTTACTTCACTGTATATAGATTAAGTATTGGAAAGTTATATTAGGATTTAATCTCTTTGTCGTAGAAACAGAGTTGTAGTATTTGTTCACAAACATGTTTATGTAAAGTATTTTTTTTCGTAACTTAGTAAAACTTTATATTTACTTCCGATGATTATATTCCCGCAAACTAGACTTGATTTATATAAATAGATTACGATAGATTTATTTGAAAGTGTCCGTCTCAGTAACAAGCTATTCACTTTATTTTCTATAATATTCTTCGGGTACTTCTAGAATTTATTCCTCTTTCCGAATAGATAATTATGCTCATACTTTGACCTAGCCAATAGACTTTTATTACACAGCCTATCATTGAAGGAAAACTTTCATACCAGGGGAGGTGAAGTGATGACAGCACCTGAAATAAAGTTAAAAAAGTATCTGGGTGTTCACGTTACTTTGTCTTTCAGCAGGATGGCAAATGTGCCTACATTAACAACGATTTTGAACCCTGTGGTTTAGACACAGCCACTATTTAGATTTATCCCAAAGCCTATGTCTAGCAATACTGCGTTTCTTCAGACAGTTCAATTGAACAAAATTCAAACATATTACTGTAACTTGCCAGTTCCAGACACTGAGTGATATTAAAAGTTCTATTTCGAAGTTCTAGTTTGCTTGCTATCATCTCTGATTTAAAACATGACTTTTAAAAGCATGACTTATTGATACAACATCTCTCTTAAGCGTGAGATTTCTATGAATGAACTTTCACATACTAGCCATGGACTCTTTTGTTGATAGTTTTTAGAGAAAGCTCACAACTAAAGAATAAAATTATGTATATTTGACAATGTATAACTTTAGTTATTCCTGAAACAAATAAATTGACCGCATTTTTGCAGGTTTTGATTGATGAGGTTTAAGATGCATGTTAGTTAGATGCATAATTTAGATGTTTTTAACGAACCCCAGTTCGAATTCATGTAAAACGTCCTATATATAAATGTCACCATGAATAAACGTGTGTTCAAAAATTGTTTATTTTTGTCTGGTATACTGATCGATCATAGCTAGAGATATGACTGAGTTTGGCAAAACGTAGCCACATCTTATTGTGATGTTACAGTAGCTATAACTACGTTGCATATTTCGGGTGAATTTGTAGTTTTTGAGTAAACTTAATCAAATTTCAAACATTATTCATCATTATTACAATGATGAAAACTTCACTCATACTCAGTTTAATATTCTAATAGTTTATAGACAACGAAACAAGCATTCCAACTTACTAGGTAGACTGTAACAACACGTGTACATACGCAGTCCACCATGAATGTAGTTAAATCTGGAAAACCACTAAAGTAGACGATACATTGAGCATCATAATCGATTAGGTCTACGTTTAACTATTGCAATTATGTCCCGGCTATAAGCTCAAGATTGTTGGAGCAGCAGACATACCTGAGTGATTTTTGAACGAAATCACTTTTAAAAACCCATGTGTAAACTCGAAACAAGGAGTGCCTTGTGTTGAAGGAAAGTTTCTTCAAAATTCCAAGTGCTAAAATACGTTTGAGTTGCAAGAAATTACCACTCTGTAACATAAAGATGACTGAATGATCTTTGTTTAGTCATCCCTGGTAAGAAATATTTAAATAAGAACTAATTAGAGGTTTGAAACAATTATCAAATATAGAATTGAAGGTTGAAAAGATTCATTAATTATTGTGAAACTCAACCAAAATTTATTCACTTAGGTGTGCGATAGTTTTATTCTTCCTAAATTAATGTTATATTTTTCGTATTTAATAATTTTAGGAACAATGAATTGATTGATAAAAATGTAGGTTAAGTTCATTTTGACATACCGGGTGATCTACGTCAGATTCCATCTCCTTAAGATGAAGCTACAATCTACAGTTTTTGACTAGATTGTTTGAACATGTATATCCCAGAGTATCAAACTATTGTAGGAAGCGCCATATCAGTTAATAATACGTCCTACAAGAGCAAATACCCTGAAGGGTTTAAACAAAATAAACAGTCGCAGTTTTTTATTAGGTAAAACGGACACTTTTCACCTGATAACTGCAATTGACTTATTTAACTTTCTGACATTCCTGTGCCATTTCTCTGACATTTCAAGTTAACCTTTTTGAGCAACGACAGTTAAAACGATCAATAAATAATGTCTCTATTTGCATGTATAATCACAAAAGATCACTGATTTTTGCCATGTGATGACCTAGAACTTGAAAGAAAGTTTGTGAGCGGAAACTGATGAGGGTCTTGTCATATCGAACGGATTTTTGAACTAACATTAACTGTATCTCTGTTCGCCAATTATTCACTATTTCCTCTGATTATTCTATGTTTAAGCAAGGCTTGGATGTAAGCCTGTATGTCAGGTTTTTCTGAGACTTATGACTGGCATAACTGCATAAATGCTTTTCCTTTCGACCCCGATGAAATCATCACCTTTACATCTTGGTCCAACTAACACGAAGATATTTTTCACGATGATTTTTTCACCACCATGACTCTCTAAAAGCGAAATTTCTCTTCCTTTAACTCAAAGGAACCGAATATGAGCTTTTTCTAAACCATATCTCAGGAAACAAACTAGGTAACATTTTCCGCTTCGGCTGTGCAAAAACGTTTAGCAAGTTTCATCAGACAGGTTTAGCGTTTGTAAGCATTAATGAGAAATGTCATAGAACTTAATATCCTAAAACTCGCATAAGGATGATTGAATAGATAAATTCTAGCTACCTAGCTGGTCTTGTCAAGCTTACATGAAAATTTCTCATTTAAGTCTCAAGGCATGAATCACAGAAATGCTCTCGCTAAAGTCAGATGTCTATTGTTCGTAGATCACATTGTTATTCAGGGCATTTCTTTAGTAACTGGAACTGTGGGGTATGAAATTTCTCTCCATTCTGTCCATTCTGTGTCCGTGAATGCGCACAAAGTGAAATAATTTATCACAACGAGGGATTTAGCGGACGTGAAAAATTCCAATAACATCGAATTCCTAGTCTGGTTTTAACCCGTGCTTACACAAATTTGTGGCAACTAATGTTAATGAATACAATCGAGAAATTTTGTTTACTCGAAAAATTTACACCGAGAATTCTTCGTGCATTGCGATTAAATTCATGGAATTATCAAAACTATTGTCTAATTCAAAGGTCTAAGTATAAAATCTGCATAATGTGTTACCGATGAGTCTTTCGGTCCACTAGTTCTCAATTGTATTACAGATTCAAGAACGTATTTTCATCCATTAAATCTCATATGTATTCTTTTATCTTGTTTGAATCTCCAGTAATTTCTGTATACTCATAGGATCAGAAAAATGATAGAGTTTTTCCAGTATTCTTCAAGATCATGTTTGTTGTTGTACCAAGGTAAGCAGCATCAGTTGTTGTTGTAAAGAAATTGTATGGCTCTGTCCGAATAGACTTCACCATGCCTTAGAAACACATAAATATCCACTTCTCATGCCAGGTGATTTTGTCGCACATGTGTATATAATCAGAATTTTTAAAGACTGATGTTACCAATGCATATCTGCAAACACAAGTACATCAAGTACCTGAAGAACGAGTTCCAATAAAATACATCGAGGTCTCTACCTCCTCAAAGACATGCCTCCAGACTCCATAACCTCAGTGACTAATCCTCTTCAGTTACAATAACAAAATTATATGCAGAAGCAGATGTAATTAGTACAAAAAGGAAATTGTACATTCGAGACACACTATCGAACTGAATAATGTCCCTTCTGCACTTATTATAAACCTTAAAAACAAACTTAACTGGTCTAGAGCGAAAGATTCTAAAAGTGTCGTGGAGCTATTTACCGTACACTATAGCGCCCCATTAATAAACAAAAATCTACTAAGTGAATAACAGCTGATCCCAATACCTTCGTGTGAAGTCACCAGTGTAGACTTAGAGTACAGAATATTTGTAAGGAGTTTAGCACACTGAAAATTATTACAGTGAAGGATCAGTTGGTTTCCTAGATAGCGTGCCGAAAAATGAAGCAATGATCTGTGTTACAGTTCTTAAACCATTAATTATATCACTCCCTACAGATTGTAACACTAATACCTGGAAGAATACACATGCTCTCCTTAAAATTAAATCACGGCTTGCAACAAATGTTTAAAATTACTGACACGTAAATGTGACCTCAATAGTATCTAGACTGGTGGTTAAAGTGTTAAAGTCGACGGTAGTACAATACCTGCCTAACACAAATCTCATATCAAACTCCCAGGATGGGTTACTGAACTCCAGTTAGTGCGAGAAACGGCTACTAGACTACCCGAATGATATAACTGAAAAGCTAGACAATGTGTTTCTTGTATCAGTCCTAACCTTCAACTTCAAGGAAGCTTTTATAATGGTTCCATACAAAAGAATGCTCATCTATGGTCATACGAAACCTTCAACCCACCATCTTAGTGGTTCTTCTTGCTTCTAAATAAATGCCAACAAACGGTAAATTACAACGATTGCCTTTAGCCTCAAGACCACTAATCAGTGGAGTTAATTAATGAGGCGTATTAGCTCAACACTTGTTTCTGATGTACATAAACGATATATGTAAAACTATAGGATTCGAAATGACCTAGAAGTAGTATACAGCTTTGAGCCTGAAGATCTGAACGAAAATGAAGCCCGGATTCAAAGTAAATTTGATAACCAATCTACATGGAGTAAAACATGGCAGCTATATTTTAAGCACAACAAATGTATCACCGTGCATTGTAGTAAACATCAACATGTAATGCCACTCAATTGACAAAAATGTACGATTTAGACGCACCAGTTCATGATCTGGGTCTTTAATATTCAGTAAGCCTAAAATTGGGGGAACATACTTGCTGACTGACCTGGATGAAGAAGTATATTTATCGCTGGCGTCGTGATATCGAAATAATATCAAGACCGGAATAAAGAAGCGGCTATCAACCACCGAGGAGATTAGCTGAATGGGCATCTTCAATCAACTTAACATTCGTGGCAGGGTTCGATGAAAACAAAACACTAGAGGGATCATTCGATGATGTTGATCGACTAGTCACTATGAATGGATCGCTCACACTTTCTGTCTCCTCACTATCGCTACCACTACTACGATTCTGATGACTACTATTTCCATTGCTAGTCATAGCATCTGAAAGAGAGCGAAGTTTACGCTTCTTAATAATAGTACCATCATGTCGTTTCTTCTGCTTCTCACCTTGGGTAGCAGTATGTGAGCGTAACGTACGATCATTTCGATGTCGATGAGTGTCTTTCAACTTTCCTCGATCACTATTACCCGCAGGAGTATTATCAATACTATTATCATTAGTAGCCGCAGCTGTACAGGCAGTAGTCATCTTCCCATGACATCCAGTCGACTCATGCACAGTGTCCAACTCTACTCGATCAACATTGCTTTCCTTACTAGGAATGCTCTTAACCTCATCTATCTTATCACTGTTGGTAGTTCTCATCCCGATACTTGTAGTACAAGTCAAAGATGGTGGAGTGCGACAGGTGGACAATTCCATGCTCCATTCCTCATGCTGCATATTTAAAACAACAGCATTTCCATTAAGCCTAGATGACTCCTCATCGCACCTAGGGCACTGAATGTTAGCCCTCTCAGTAGTGCCATCACTGTGGCTGACGCTATTGCCACCGACGCCTACATTCTCCACGCTGAAACATCCAATTTCGTCACGATCTGAAGTACTCAAAGAAGCTACATTGGTAAAAGCAGTCGAAGAAACTGCACTACCTATAGTGATTCCACTATCTTTGCCATCACATTTATTATTCACATCTATCACACTATTAATAGACACATGAGGTTTCACCTCCACCTTGACGTTATTGTTGTCCACAATGATATTCCGACTATTCACAGTTGATGACGAGTTGCGGGATGGTTGGCATGCAGGCTTTAAAGCTAAGCCACCACTGCTGCCACTTACACTAACACTATCAATGTTGCTACTACTACTTGGACTAGTATGCGACCGTCCATCAGTTGACTGTAAACAAACATCAACAGGATGCGCTAAGCTGCTATTATCTTTCGCTTCACTATCATGATACTCCATAGAACTAGATACAGTAGCCCGCAGACATCCTGATTGCTCAGCAACATGAAGTGCTGTGTCACTATTTACGCTTGTTGTCCTAGGATCAGCTCTAGGTCGTGTCAAATAATTTACCCAAAGTTAAGGATTCCGAACATAAGCTTCATTCCATACAGTCAAACCTGTTTAGTCCTTATTCATATTCACTGCACTCATCAACCTCTGTTTGCTCGAATCCAAATTACCATTCCTTGCATTTCGAGCAGTTAAGAAGCTTCTACCATCACATACCTCGGATCCGTCTTGATGCCTACCCTTTCTGCCTTTTTCCTTCTTTGCCATCCTCAAAAAGGCCATCTTATCTGCTACAGATACCGACTTCTCACTAGGATACACATCAAGGGATTTTAAACCATCAGGGTTACATGCTTGGTCTTCAAGAGGATATACCTTGCTAATACAAGTAACGACTATCTTAAGTTCCGGGTGTGAGGTGGTACAAACACATTCGAGGAATTACCATGTCTCGCACGCGGACGACTAGTCGCTTCCATATCATGTCCTGTTTTCGTGCGATTAGCTAATCGTCCAAATCTACTACTAGCTATCCTAGTACGAGACAAAATAAAGTCAGTCGATTCATTGGATGTAGGCTCTCTTTCTTCTTCGTCCCATTTAATTCCCAGCTCTGCCCACTGGACTTGCATACGATGAGGTAAAAGCCTAACTATTTTCTCTAATGTTACTAAAGAGTTCAATTCCGCTGTACAATTTAATTGTTCCAGAGTCAGAGCTACGTTATACATCTTAATTGCCAAATTTAACAATTGCTCTGGGTCATTATAATCAGCATTCCCAGATCTAAACAAGTCTTCCAAGGTCCCTCGAGCGATTACGTGCGATTGTCCGAAAAGCTGCCTTAGAATAGCCTTATCCCTTTTATATCCTGCGTGAGGATCCATTATAAGACATCCCTCAATCGCAGCTCTTGCCTTTCCCTTGCAATAGTGGATTAAGTATAATAAGCGCAGATTGTCATCAATAACTCTAGGTTCTATAAATGTTTCAAACTGTTTGACAAACCTAAAGTAATCGCGGTGTCAGCCGTCAAAGAAAGGGAGTTCTACCTTTGGCAACTCTAAGCTAACTACCGGTGTCCTAGACCTCAAATCCTTCCCAGATACCTCTAAGCCCTCGTCCAAACTTCCTTCATTAGTACCCACTAATGATGACTTACAACAATAAGTACTAAGAATAATATCATCCTTACTAGAGAGTGAACCCTCTAAAAATGAAGTTTCGTAAGGTACTTGCCTCGTATCCCGCGATTCTTCGAGGGCTCCATCCCTCTTCGTGTTGGCTTTCTTACGAGAACTCATGAGCAACTGAAACTCAACGGAAAGGAAATAACAAAGACCAAATATAAAATTTCACCGGTTCAACTTCTTCATTTATTGTCGGCAATGAGAAATCCAAAAGGACCAAAAGATCGTTTTCCAGTACTGTTCAGAAATAGTAAATGATAAGTAATCCAAAGTATCTTCTTCCAGGTATTGTTTTGAGATTGTGAACGATAAAAATTCCAAAGGATCTTCCTCTTTTCATTGCTTTTGAACTGTAACGGAGTTTCTACTCTTGCAGTTCGCTCCGGCTCGAAAAGTGCAGGTTCATACGCGTTTCACCCAGTCCAAGACCAAAAACGATAATTCTGGGAGAAAACGATTCAAAAACAATATTACACCTTCGAGTTTCCGATTACCACAATGGGTTCCGTTTCTGGAAGAATAAGTGCTTCCAGTCCGTTACTGCTAGAGTATCAAATCCAAATGTGGCTGTAGCCATATTGTGGCGCTGTGGTGCGAACTACTTATAAGTAGTATATTACGTGAGCAACAACGTAATGTCTGGCAGCAGAAGATAGGGGAAGATCAAGAAAGGAAGAGTTAAAAACAATGGAATTTGTATGAAACGCATGAATAGTGAAATGTCAGACAATGGATTGATGTTTTGCAACAGGAACAGTCCAGTTCGATATGATGAACTGTTATTTTGCAAATTAACAATTTACGATATTGTTTTCCGATTTTACTGAGTAACTCTGTAATTTGCGATGAATACAATCCGGTTGCCCCACCTGTGTTCTCGTTCACTACAATATTAAATATCAAATTTAAACAACATATGTACAGTTCAGAAGGAAACATAAAAACTTCAATATAAGTACAAATTTCTACACATAGCATTGCTTACTCTGTGGTCCTATGAAATACGAACAGTGCTTCGAGGAAACCTTTAATCATATGCTCTTACTGGCCATGTTTCACAGCCATAAAGTAGGACGGAGCGAGCTGCTACATAATAAACTTGTCATTTGGTTAGCAGACGGATGTTTTTTTAACACCATAAGTGACGCAAGTTGGCATAAGATAATGGATTCTTTTGTCTGTTGCAAATGATTTAAATAATTATCCTTTCACGCCAGGATTCGAGGTCATAATAAATACTGACAGTTAAGAACCAACTGATTTAAATATGTTCCGCCTGTTATGGTGCGTGAATGCATATAGTGATTTACGGTTGAGAGGAATCCAAAACCAAGTAACCAGTACTCTACGGTACCTCCTTAACTGCAGAAAGCTCTACAACTAATATAAGTTATCAAGATTAGCTGTTCTCTTTATAAGTCATAAAATGTCCCAGACTAATAAACCCGCACACAGAGAGTAACAAACAGTTTTCTTTCGATTCGGAAACAATAACTGCATGACATATAAAAGAACACAGGCAGTCAAACGACTCCTAGTTTTCAAAAACAGCACGTATGTTTAAATGATTACATTTTTTAGATGTACACAGTCTCTGCTAATTACTCTAATATTGATCACATAAGGTTTTGAAATATATATATATATGTAAACATATATAATATATAAAATAATAGTACATGATTCGTTTTGATCTGTGGTTGGTAAACGCGAAATGTAGGTCACCTTATATTGACATGTATACACTGATTACACTGATGACTAGTTACAAACATATTTAAACTGGATAGATTCAACCGATATACAGTTAGTTGTAAGTAATTTTTAATTTTCTCTAAATTATTTCGAATAGATTTAATCACTTCTTTGTATTAAATCAATAAGGCTGATGTCGATAATTCACGTGCGAATGCATCTAGGATTGCGTTATCGACAGAAACAATCTTGTGTTTCACAAGCAGATCGTATATGTCAAAAACATGTGAAGGTTTACTTATAAATACTCGTAAATGCGAATGAGTGAATGAATTTCTAGATTAGGATGTTTATACTTGATTAACTCCCAATGGTTATTCCTTATTCACTGTCTTCCTTAATATCAGTTTACATTGTAAAAGAGAAAGAAACCTACTTGTTGATAGTTGCTTGCTTGGCAGATGGAAATAGGAGAGTTGGAGACGTCGAACTGTATACCATCTTAATCTCCGAACTACTCCGTTAATATGCACCAGAAGATTAAATTGGACAGAGAGTTTGTGTGTCTGATATAGTTTAAAACGAGTCACACGAAAATACTTCCTACAGCATACAGACGAAAAATAAATTTGATCGCACCGAATAAGCCTCTTAATACCCTAGCTATACATTCATTTCAAATACTGTAAACCTAATTGTTATAGTTATCATGTTTGATTGTTGCCACTGTGCAAATATTTCCAGTATCTTCTGCGTTTCAGCTTTTGTCTAGATAAATGAAGGTGGATAAAATTTACAAGTTACAAAACAATTAATTAATGTTGGTGAAATCGATGATTCACTTTCTTATTGAGAATATTTAGAGGATTGACAAAAATATTGAATATTTGAATTCGTTTCACAGTGGATTGTCAACAGATTCCTCTCAAGATTTCGACTAATGAACAATGATGTGATTAAAACATCACACTGAATAGAACATTGAAATCTAATCACATCTGAATGTTATAACATTTGTATATTCAGGTTTATCAGGTTGTACTGAATTATTTGTTTGGTGTTAGTGAATTAATCCTAATTTCTATGAATGTATATTAAATGACAAAGTGAATTCAACTCATAAGTTTAATTCTCTACCCTTTGGAACATAGTAAGCATATTTAAGTCATGTCGTTATTGTAAACAATGTAACACCATGGCAATCTTTCATCTATTGATTGATTTGTAAATAAGTATTTACTGGTGATTCTTTTCTTAACCTCATTCTCTTTTCTACGTTTATTAAATACTAACTTTTACTTGTAAGGTTTTAAACGATTGTCGTAAATCCATTAGTATTCATAACACAAACTATGAATGTTTAAGTGATGGCAATTCTGTTAGTAAATTATACGATAACTGAACGCGTAACATGAGCAGTAAATAGATGAATGGAAGGATATATTACCGATAATCTACTATTCATATGGATAATGGAATAAAAGTTATTTACCATGAGTGTCAAAATCATTATCATTCAAGTAACTAAAAATTCATTGAAGTCAATGATATCAGTGATATAATCTGACAACATTACAAACCATTGGGATAAGTATCATTTATTACAAAACCATTTAAAACATTTCATTAATAATAATGTTGACAATAAATGGAGACACGAGTTCCAGTTTTCACTGGTTATCATAGTTCTTTCTGTATCATATAATCATCGAGACATGCTCTTTAATTGCTTACGATGTTTCGGTATTAGATTCGATATGGGACACACTGTAGTGAACGAGAACACAGGTGATGCAACCGAATTGTATTTAACGAAAATTACACAGTTACTCAGTAAAATCGGAAAACCATATCGTAAATCGTTCATTTGCAAAATATCAGTCCATCATATCGAACTGGACTGTTCCTGTTGCAAAACATCAATCCATTGTCTGACATTTCACTATTCATGCGTTTCATACAAATTCCATTGTGTTCTAACTCTTCCTTTCTTGATCTACCACCATCTTCTGCTGCCAGACATTACGTTGACACTCACGTCATATACTACTTATAAGTAGCTCACACCACAACACTACCTTGTTGGCCCGCGATCTGGCTCCATTATTTATAAACATTTAAATACGTGATGCAATAAATCTCCCCATCAGTTTCCGTATATTATACTGAGGCGAACCCGGTCTGTGCGACGACGGTAATAAGAAGCCAAATACGGATTCGGTTTCAGACAGTCGTTCACGCTGACATGATAATTAAAAGCATACGAGCAAAGCGAAGCAAATTGGAGAAGGCGAGAAAACAAACTCCATTCGATTAAGCATGAATAAGAATTTATAGTCAGACATGAATGAGCCAGACATGTAATAAGCGAGATAGGTGTGCACACATACGGATAAAAGCAACGTAGATATGAACGAATGATCGACAAGGTCAAAAGACAGGTGGGACGAGCCCTGTGAGCTAGGCATGAAAGCACTCAGTACAATGATATGGACGACGGCTAACTTTGTGCATATCATTAACGAACTATGTTAACAATATAGAATAGATAAAATATGGCAATCAGTGGGATTCAGGATGCTCACTTCATCTTATTTAGTACACAACAGATGAATTCCGATTTTTGATTTTCATATAAAGAATCAATACCAGTACTCTTTGCTTTACATACTAGCAAGTTATTTAATAAGCTATAGAGTCAAGATAGCTATACATTTGTGTAACGAGTATACCGTAACGCAAATATTAAACGACACCACTTATAAGTGAACACTTTTCAATTTATATTCTTCATTGAATTAGTTAAATTCAAATTCTTTATGAATATGTGAATAGATATCAATGGAAATCAGTTAAATGTGTTTATCATTTAGATTTGTAATACAAGAAGAATCAATAGAATGTTGTGCAGATCTAAATGAAAGTGAGGCGTTCAGGGTAAACAATTTTTCGCCAAACTCAGAACTATCTATCTTACATTGACTGAATTTCACATTAGAATGAAATTTGAATGTGCAAAATTGTAATTGTAATTGTTCAAAGTCAACATGTTGTTCATTTCACACTAACTGAAATCTACTGGAGTGTTTTATGTTTCATTAAAGTCTAGTAATATGTAATTTACAAACAACGTATTCAGCATAGAAAGCATATAACATTGTTTATTACAACTTATGATGTAATAATTGTTAATTTAAATAGTTAGATCGTTCATTTCAATAATAATAATAATTCGTTAGAATAGTCCTACAATTTATTTACATATTGAATATGTTTCCACTAAGAAGAATAACAAGAAAACATAAAATTCAATAATCAATTATTCTTGAATGGCTATACATTTGATTCAAGAGTTATGGATTATTAGATAATATAGACATAATGAAATCTAATCAAAAATTCAACAAGACATAACTCTATCAAAAGTAAATCAGCTAGTTTTAACAGTGAGATTTGAGGTTGCTAGATAGAATCCCTGTTGAGATTGTTAGTGTTTGGTCTGAACTATAAACTATCCTATCTGAGGATCTGAAGCGTAAATCGCTTTCTTTATTCAAAATATCTTTCACAATTGGTTGTAATTCAATAGGCGTAATGTTTCATTGATGTTATATAAACAAACTGTGAATCACTGAAATATTTTAACATCATTACGGAGTGCAGTGAATGAATTGCATATAATTATCATTGAACTCTCTGAGTTCAATGATAATTATATGCAATTCATTCACTGCACTCCGTAATGATGTTAAAATATTTCAGTGATTCACAGTTTGTTTATATAACATCAATGAAACATTACGCCTATTGAATTACAACCAATTGTGAAAGATATTTTGAATAAAGAAAGCGATTTACGCTTCAGATCCTCAGATAGGATAGTTTATAGTTCAGACCAAACACTAACAATCTCAACAGGGATTCTATCTAGCAACCTCAAATCTCACTGTTAAAACTAGCTGATTTACTTTTGATAGAGTTATGTCTTGTTGAATTTTTGATTAGATTTCATTATGTCTATATTATCTAATAATCCATAACTCTTGAATCAAATGTATAGCCATTCAAGAATAATTGATTATTGAATTTTATGTTTTCTTGTTATTCTTCTTAGTGGAAACATATTCAATATGTAAATAAATTGTAGGACTATTCTAACGAATTATTATTATTATTGAAATGAACGATCTAACTATTTAAATTAACAATTATTACATCATAAGTTGTAATAAACAATGTTATATGCTTTCTATGCTGAATACGTTGTTTGTAAATTACATATTACTAGACTTTAATGAAACATAAAACACTCCAGTAGATTTCAGTTAGTGTGAAATGAACAACATGTTGACTTTGAACAATTACAATTACAATTTTGCACATTCAAATTTCATTCTAATGTGAAATTCAGTCAATGTAAGATAGATAGTTCTGAGTTTGGCGAAAAATTGTTTACCCTGAACGCCTCACTTTCATTTAGATCTGCACAACATTCTATTGATTCTTCTTGTATTACAAATCTAAATGATAAACACATTTAACTGATTTCCATTGATATCTATTCACATATTCATAAAGAATTTGAATTTAACTAATTCAATGAAGAATATAAATTGAAAAGTGTTCACTTATAAGTGGTGTCGTTTAATATTTGCGTTACGGTATACTCGTTACACAAATGTATAGCTATCTTGACTCTATAGCTTATTAAATAACTTGCTAGTATGTAAAGCAAAGAGTACTGGTATTGATTCTTTATATGAAAATCAAAAATCGGAATTCATCTGTTGTGTACTAAATAAGATGAAGTGAGCATCCTGAATCCCACTGATTGCCATATTTTATCTATTCTATATTGTTAACATAGTTCGTTAATGATATGCACAAAGTTAGCCGTCGTCCATATCATTGTACTGAGTGCTTTCATGCCTAGCTCACAGGGCTCGTCCCACCTGTCTTTTGACCTTGTCGATCATTCGTTCATATCTACGTTGCTTTTATCCGTATGTGTGCACACCTATCTCGCTTATTACATGTCTGGCTCATTTTGTCTGACTATAAATTCTTATTCATGCTTAATCGAATGGAGTTTGTTTTCTCGCCTTCTCCAATTTGCTTCGCTTTGCTCGTATGCTTTTAATTATCATGTCAGCGTGAACGACTGTCTGAAACCGAATCCGTATTTGGCTTCTTATTACCGTCGTCGCACAGACCGGGTTCGCCTCAGTATAATATACGGAAACTGATGGGGAGATTTATTGCATCACGTATTTAAATGTTTATAAATAATGGAGCCAGATCGCGGGCCAACAAGGTAGTGTTGTGGTGTGAGCTACTTATAAGTAGTATATGACGTGAGTGTCAACGTAATGTCTGGCAGCAGAAGATGGTGGTAGATCAAGAAAGGAAGAGTTAGAACACAATGGAATTTGTATGAAACGCATGAATAGTGAAATGTCAGACAATGGATTGATGTTTTGCAACAGGAACAGTCCAGTTCGATATGATGGACTGATATTTTGCAAATGAACGATTTACGATATGGTTTTCCGATTTTACTGAGTAACTGTGTAATTTTCGTTAAATACAATTCGGTTGCATCACCTGTGTTCTCGTTCACTACAGTGTGTCCCATATCGAATCTAATACCGAAACATCGTAAGCAATTAAAGAGCATGTCTCGATGATTATATGATACAGAAAGAACTATGATAACCAGTGAAAACTGGAACTCGTGTCTCCATTTATTGTCAACATTATTATTAATGAAATGTTTTAAATGGTTTTGTAATAAATGATACTTATCCCAATGGTTTGTAATGTTGTCAGATTATATCACTGATATCATTGACTTCAATGAATTTTTAGTTACTTGAATGATAATGATTTTGACACTCATGGTAAATAACTTTTATTCCATTATCCATATGAATAGTAGATTATCGGTAATATATCCTTCCATTCATCTATTTACTGCTCATGTTACGCGTTCAGTTATCGTATAATTTACTAACAGAATTGCCATCACTTAAACATTCATAGTTTGTGTTATGAATACTAATGGATTTACGACAATCGTTTAAAACCTTACAAGTAAAAGTTAGTATTTAATAAACGTAGAAAAGAGAATGAGGTTAAGAAAAGAATCACCAGTAAATACTTATTTACAAATCAATCAATAGATGAAAGATTGCCATGGTGTTACATTGTTTACAATAACGACATGACTTAAATATGCTTACTATGTTCCAAAGGGTAGAGAATTAAACTTATGAGTTGAATTCACTTTGTCATTTAATATACATTCATAGAAATTAGGATTAATTCACTAACACCAAACAAATAATTCAGTACAACCTGATAAACCTGAATATACAAATGTTATAACATTCAGATGTGATTAGATTTCAATGTTCTATTCAGTGTGATGTTTTAATCACATCATTGTTCATTAGTCGAAATCTTGAGAGGAATCTGTTGACAATCCACTGTGAAACGAATTCAAATATTCAATATTTTTGTCAATCCTCTAAATATTCTCAATAAGAAAGTGAATCATCGATTTCACCAACATTAATTAATTGTTTTGTAACTTGTAAATTTTATCCACCTTCATTTATCTAGACAAAAGCTGAAACGCAGAAGATACTGGAAATATTTGCACAGTGGCAACAATCAAACATGATAACTATAACAATTAGGTTTACAGTATTTGAAATGAATGTATAGCTAGGGTATTAAGAGGCTTATTCGGTGCGATCAAATTTATTTTTCGTCTGTATGCTGTAGGAAGTATTTTCGTGTGACTCGTTTTAAACTATATCAGACACACAAACTCTCTGTCCAATTTAATCTTCTGGTGCATATTAACGGAGTAGTTCGGAGATTAAGATGGTATACAGTTCGACGTCTCCAACTCTCCTATTTCCATCTGCCAAGCAAGCAACTATCAACAAGTAGGTTTCTTTCTCTTTTACAATGTAAACTGATATTAAGGAAGACAGTGAATAAGGAATAACCATTGGGAGTTAATCAAGTATAAACATCCTAATCTAGAAATTCATTCACTCATTCGCATTTACGAGTATTTATAAGTAAACCTTCACATGTTTTTGACATATACGATCTGCTTGTGAAACACAAGATTGTTTCTGTCGATAACGCAATCCTAGATGCATTCGCACGTGAATTATCGACATCAGCCTTATTGATTTAATACAAAGAAGTGATTAAATCTATTCGAAATAATTTAGAGAAAATTAAAAATTACTTACAACTAACTGTATATCGGTTGAATCTATCCAGTTTAAATATGTTTGTAACTAGTCATCAGTGTAATCAGTGTATACATGTCAATATAAGGTGACCTACATTTCGCGTTTACCAACCACAGATCAAAACGAATCATGTACTATTATTTTATATATTATATATGTTTACATATATATATATATTTCAAAACCTTATGTGATCAATATTAGAGTAATTAGCAGAGACTGTGTACATCTAAAAAATGTAATCATTTAAACATACGTGCTGTTTTTGAAAACTAGGAGTCGTTTGACTGCCTGTGTTCTTTTATATGTCATGCAGTTATTGTTTCCGAATCGAAAGAAAACTGTTTGTTACTCTCTGTGTGCGGGTTTATTAGTCTGGGACATTTTATGACTTATAAAGAGAACAGCTAATCTTGATAACTTATATTAGTTGTAGAGCTTTCTGCAGTTAAGGAGGTACCGTAGAGTACTGGTTACTTGGTTTTGGATTCCTCTCAACCGTAAATCACTATATGCATTCACGCACCATAACAGGCGGAACATATTTAAATCAGTTGGTTCTTAACTGTCAGTATTTATTATGACCTCGAATCCTGGCGTGAAAGGATAATTATTTAAATCATTTGCAACAGACAAAAGAATCCATTATCTTATGCCAACTTGCGTCACTTATGGTGTTAAAAAACATCCGTCTGCTAACCAAATGACAAGTTTATTATGTAGCAGCTCGCTCCGTCCTACTTTATGGCTGTGAAACATGGCCAGTAAGAGCATATGATTAAAGGTTTCCTCGAAGCACTGTTCGTATTTCATAGGACCACAGAGTAAGCAATGCTATGTGTAGAAATTTGTACTTATATTGAAGTTTTTATGTTTCCTTCTGAACTGTACATATGTTGTTTAAATTTGATATTTAATATTGTAGTGAACGAGAACACAGGTGGGGCAACCGGATTGTATTCATCGCAAATTACAGAGTTACTCAGTAAAATCGGAAAACAATATCGTAAATTGTTAATTTGCAAAATAACAGTTCATCATATCGAACTGGACTGTTCCTGTTGCAAAACATCAATCCATTGTCTGACATTTCACTATTCATGCGTTTCATACAAATTCCATTGTTTTTAACTCTTCCTTTCTTGATCTTCCCCTATCTTCTGCTGCCAGACATTACGTTGTTGCTCACGTAATATACTACTTATAAGTAGTTCGCACCACAGCGCCACAATATGTCTACAGCCATATTTGGATTTGATACTCTAGCAGTAACTGACTGGAAGAACTTATTCTTCCAGCAACGGAACATATTCTGATAATTGGAAACTCGAAGGTGTAATATTGTTTTTGAATCGTTTCCTCCCAGAATTATCGTGTTTTTGGTCTGGACTGGGTGAAACGCGTATGAACCTGCACTTTTCGAGCCGGAGCGAACTGCAAGAGTAGAAACTCCGTTACAGTTCAAAAGCAATGAAAAGAGGAAGATCCTTTGGAATTTTTATCGTTCACAATCTCAAAACAATACCTGGAAGAAGAACCTTTGGATTACTTATCATTTACTATTTTTAAACCGTATTGGAAAACGATCTTTTGGTCCTTTTGGATTTCTCATTGCTGACAATAATTGAAGAAGCTTTACCGGTGAAATTTTATATTTGGTCTTTGTTATTTCCTTTCCGTTGAATTTCAGTTGATCATGAGTTTTCGTAAGAAGGCAAACACGAAGAGAGATGGAGTCATTGAAGAATCGCGGGATATGAGGTAAGTCCCTTATTAAAATTTCATTTTTTAAGGGTTCACTCCCTAGCAAGGACGATATTATGCTCAGTACTTATTGTTGTAAGTCATCATTAGTGGTACTAATGAAGTGAAGTTTGGACGAGGACTTAGAGGTATCTGGGAAGGATTTGAGGCCTAGGACACCGGTAGTTAGCTTAGAGTTTCCAAAAGTAGAACTCCCCTTCTTTGATGGCAGACACCGCGATTACTTTAGGTTCGTCAAACAATTCTAAACATTTATAGAACCTAGAGTTATTGATGACAATCTACGCTTATTGTACTTAGTCCACTATTGCAAGGGAAAGGCGAGAACTGCGATTGAGGGATGTCTTATAATGGAACCTCACGCAGGATATAAAAGGGATAAGGCGATTCTAAAGCAGATTTTCGGACAATCGCACGTAATCGCTCGAGGGACCTTGGAAGACTTGTTTAGATCTGGGAATGCTGATTATAATGACCCAGAGCAATTGTTAAATTTGGCAATTAAGATGTATAACGTAGCTCTGACTCTGGAACAATTAAATTGTACAGCGGAATTGAACTCTTTAGTAACATTAGAGAAAATAGTTAGGCTTTTACCTCATCGTATGCAAGTCCAGTGGGCAGAGCTGGGAATTAAATGGGACGAAGAAGAAAGAGAGCCTACATCCAATGAATCGACTGACTTTATTTTGTCTCGTACTAGGATAGCTAGTAGTAGATTTGGACGATTAGCTAATCGCACGAAAACAGGACATGATATGGAAGCGACTAGTCGTCCGCGTGCGAGACATGGTAATTCCTCGAATGTGTTTGTACCACCTCACACCCGGAACTTAAGATAGTCGTTACTTGTATTAGCAAGGTATATCCTCTTGAAGACCAAGCATGTAACCCTGATGGTTTAAAATCCCTTGATGTGTATCCTAGTGAGAAGTCGGTATCTGTAGCAGATAAGATGGCCTTTTTGAGGATGGCAAAGAAGGAAAAAGGCAGAAAGGGTAGGCATCAAGACGGATCCGAGGTATGTGATGGTAGAAGCTTCTTAACTGCTCGAAATGCAAGGAATGGTAATTTGGATTCGAGCAAACAGAGGTTGATGAGTGCAGTGAATATGAATAAGGACTAAACAGGTTTGACTGTATGGAATGAAGCTTATGTTCGGAATCCTTAACTTTGGGTAAATTATTTGACACGACCTAGAGCTGATCCTAGGACAACAAGCGTAAATAGTGACACAGCACTTCATGTTGCTGAGCAATCAGGATGTCTGCGGGCTACTGTATCTAGTTCTATGGAGTATCATGATAGTGAAGCGAAAGATAATAGCAGCTTAGCGCATCCTGTTGATGTTTGTTTACAGTCAACTGATGGACGGTCGCATACTAGTCCAAGTAGTAGTAGCAACATTGATAGTGTTAGTGTAAGTGGCAGCAGTGGTGGCTTAGCTTTAAAGCCTGCATGCCAACCATCCCGCAACTCGTCATCAACTGTGAATAGTCGGAATATCATTGTGGACAACAATAACGTCAAGGTGGAGGTGAAACCTCATGTGTCTATTAATAGTGTGATAGATGTGAATAATAAATGTGATGGCAAAGATAGTGGAATCACTATAGGTAGTGCAGTTTCTTCGACTGCTTTTACCAATGTAGCTTCTTTGAGTACTTCAGATCGTGACGAAATTGGATGTTTCAGCGTGGAGAATGTAGGCGTCGGTGGCAATAGCGTCAGCCACAGTGATGGCACTACTGAGAGGGCTAACATTCAGTGCCCTAGGTGCGATGAGGAGTCATCTAGGCTTAATGGAAATGCTGTTGTTTTAAATATGCAGCATGAGGAATGGAGCATGGAATTGTCCACCTGTCGCACTCCACCATCTTTGACTTGTACTACAAGTATCGGGATGAGAACTACCAACAGTGATAAGATAGATGAGGTTAAGAGCATTCCTAGTAATGAAAGCAATATTGATCGAGTAGAGTTGGACACTGTGCATGAGTCGACTGGATGTCATGGGAAGATGACTACTACTTGTACAGTTGCGGCTACTAATGATAATAGCATTGATAATACTCCTGCGGGTAATAGTGATCGAGGAAAGTTGAAAGACACTCATCGACATCGAAATGATCGTACGTTACGCTCACATACGGCTACCCAAGGTGAGAAGCAGAAGAAACGACATGATGCTACTATTATTAAGAAGCGTAAACTTCGCTCTCTTTCGGATGCTGTGACTAGCAATGGAAATAGTAGTCATCAGAATCGTAGTAGTGGTAGCGATAGTGAGGAGACAGAAAGTGTGAGCGATCCATTCATAGTGACTAGTCGATCAACATCATCGAATGATCCCTCTAGTGTTTTGTTTTCATCGAACCCTGCCACGAATGTTAAGTTGATTGAAGATGCCCATTCAGCTAATCTCCTCGGTGGTTGATAGCCGCTTCTTTATTCCGGTCTTGATATTATTTCGATATCACGACGCCAGCGATAAATATACTTCTTCATCCAGGTCAGTCAGCAAGTATGTTCCCCCAATTTTAGGCTTACTGAATATTAAAGACCCAGATCATGAACTGGTGCGTCTAAATCGTACATTTTTGTCAATTGAGTGGCATTACATGTTGATGTTTACTACAATGCACGGTGATACATTTGTTGTGCTTAAAATATAGCTGCCATGTTTTACTCCATGTAGATTGGTTATCAAATTTACTTTGAATCCGGGCTTCATTTTCGTTCAGATCTTCAGGCTCAAGCTGTATACTACTTCTAGGTCATTTCGAATCCTATAGTTTTACATATATCGTTTATGTACATCAGAAACAAGTGTTGAGCTAATACGCCTCATTAATTAACTCCACTGATTAGTGGTCTTGAGGCTAAAGGCAATCGTTGTAATTTACCGTTTGTTGGCATTTATTTAGAAGCAAGAAGAACCACTAAGATGGTGGGTTGAAGGTTTCGTATGACCATAGATGAGCATTCTTTTGTATGGAACCATTATAAAAGCTTCCTTGAAGTTGAAGGTTAGGACTGATACAAGAAACACATTGTCTAGCTTTTCAGTTATATCATTCGGGTAGTCTAGTAGCCGTTTCTCGCACTAACTGGAGTTCAGTAACCCATCCTGGGAGTTTGATATGAGATTTGTGTTAGGCAGGTATTGTACTACCGTCGACTTTAACACTTTAACCACCAGTCTAGATACTATTGAGGTCACATTTACGTGTCAGTAATTTTAAACATTTGTTGCAAGCCGTGATTTAATTTTAAGGAGAGCATGTGTATTCTTCCAGGTATTAGTGTTACAATCTGTAGGGAGTGATATAATTAATGGTTTAAGAACTGTAACACAGATCATTGCTTCATTTTTCGGCACGCTATCTAGGAAACCAACTGATCCTTCACTGTAATAATTTTCAGTGTGCTAAACTCCTTACAAATATTCTGTACTCTAAGTCTACACTGGTGACTTCACACGAAGGTATTGGGATCAGCTGTTATTCACTTAGTAGATTTTTGTTTATTAATGGGGCGCTATAGTGTACGGTAAATAGCTCCACGACACTTTTAGAATCTTTCGCTCTAGACCAGTTAAGTTTGTTTTTAAGGTTTATAATAAGTGCAGAAGGGACATTATTCAGTTCGATAGTGTGTCTCGAATGTACAATTTCCTTTTTGTACTAATTACATCTGCTTCTGCATATAATTTTGTTATTGTAACTGAAGAGGATTAGTCACTGAGGTTATGGAGTCTGGAGGCATGTCTTTGAGGAGGTAGAGACCTCGATGTATTTTATTGGAACTCGTTCTTCAGGTACTTGATGTACTTGTGTTTGCAGATATGCATTGGTAACATCAGTCTTTAAAAATTCTGATTATATACACATGTGCGACAAAATCACCTGGCATGAGAAGTGGATATTTATGTGTTTCTAAGGCATGGTGAAGTCTATTCGGACAGAGCCATACAATTTCTTTACAACAACAACTGATGCTGCTTACCTTGGTACAACAACAAACATGATCTTGAAGAATACTGGAAAAACTCTATCATTTTTCTGATCCTATGAGTATACAGAAATTACTGGAGATTCAAACAAGATAAAAGAATACATATGAGATTTAATGGATGAAAATACGTTCTTGAATCTGTAATACAATTGAGAACTAGTGGACCGAAAGACTCATCGGTAACACATTATGCAGATTTTATACTTAGACCTTTGAATTAGACAATAGTTTTGATAATTCCATGAATTTAATCGCAATGCACGAAGAATTCTCGGTGTAAATTTTTCGAGTAAACAAAATTTCTCGATTGTATTCATTAACATTAGTTGACACAAATTTGTGTAAGCACGGGTTAAAACCAGACTAGGAATTCGATGTTATTGGAATTTTTCACGTCCGCTAAATCCCTCGTTGTGATAAATTATTTCACTTTGTGCGCATTCACGGACACAGAATGGACAGAATGGAGAGAAATTTCATACCCTACAGTTCCAGTTACTAAGGAAATGCCCTGAATAACAATGTGATCTACGAACAATAGACATCTGACTTTAGCGAGAGCATTTCTGTGATTCATGCCTTGAGACTTAAATGAGAAATTTTCATGTAAGCTTGACAAGACCAGCTAGGTAGCTAGAATTTATCTATTCAATCATCCTTATGCGAGTTTTAGGATATTAAGTTCTATGACATTTCTCATTAATGCTTACAAACGCTAAACCTGTCTGATGAAACTTGCTAAACGATTTTGCACAGCCGAAGCGGAAAATGTTACCTAGTTTGATTCATGAGATATGGTTTAGAAAAAGCTCATATTCTGTTCCTTTGAGTCAAAGGAAGAGAAATTTCGCTTTTAGAGAGTCATGGTGGTGAAAAAATCATCGTGAAAAATATCTCGTGTTAGTTGGACCAAGATGTAAAGGTGATGATTTCATCAGGGTCGAAAGGAAAAGCATTTATGCAGTTATGCCAGTCATAAGTCTCAGAAAAACCTGACATACAGGCTTACATCCAAGCCTTGCTTAAACATAGAATAATCAGAGGAAATAGTGAATAATTGGCGAACAGAGATACAGTTAATGTTAGTTCAAAAATCCGTTCGATATGACAAGACCCTCATCAGTTTCCGCTCACAAACTTTCTTTCAAGTTCTAGGTCATCACATGGCAAAAATCAGTGATCTTTTGTGATTATACATGCAAATAGAGACATTATTTATTGATCGTTTTAAATGTCGTTGCTCAAAAAGGTTAACTTGAAATGTCAGAGAAATGGCACAGGAATGTCAGAAAGTTAAATAAGTCAATTGCAGTTATCAGGTGAAAAGTGTCCGTTTTACCTAATAAAAAACTGCGACTGTTTAATTTGTTTAAACCCTTCAGGGTATTTGCTCTTGTAGGACGTATTATTAACTGATATGGCGCTTCCTACAATAGTTTAATACTCTGGGATATACATGTTCAAACAATCTAGTCAAAAACTGTAGATTGTAGCTTCATCTTAAGGAGATGGAATCTGACGTAGATCACCCAGTATGTCAAAATGAACTTAACCTACATTTTTATCAAACAATTTATTGTTCAATAAATTATTAAATACGAAAAATATAACATTAATTTAGGAAGAATAAAACTATCGCACACCTAAGTGAATAAATTTTGGTTGAGTTTCACAATAATTAATGAATCTTTTCAACCTTCAATTCTATATTTGATAATTGTTTCAAACCTCTAATTAGTTCTTATTTAAATATTTCTTACCAGGGATGACTAAACAAAGATCATTCAGTCATCTTTATGTTACAGAGTGGTAATTTCTTGCAACTCAAACGTATTTTAGCACTTGGAATTTTGAAGAAACTTTCCTTCAACACAAGGCACTCCTTGTTTCGAGTTTACACATGGGTTTTTAAAAGTGATTTCGTTCAAAAATCACTCAGGTATGTCTGCTGCTCCAACAATCTTGAGCTTATAGCCGGGACATAATTGCAATAGATAAACGTAGACCTAATCGATTATGATGCTCAATGTATCGTCTACTTTAGTGGTTTTCCAGATTTAACTACATTCATGGTGGACTGCGTATGTACACGTGTTGTTACAGTCTACCTAGTAAGTTGGAATGCTTGATTCGTGGTCTATAAACTATTAGAATATTAAACTGAGTATGAGTGAAGTTTTCATCATTGTAATAATGATGAATAATGTTGAAATTTGATTAAGTTTACTCAAAAAACTACAAATTCACCCGAAATATGCAACGTAGTTATAACTACTGTAACATCACAATAAGATGTGGCTACGTTTTTGCCAACTCAGTCATATCTCTAGCTATGATCGATCAGTATACCAGACAAAAATAAACAATGTTTGAACACACGTTTATTCATGGTGACATTTATATATAGGACGTTTTACATGAATTCGAACTGGGGTTCGT
Source organism: Schistosoma turkestanicum (assembly GCA_944470395.2). Lineage (NCBI taxonomy): Eukaryota > Metazoa > Platyhelminthes > Trematoda > Strigeidida > Schistosomatidae > Schistosoma > Schistosoma turkestanicum. The sequence goes on along the minus strand of OX103979.1, from coordinate 6,380,133 downwards.
TAAAAACATCTAAATTATGCATCTAACTAACATGCATCTTAAACCTCATCAATCAAAACCTGCAAAAATGCGGTCAATTTATTGGTTTCAGGAATAACTAAAGTTATACATTGTCAAATTATACTTAATTTTATTCTTTAGTTGTGAGCATTCTCTAAAAACTATCAACAAAAGAGTCCATGGCTAGTATGTGAAAGTTCATTCATAGAAATCTAACGCTTAAGAGAGATGTTGTATCAATAAGTCATGCTTTTAAAAGTCATGTTTTAAATCAGAGATGATAGCAAGCAAACTAGACTTTCGAAATAGAACTTTTAATATCACTCAGTGTCTTGAACTGGCAAGATACAGTAATATGTTTGAATTTTGTTCACTTGAACTGTCTGAAGAAACGCAGTATTGCTAGACATAGGCTTTGGGATAAATCTAAATAGTGGCTGTGTCTAAACCACAGGGTTCAAAATCGTTGTTAATGTAGGCACATTAGCCATCCTGCTGAAAGACAAAGTAACGTGAACACCCAGATACTTTTTTAACTTTATTTCAGGTGCTGTCATCACTTCGCCTCCCCTGGTATGAAAGTTTTCCTTCAATGATAGGCTGTGTAATAAAAGTCTATTGGCTAGGTCAAAGTATGAGCATAATTATCTATTCGGAAAGAGGAATAAATTCTAGAAGTACCCGAAGAATATTATAGAAAATAAAGTGAATAGCTTGTTACTGAGACGGACACTTTCAAATAAATCTATCGTAATCTATTTATATAAATCGAGTCTAGTTTGCGGGAATATAATCATCGGAAGTAAATATAAAGTTTTACTAAGTTACGAAAAAAAATACTTTACATAAACATGTTTGTGAACAAATACTACAACTCTGTTTCTACGACAAAGAGATTAAATCCTAATATAACTTTCCAATACTTAATCTATATACAGTGAAGTAAAAAAGCGTAACGTATGAAACTGAAAGTCTTGGGTCACTGTCTTAATTACTTAATTACGCCTGTCAATCCCCATGGTGCAAAGGCCATCGACGAATATTATCCAACCTACTCTTTCCTGGGCTTCCCTTTCCAATTCTGTCCAATTTTAGTTCATTCTTCTCAATCTTTCACTATATCTCGGCGTAATGTGTTCCTTGGCCTTCCTCTTTTCCTTTTGCCTTGAGGGTTCTAATTGACTGCTTGACTTGTGAACCAGTTCGGTGATTTCCGCAGCGTGTGTCATACTTATTTCCACCGCTTCCTCATGATTTCTTCCTCCACTGGAATCTGCTTTGTTCTCTCGCACAGTAGGTTGTTGCTGATGATGTCTGGACAAAGAATCCGAAGTGTTTTGCGTAGACAACTGTTAATGAATGAATTAATATTCTGGATGATGGCCTTCGTAGTTCTTCAAGTTTCTGTTACATACAGTGAAATTCTCTTAATATTTGTATTGGAAATGTGAACTAAAGTGTTGACTGATATTTTTTTTGAGTTCCAGATGTTCTTCAGTTGTAGAAATGCAATTATTGCTTTGCCAGTCCGCGCCTTCATATCTGCGTCAGATCCGCCTTGATTGTCATTGATGCTACATAGTTATGCAAGCTTTTAAACGTCTTCCTAGGCATGTCTATCAAGAGTGATTTGGCTGGCTCATGTTGTGTTGTATTGGAGAATCTTGCTTTTCCCTTTATGAATGTTGAAACCTGCTGCTGCTGAGACTGCCGCTACACTGGTTGTCTTCTCTTGCATTTGTTGTTGCGTTTGCGATAAAAGATCCAGATCATCTGCGAAGTGCAGATCGTCCAGCTGCATCCAGTTTACCCACTGTATCCGTTGCTTCATAATCCAGTCGGTCACGAGGAGAAAGAGAATGGACGATAGTGAGCAACCTTGCCTGACACCGGTATTGACCTTAGATGAGTGTGTCAGCTGTCCTCCGTGCACGATTTTGCAGTTTAATCCATCATGCGGATTTCGTATGATGTTGACTATCTTCTCAGGTCATGGTATTGTGGATGCATAGTTCTAATGGTTCCCATTCTAGAATAAAAACGCCATCGAGCGTCTACGGACTTTCAGTATAACTGTTTAACTTAGATCAGTGAGCGATTTTTTTGAAAAAATTTCAAACTGTTTGATATTTACAAAGAATGGTCTCAAGGGTATTAACCTCCGGTTAAAGTCACAGAACGTATTTTCTAACAAACACTACACACCGTTAGTTATTAGCGTTATTTTCTACAAGTTGTTATCACATAATACTTTAGATACTGGTGGAACAGCAAATAATTTATCATTAGGCTTCGGTTGATCAGTCGTAGTCAACAAAAGACCTACCAATAATATGTATCGATCTAGGTAGTAACTTGTCACACTAGGGCACCTCAAGAAGAGAGTGGAGTGCTACTAGTTAAGATATTATTAATAATATCTAAATTTAATTTTTGATAATTCAGTGTTACAAACGCAACTATTTCATTAATTTCATCAATTCAAAATGACACTTGTTCCTAGCAAGAAATGACAGTAATTTAACAAGTGTTGCTTTGTTTAAATTGAAGAATACCTTTTTGAAAGTCACTCAGTCAATTACAACGTGGAATGTCTTACAAGAGTACATACATCAGCATAAAGATGCAACTGTCAGTTCCGATCCTATAGTGGTAGAGATTGTAAAAGCATTAGCAGCAAAGAAAAAGATTAAGATTGCAAGATATTATTCAAGAAGTATAATTCAGTGAGATAACTTTAAGAAGAGAAAGATAGAGAGGATGGGGAATTCTGAAGATTAGAAATTAACAAACAGAAAGAGTGAATGCACCTGCGCCATCGCAAACTATTCTGAGCCATGTCGTCCAAGGTCTCTAACCATCGATTACTCTCGTCCCGCGGACCCCAAACCAGTTAGCCTAAATCTACCAACATGACTTGGTCCACTTGTCAGTGACTTCATGGATTTATGACAAGTGGACTAAGTCAAAACAATCATACTTTTTGTATAAGCTTATAGATTACAAGTTATTTTGGGATAATAGTGTTATTTTTCTTTGCTCAGAAATAATGCCTCGTATATATAAGACTTATTAGTCTAAATTATGACTGAATTCACTCAAATCTTCCATCAGATTTGATTTGAAATTTCGATTCAGAATTTTCACTTTAAGTAACAATCGGTATCTTTTAGCATGATTGCAAATGTAATTCAATGTTATTAAGTAAATATATGTGATAAATTGCCAACTACACCCCAAATTTCAATACATTAAATTTATTTTAAGAATAAGTCTTGTTCAGCTCGATGAAATGACTAGAGTAGATACACATATCTTAGACGCTTTCGGTGGTAAAATACATTATCCCTTACAAGCATTACATTGTTAACTGTAATGTATGCTACAACACTCATTTGTCAAGCGCCATGGGCAATCATGAAGTATTTTGTGCAAGTTGTTTTCTTCAAAAAAAATATATTAGTTTAGTCCCATACCAGGACGAATCGGCCGTCCAGTGCTTCTAGGTTTCTAATGACGGCCTAACAATGATTGATTGCTTGATTGGTGATTTCAGTGTGTAGAAACACTAATCTCCATAACTCTAGTTGAAAATAATCAATACTTGTTGGAGAATATTTCTGAATCGTCCACTCAAAGTATTGTTGTTGGCTGAAAGAACACCATTATAATTCAGTGTTGACAATTATTTTATGGTGTGAATTTTTCGTAAAAGTTACAGACTGACTAAACATCAAAATTTAAAACTAAATTACTAATTTTCAAACAGAATCACTTTATTTGGGACAAGTCATTGGGATGTTACTGCATACGTGTTGATATCCTATATCATGACTGAAACTGAGAACCTTTCTCTTGAAATACTAAACATTAGTGTCGCTTAGTTATCAAGTTTAAATATTAATTGCTTCAAAATATTTCGGCTTTTTACAATCATTTAATCTTTATCGAGTTAGCAGAATATAGACTGAAACAAAATTAATACTCATTAACAATTTTATTTCACTAATCATTATAGCATTGTAGAGACTGTTGAGTTTTATTGAATTAATGAATCTATTATTGTTAGACCATAAGTAGAAATCTAGAAGCATTGGACGGTCATTTTGTACTAGTATGCGTGTCCACCATGTCCGCACATGGCTATACAACACACGATCTTCGGTCTCGTGCGTGAACATTTAACCTCTAGACCAGTGAGCTGGCATCCAACAGTGTCGATGTCTAACTTCAGTCAATCCACCATATTGAGCGACCTCATCCATTGTCTTCGCAGAGTAACTGCCTCATAGCCAATAGGGCTGAATCCAACTGATCACAGCTTCTCAATAGAAGTCCGAGAATTTCCGCACGAGACTATTCACTACTGAGCACATTATATTTCTCATTATAGGGTTGTGCAGACTATTGAGTTTCTCTTGAAATGAGTTCAGTTTAGTTAGGCTTATTAAAAAAATCGAAAAAAGAAGCTGCCAAAAAATTCTAAATCGTATCAACAATATTCTACCTTATTTTAATATAACATAACATTTAATAATCTGTCTGTTAAATACTTACTGGCATAATCCAAAGAGAAAAAAAGTTTAAATTTATTTGGTAGAATTAAAAAAATATGATTGTTTTATTTGAAAAAAAAAGAAGATTATTAAACTTAGATAAAACGTAAATTATGACATTCAAAATATTGATTAATTTTGTTGTAACATATAAACCTTTGTTTACTCTCATATATTTTGTAGAGAAAAAGTAAAAAGACTTGGAAGTGAAAAGATATGTTCTCATGATTCATAATAGATAATAATTAACTAAAAACTGAACTTTTGTTTTACAAGCAAATGGATAAGAAATAAAAGGACTTCATAAAGAAATTAAGTTGTTTAATAAGATTAATCTTTATAGAGTTATGGAGATCCTGGTATGGTACTGATTAGTAGTGCGTATCCACGACTGCTGCTACTCGTAGGACTTCTAGTCTTGCGTATGAATGCTTAACACCTCGAACCCTGGGCCAACATCCAACTGTATTATTGTTAAACTTTGACCAATCTGGCCTAGAGGTTAGGCGTTCGATTGGAAGACCGAAGGCTTAGGGGTTTGATTCCTGTGAGTAGCTGAAATCATGGATACGCACGGATGATGAGTCCCATATTAGGACGAAACACCTATCCAGTACTTCCAGGTTTCTAATGGTGATCCAGCAATGACTGGTTTATGATTTCAGTATTGATAAGTTTAATAAATAAAATATTTCTAACACTTTGTGATGCTTAGAAGTATATGAATCAAGAATTAATGATCTGCACAAACGAATGTATTGTATTTAGAATTCGAAATCAAGCATTTCACAACAACAAGAAGTTACTAGTTCATTCAAACACCACATCCGCCACAGCTTAAATTGGAATGTATATGTCTGTAATCAATCGTACGTCTTCTTCTCAAATTCATCCTGTGTCTGTCCGACAGTGTATTGGATAAAGACTCTGTATTATCTAGAATGCTCTCATTAGTATTAGAATTAACAACCGAAATTGGAACAGACTCACCTGGCTCTTGGAATTGTATTTGATCAACATGTCGATTATGTGTACTTAAGTCATTGATATCTAGAATTCGCACCATAGATTTCCCGACAATCTTCTGAACGATCCCCGTGGATGGTCGAAGTTCATTGCCACGATAATATGTAACTTCTGCAGACTCCAAACATCTCATATTCGACCGAAGAATTCTTCCTTTTAATAGTTTTGATGGAGTCTCTTTCGTCACCGAATGTCTGGCATTTCTATATTGCAGTAGAAAGGTATCTACTCCCCTCTCCAGCTCATTAAATGCTGAGGCGGCAATAGAATCACTCAACCTCGAATGCTGATTTTTCAGCTTATGACACTTTTCGCAATTCTTTGCTGTACGACAAATATCTGCATTTAATGACTGTCGAGAAATGTAGTCAACATGTTGAATTTGCTTGGCACTCCCGTGCTGAACCATTTTCATACTTCCATTGCACTTAGCACACGTGGCTATCAAATCTTTAAGTAAAGCATCAGAATTTTCTTTAGAAACTAGGAAAGACAACTCCACTTTAAGTCTTCTCAAATTCTTTAAACCCAGTATTGACAGTCCTGTTTCACTAACTAAAAATTCACAAGGTATATATGAGGAATTATCATCTCTTATTAGCAATTCACAACATCCTCGTATAGGCAGTTTGTGTCCAGTAATCCCCAATATTGATACATCAGTGGGTCGTATCACAACGTTCGGATCTAACGATTTCAGGTTCTTGAATGAAATAATGGACTCTATACTGCCTGTGTCCACAATAAAGTCATGAAATGAACCAATTGATGTATATAGTCGCTTTTGAATATGAGCATTACCTTTCGAAATGGTAGTTAAAGATAAATGATCATTAGGATCAGCTGAATTATTGGGATCTAAATTACAAGCTTTAGTACTACTTGAGGCAAAATGAACAGTAGCTTTGCATACTGCTTGAATGTGTCCTATCTTACCACATCTAAAACATTTAGCATTACGAAATGTACAATAATAACGAGAATGAAGTTTTCCACATGATAAACATTTGCTAAACTTGGTCTCACCTTCTTGATTTCCTTTGTAATTCTTTTTTGAGACACCGTTCATTTTTACACGAGAATAGGAACCTCTGTTAAACGAACACAATTTTGATTGACCCTGAGATTGTTTTTCATCATGACAACTGATCAAAGTATTGGAAATCTTCATCGACTGAATATCAAGTTCATTCAACGCCTCGTAGTTAATGCACGCAGTTCTAACATCTTGAAAGGAACAGTTTGACATTCTTAACAGCTCTCTTTCCAAACTAGGTATGTTAATTCCTGCAATTAATCGGTCTCTCAGCTGCACATGAAGTTGATCACCGAAATTACATTTGACAGCCTGTTTCTGCAATTCAAGAATAAATTCCTTAACATTTTGGTCATTTTGACGAATCATCTTATGAAATTTCGCTCTTTCACGGCATTCAAAACCAGGGCACTTTACATGATTCAGTAATAACTCCTTTAGCATTGCATAGGGAAGTGAAATAGGTTTTTCTGGATATGCCAAGGTTTTCAATAAGCTGTACGCTTCTTTTCCGATGAATGTTAGGAAATGAGCCACAATTTTATCATCTTTGACATCTTTCCTGGTCATACTCCAGATTTCAAACCTTTCCAAATAATCTTCAAAAGCTTCAGAAGTAGAACGAATATCTAGCTGTTCCATTACAAATCCTGCTCGCGACGCCACTGTGATGCTTAGAAGTATATGAATCAAGAATTAATGATCTGCACAAACGAATGTATTGTATTTAGAATTCGAAATCAAGCATTTCACAACAACAAGAAGTTACTAGTTCATTCAAACACCACACACTTGTCTAGTTAAAATTAGCTCAAACATCATACTATGATAATTGAAGTGACAGTACATTATATCATAAAAGCAAATTAGTTTAAGTTCATTAGATTAATTAATTTGTTTATATTCATAAGGCATTTATAATCTATTAATTAAAATCGGAATGTGATAAAATTTATTTCTACAACTAAATTTATACACACCTTCATATTGAATTGATACTTTTGTTATTACGTACTTACTTACTTGCTTGCTACCTCCAATGGAGCATAGGCCGTCGACCAATGTTATCCAACCTACACTGTCCTGGGATTTCCTTTCCAGTTCTGTCCAGTTTTTGTTCATTTTTCTCGTCTTTCTCTATTTCTCGTCGGTCTTCCTCTTTCCCTTTGGCCCTGAGGATTCCAAGTTAGGGCTTGTGCTGTGACACAGCTGGGTGCTCTCCGTAATGCATATCTTATCCACTTCCACCGCTTCTTCCTGATTTCTTCCTTCACTGGAATCTAGTTTTTTCTTTCCCACAGTAGGTTGTTGCTCATGGTGTCTGGTCAACGAATCCAAAGTATTTTGCGTAGACAACCGGTAATGAATACTTGTATCTTCAGGATGATGGATTTCGTAGTTCTTGAAGTTTCCGCTCCATATAGTAGAACTGTCTTGACATTTGTTTGGAAAATTCTGATTTTGGTATTGATTGATATTTGTTATGTTATTCAGTTTTATAAAACTACTTATTTTTGCAGTGAATTCTTTTTGTTTGGAATATTTATTTATATTAGTTTTTAAGTCAGCTATGATTAGTCTAAATATTTTTATGTATATATATATATAGTCAGTAACAATATAGAATATGAAATTTCTGCTAACATAATTATCGGTTTTTTACTAATCCATTATATCCTATCTTCATTTCTATTTTTTTTCTGTAAACTTTTATCATAACAGAAAAATCAAAATTATTCTGGTCCGCAACAACCCCGTTCTTCATCAGCATCCTCATCATCTTATCTATTATCGTCAATGTCAACTGTCACTACACCTAACATACATGATTCTTCAATTTCAATAACAGATCAAACTAATGCAACTGGGAATAGTTCCACTTCTGCTACGACTAGTACAACTGCTACAACAACAACTACTGCTACTACATCAAACATATCTGCAGCTGGAAAATCAACTTATACACTTGGCAAAGAAATTGAAATTGAATTAGGTAAATCTCATCTCAGAATTATGAGTAATTTATTATAATTAATCGGTGTAAAACAAGCTGCTATTACTTACTTACTTACTTACTTACTTTCTTATTCGAATTCTTTTTTTCTTGGTTTGTGATTTTTTATCGAGTTAGTTTTCCACGGGATTGGGTCTCTAACCCCACGCCCTACCCTCCTCCTTTACCCGGGCTTGGGACCAGTGTTAGCCCCGGGTGGGCTCCAGGTGGAGCTTAAACTATAATTAGCACTTTATCATTATTATGAAATTCAGACAACACTGAGCAGTTTTATGTTTCGTACTGAACTCACAAACTATTGAAGAATCGAATATAGGAGTTTTTGAAAATATTGTCATGTCTACATTTCATCATTTTTTAACATTTCTTTTCTTTTTTTGTGCTTTATGTTAGTAATTATTCGAAAGAACTAATTGATTAATAATTCAAATAGACTACATTTTCCACAATTTAAACTTTTTTCTGACTGACGAATGTTTCTTATTATAAACAAACTTAACCATAGATCAAATCAAATTTAATATATATTTATCGATTCTGATACGTACTGACTTACGCCTTCTACCCGTAATGAAGCATAGGCCACTGATCGTCATTCTACAACCTACACTGTCCTCGACCTTCTTTTCCAGTTCCACCCAATTTCTGTTCATTCTTTTGATGTCTGTTCTTTTCAATAGTCGGCATAATGTGTTGTTTGATTTTCTTCGTTTCCTTCGGTCTTGAGGATACCAAGGGAAGGCGTGTCGTGTGACGCATTCCGGTGATTTCCGCAGTGTGTGTCCTATCCACTTCCACCGCTTCTTCCTTATTTCTTACTCAGCTGGGATCTAGTTTGTTCCGTTCCATAGTAGATTGTTGCTCATGGTGTCTCGTCATTGGACAAGCAGTATCTTGCGTAGACAAATGTTAATAAATACTTGTATTTTTTGGATAATTGATTTCGTGGTTCTTCAAGTTTCTGTCTCATACAGTAGAATTCTCTTAATATTTGTATTGGAAATTGTGACTTTAGTGTTGATTGATAGTTGTTTTGAGTTCCAGTTGAGTTGTAGAAGTGCAGTCCTTGCTTTGTCGATCCGCGCCTTCACCTTGGTTGTCGACGATGCTGCCAAGATATGTAAAGGTGTTAACGTCCTCCAAGGCATGTTCATCAAGAGTGATTTGGTTGGCGCATGTATTATTGTATCGGAGAATCCTGCTTTTCCCTTTGGTGTATGGTGAGATATTTTGCTGGGGTTTTTGCTACTGTGGTCTTCTTCTCCTTCATTTTTTGATGAGTGTGCGATAGAAGAGTCAGATCGTCTGTGAACTCCAAATCGTCCAGCTGCATCGTGGCTGTCCACTAGATACCGTGTTTCACTTCAGATGTTGAAGTTTTTATAATCCAGCCCACTACCAGGAGGAAGAGTAGGAGTTAGAGTAGGAAACCTTGCCGGACATTAACTTTCACGATTTTAGAGTGTAATAAATCATAAGAATTCCATATGATGTTGACAATCTTCTCAAATACACCATAGTGTAAAATGAGTCAAATGCTTTTTCTTAGTCGATGAAGTTAATGTAGAGTGATGAATACCATTCCGTTGATTCGCTCACAATGATTTGTAATATTGCAATTTGTTCGTTACCAAATCCATCCTTACGGAATCCAGCGTGTTGACTATGAAGTTGAGCATTGACTCTGATAGAAACTATATAACATTATTGATTTACATAAACTTGTACAACGCTCCAAACTTTAAATTGTTCAATATTCATTATTTTCTGCATGGATTTAATTCAATGAAAAATCCTTAAAATTCCATTGTTTATCATATGAATAAATAAAGAAATAAAGAAATAATAATAATATTAATAATATAGAATTTTTTTTATTTAAATATTAATTTCATTTCATAATATTTATATTTTATGAAAGCTTTTAATAGACTCTTAAAAATAAACTGTATTTTCAAAAAAAAAACTTACAACACCGTGATGCATAAATTAATGATTTATAGATTTTATTCGACATCACATACAAAAATAAATATTCGATCATAACATAACATGTTACTATTACTGTGTGTGTGTGTGTGTGTAAATCATTCATGCAAACTAAGAGGCAAGAGAATAAAATTAGCAAACAAACAAATGTTTTTTTCTTCTTTTCAAAACAAACAATTTTCTGTCTGTTTTTCTATTTTTAGTTTATTTTGAAGATAAAATTGAAAAAAAACTTCAGACTAATATAATACTTGTTTAAATACTATCAAATTGATGATGATTAAGTATGAAAAACAAGGTACAAAACTATGTACAAGTCAAATACTTTCTTTATCATCATCATCATCATTCTAAAAACAGTGGGAAAGAAAAATTCAAACGATCGATAATCTTTATTGTAGACAAACAATTACACACACACTCACAGTAGTTCAAATATATTACTGAAATAAAATGCATTGATCAGTGTAAGACTACTAGTAGAAATTTTGAAGCACCGGACGGCTGTTTCGTCCTGATATGTGACTGTTCAGCGGTGTGTATCCACAGTTTCTGCTACTTGCAAAATTCGTACGCGGGACTTTCGGTCTCGCGTGTGGGTCGGCATCCATCAGTAGTGAATGGATAGCTCTGATCTAACGACGATTGATTTGTGATTTCAGTGATCAGTAACAAACATAAGTGTATTAAAAATAAAAAAATTTCGTCTAGATTTTTTGTATATAAAGATTGAATACAAACTGTTTTTTTGGTTGATCGTAATTGCAGATTGTTGTACAACCATTTTTTACATTTTTTTAAAATTATTCCGTTTAATATTAGATCAATAACATGTAAATATATGCATAGTTGTCTAGTCTATAGTTTATGTATGATAAACTACTTGTTTATGTAGTTAATTGTTCGATTATATAAATAAATAAAACTCTAAATAAAAAGAATAAGGTATCATTGTTTTCTACATCAAATATTAGTTTTCATGAAGATCAACATGGAAATTTTGTATGATACAGGCCAGTTAGCAAAACTGTACTTTGTGACGCGTTAGATGCCGGTTCATTGGTATGGCGGTTAGGTGTTCGAGCAGCACATCCGGAAGGTTTGAATCCTGCGAGTAGCGGAAGTTGTGGATGCGTACTGCTGATAAGTCCCATATCAGGATGAAACAGCCCTCCAGTTCATCCAGGTTTCTAATGGTTGTCTAACACTAGTCGACTCATGATTTCAGTAATGAATAGTATTCATAGTTAGATTTGTAACTAAGAATGAAACTAGCCTCTACACAGTTAACAAAGGGACAATCATTTATCAAAGCGAAAAGATATTTATATATATGTGAATAGATATAGATATACATATAGTTTTTTACATACTATTCTTGTAAATTCTAATCCATTCATAGTACAACCACACTTAATGCGTTGGTTTTTTATCCCGTTAAACTTTATTTATCTCGAGGTTAAGCGTTCCTGTCCAAGACTGAAGGCCCAAAGTTCAATTCCCGCGACTGGACGTTATGGAAAAGCGATACTGATGAGTCCCATACTAAGACGAAGCGATCCTCCCAGCTTTCTACTGGTAGTCTACTAATGATCAACTGATGTTTTTAATAAAACTCAATAATCTCTATAACTCTATCATAACAAATCATGAATAGATCATTTTTATATAAGCTATAGATAAAAATAATTCCTAATTAGTTAATCGTTAATTAAGATAACAATTTTTAATATTAGTATTGATGTTATTTTCTACTGATTATGAAACAAAATGAATAAAAACCTGAGTAAATGCTAAACGTTTATCAATTATAATCTAATATCCCTTTCAATTTTTTTATTGCTTCCTTTTATACGAAATGTATTGTACAAGCTTCTTCATATAATATTCACATTAAAGTATCATATATATGTATAAAAGAATATGAAAGCAAAACTGTTATTGATTATTTCGTTTATAAATGTTTTCTTGTTAAAATTGTATTTATTGAATATAATGTACCGAATGTTTGTTACATAAATTATGGCACTTAGTACTGTATAGAGAAATAAATAAGATCGTGTTTAGTTTAGCCAAATATACCGTATTATTAAACTACATTATGTATATTTACACTTGTGAGCCTGTTAAAAAAGTGATTGAACCAGGATAAATGCTTAATGCATTTAGTGTATATAATGGACCTATTAATCTCCGCAATTTCCCTAAATCACAGGAAGTTACCATTTGTGTTTATGTGCAACGATTTTTATATTTTCTATGGGATGAGATAAAACTAAGCACAAGTTACTTTCATTTATCATGAATCCAGGAGTTCGCGCGCAAGACTGAAGGTCCTGGGTTCGAATACTACAGGGTGCAGGAGTCGTGAATGCGCACTGCTGCTGAGTCCCATGCCGGGACGAAACGGCTATCCAGTGATTCCAGGTTTCTGATGATGGTCTAGCATTGATCGATACATGATTTTGAAGTAACTCAATTACATTTGTTGTAGTTAGTCAAAACATATTGATATTAAATAAATTTGGCAAATAATTCATGTTCAATAATATTTAATATATTTGATGAGGTGTCTATGTAACCTATTATACTTGGGCTATACTAATGTATTTTTATGTTATCTAATGAAGTTATGTACATTTATAATTGACTTTGAAAAGCCTCATCTAATGATCATCTACATCGTGTTCTAAGACAGAATAAACAGAGTATGAGTTTTAATCCAATCCCTGATTTTTGCACTAACACTCTCGTTACATCTCGTTGGTGAAAAATGAATAAGTTGATTTCCCGTAAATATTGTCATTAGACAATTATTTACTTATTACTTAGTACTAGTTTTTAAAATGTTGTATAACCTAAACCGATCACACGTCTGAACTGCAAATATTACAGGTTTTCTATAAAAGTAAACATTTTCCGTCAATCAAATAAAATAATTTCATGAAATAATCATAACAGACATCAAGTGGAAAATTTATTTACCTAAAGAATTACTTATTACAAAAAAAATATTTCGTCACTGAATAAGAATTTTTAGAAATTGTAGTTTAAAATTGTTCAGATAATATTATTTCCCAAAGCTGTGTTATATTCATTGTAGAATTATGGAGACTATTGAGTTTCCTTGAAATCGTAGAACAACCACTGTTGGATCTTTCTTAGAAACTTGGAAGCGTTGGACGGTTGTTTCATCCTTGTATGGTCAGAACTGCACATCCGCGACGACCGCTCACCGAGAACCGAACCCAGGATCTTCGGTCTCACACGCAAGCGCTTACTCTATTGGCTACTTAACCGTTATCCATCTGTGTTTATGTTATGCATGAACACTGCTGAAGAGTTCTGTACTAGAATGAAAGGCTTGTCCAATGCTTCTAGGTTTCTACTGGTGTGCCAACATTGATTGATTCATGAGTTCAATATGAATTTGTTTAGTCATATAAATGACTAATTGGTATATTTAAATCTGTCGAATATATTACAAATGAAAACAAACATAAATCATTTGATGAATTTTTACGTGACTATGAATCCAGAGATCGGTGTTGTATTGCAAATTATTTAAAATTATCAAATGTGAAATTCAGTTTAAATGACGATATAGTAGGAAAACGAAATAACCATTTGCTTGATGAATATGAAAAATGTGTTGATTTTGTACAGTGAGAATTAAGCTGAGATTTGACGATTGTTTAATTGTTTGCAATACATAAATTTCCGATCTAAGTTTTATTCAAACCATTTCGTTACACTGATTATTATTAGTATGTCATTTTAGTCAATTATAAATACTATAAATGTTTGTACTGTAATTAAAAGTAGAAATATAAATCTTTGACTGCTGAATACGATAACTTAGGTTGTGCTAGAAAATATTCATACATCTGTTACATACATTGAACTTGTAGAAACTATAGAAAAATGGTTATCCAGAAGATTGTACACGATCATGAATTGACTGACGTTAGACAATAATATTATTGGATGTCATTTCAAGGATCTATAGGTTAAGTGTTCACTCGTCAGACTGAGAACCCTTACTTACTTACTTACTGACTTACGCTTGTTACTCCTAATGGAGCAAAGGCCACCGACCAGAGAATTATTTTTCTGGTTGGTGTTATTTTTAACGAATTTCATTTCTACGGTACGGGGTTGTTAACCCCATGCCCAACCCTCCTCCTTTATCCGGGCCTGAAGACGGCAGTAGCCCTAGCACATGGCTCAAGGCAAAATCGATTTAAAAGCCCTAGACTCGATCAGTTCAGAGTCTTAACTGTTAAAAATAATTCAGTTTTATCACAAATTACAAAATTGACAGGTTTTTTTGCAAAACAAATGTTGTATACAATTTCTAAAAGATAGTTTGCTAATTAATCGTATAGAAAAGTAAATCTTTCTATTTCGATTAGGCTTACGTTTTCTTTATCAAATGCATAAACAATTTATTTTTCTTAAATTATTTTTTTTCCGCATTACTTACTCTATTACTGAATTAAATAGAACATTACATGTAGTGATTTTTAAATTTTTGGAAAAAGAATTACACTTTTTAGATACCCTGTATTTTTTTCTCTATTTCTGTCGAAATGAATTTTTCCAAAATTCAATTCAAAAGGTTTCAAATTTTTTTTTGTTGTGAAAAATGAACTACAAAATATAAAAAAAAAGAAGAAACAGAAACATTATACAATATCGGTTTTCTTTTTTTTTTCAAAACCTTTATTAACTCGAGAATTTTTAAAATCATTAATTTTTTTTTTTGAAATATTGAATTTATGTTTATTAATCGATAATAAATTTTACAATAATCGAATAACAAATTTGTAGGATTTTTAGCCGAAAGTTTCTTAAAAAAATCGATGCACATTTTAAATGAATAGAAATATTTCACATGAGAAAAATAATTGAGGTGTTTTGATTTCAGTAGTTTACTACAAATAATTGAACGATGTTTTCATATCATGTTTTTTTTACGCACAAACGTATATTACTGAAATGTGAATTAGTCATTGTTAAATTACCATTATATAGACCTCGAAGCATTGGATGGTTGTTTCTTCCTAGTAGGGGAATCAGTAGTTGTGCGCATCCACAACTCCCGCTGCTATAACAGGATTTTAGCCCCTGAACCTTCGGTCATGCGCGTGAACACCTAACATCTGGACCATTGAGCCGGCATCCAACAGTGTTTATGTTTAATTCTGATCAATCTAGGGCATTTTGCGTAACCTCACCAATTTGTCTTCGGTAGTTACTGCCTACACTCGACAGGGTAGAACTCTACTGGTAACGCCTTCTCACTAGACCTTATAGAATTTACTCACGAAGCTAGTAACTAGTGAATACAGTGTACAATTTTTTCATTATAGAATTTGTGGAGATTGTTTAATTGGTTCATATTTCAGTAATGAACAACAATCCTCATAACTCTATCGTGAAAAAAACACATATGTATGCCTGATTGTAAATGATTATTTTCGTTCATACATCACACTGCGGCAGAAGTCAATTAATCCTTACTATATATATGGGTAAATTTCTGAAATAAGATTGACTGCATTGATGAACTTAATAAGTGTTATACAGTTTTGTGAAAGATAGACAGACAGGATACAACACAGAACTTCGTACGTATGTACACCACTTCAGGTTGGCATACCACATTAGCACAGAGACACAACTCTAAGTTCAAATCCCAGAGTGGTAGCGATAGTAAACGTATTAGTGGTAATGGAGAAGTTTAGGGTATAATTCAGTGAGCTAAAGTTAGAAAGAGAGAGACAGAGATGAAGTGGAATTCAGAAGGTTAGTGCAATTTTCAATATCAGTAATTTGATAACATAATTAGATAGTTCTATGCGATGGAATGAAATGAAATTTTGTAACAATGATTCAACCTGTTGCATTTTTCAATAAATTGAATTAACTGAAGAATAGCTATCAAAAAGAAAAAAAAATGATATTATGTTGACTTTACACATTTTGTGTTTATTTAACAACAAACAAAAAATAAAAAACTGCTTACTTTATTTACTCTCATCGTCATGCATTTGTTTGTTAGCTGATAAAAATACTGATCGTGAAGTACATACTGGTTTACGCATATGATCAAACTGATATAAATTTATTATTAATATTATTACTAGTGTAGTGAAGGAGAACAAAGGTGAGGGCAACCGAATTGTATTTATCTCAAATTACAGAGTTAATTGGTAAAATAGAAAAACCATATCGTAAATCGTTAATTTGTAAAATATCAATCCATCATATCGAACTGGACTGTTCCTGTTGTAAAACATCAATCCATTGTCTGACATTTCACTGTTTATCCGTTTCATACAAATCCCATTGTGTTTCCGCTCTTCCTTTCATGATCTTCCCCCATCTTCGGCTGCCAGACATTACGTTTTTACTCGCGTCATATACTACTTATAAGTAGCGCGCACCACACTAGTATTATCGTTATTATTATTATTATCATACATATATCATGAATGACATAATTATTTAAACTGAACTATACATAGGGAGGGAGTTGATCACACAAAAACTATGAATAATTACACTTATAATATCGATCCATTGTGGAGAGCATTAATCATGGCAGCAAAAAGCATAAATTTATTAATTTGAACAACCGAAAAAAAAAACAGTGCCAACATTGCTTTCAAAATGCTATAAGTGAACAGTAAAAATTGTAATGATATATTATATTATAAAGTGATATGTTAACGTTGTAAACTTTAAATTCTTCTATTATTATTTATAAATTTTAATGATATAATATAAGTGATCAGATTTTTATATATTATTTGATCAGATTATTTGATAACTATTAATAATTTTAAAAATAAATTTTTTGTAAACAGAAATCTGCTCACAACTGATTGACTTTGCAAGGAAATTCTAGGATTTCGGGTGACCAGCAGAACTCTATTCTATCGAGTGTAGGCAGTAACTACCGAAGACAAATTGGTGAGGTTGCGCAAAATGCCCTAGATTGATCAGAGTCAAACATTAACACTGTTGGATGCCGGCTAAGCGGTGCAGATGTTAGGCGTTCACGCGCATGACCGAAGTTTCTGGGTTCGTATCCTATGAGTAGCAGGAATCGTGGATGCGCACGGCCAATGAGTCCCATACTAGGACGAGACGGCCATTCAGTACTTCCAGGTTTCTAATAATGACCCAACATTGATCGATTCTTGATTCCAAAGTAACTCAAGTATTTTCAAAACTCTGTATTATGTTACGTGATTCGTTTTTCTATTCCAAAAATGAATAGTCTGAATAAAATTCAAGTTTGTTTGTTTGTTTTTCTGAATTCATTTATCATACAGCTAAATGTATTATTTAATGTTAGCTACAATTATTAGTTTATCTGCACAAAGTTTTTTAATTTTTAAAAATTACAAAATATTTTTTAAAACAATTCTAAATAAAGAAAATATACTGGTTTGAATTGCCAACACTACAGAATTTTTTTTTCTACAGAAATTTCATTTTTTGTTCCTTTGAACTCAATAGCATTAGTTGACATGAAAATTATCTCACTATTAGACATTGAATGTTGAATGCATAAACAAGGTCAATATGAATACGAATACTAATAATTAAAACAAACTGTTGATTGATTCAAGAATGAAAATGTAAACAAAAAAAATTAACACAACTAATTATTTTATAAATCGATTTTGGTTTCGTCATAAATTATAAATAAAAGATAATATTGTATCATAGGGTTATTAAATATGAACAATTTCTCACCTTTTTACAGTTAGGTGATTATCATGACAGTTCTTTGTTTTAATTGTCAAAACTACGTACAATATCGATTTTTCTGTAGAATTCTGTCGATTGTGAGCAAAGTATGCAAAGAAGGCAATGAAACGTGGTTGTACAATATGCTGGATGTGTTAAAAGGTACACGTGTACACCAGTGAATTTTGGCTCAGTAGTTTACAGGTTAAGTGTTCACGTTCTAGGTTCGATCCTTGTCTATAGGATAGTAGACATAAACTAGTGAGAAGTCCTATACTAGGATAGAGCAGTTGTACATGGCTTCTAGATTATCTATCAGTGACTGCTTATTTCGTAAATTAAAGTTATTGAGTTTAGTGTTGTGACATATTGAAAGCATCAATCAAGCAAACATTTTAAGACCATCATTAGAAACTTGGAAGCACTGGATGGCCGTCTCGTCCTAGTATGGGACTCATTGGCCGTGCGCATCCACGATTCCTGCTACTCATAGGATTCGAACCCAGAAACTTCGGTCATGCGCATGAACGCCCAACATCTGCACCGCTTAGCCGGCATCCAACAGTGTTAATCTCTAACTCCGATCAATCTAAGGATTTTGCGTAACCTCACCCATTTGTCTTCGGTAGTTAGTGCTTACACCCGTCAGAGTAGAACTCCACTGGTCACGTCTTTTCACTAGAACTCCGAGAATTTCCTCATGATTGTTTAACTGATAATCGGTTCATAATTTTCATGCCATTCCACAATTTTCACAACCTTATATAAACATTGGAAGTA
This sequence comes from Schistosoma turkestanicum, assembly GCA_944470395.2. Classification (NCBI taxonomy): domain Eukaryota; kingdom Metazoa; phylum Platyhelminthes; class Trematoda; order Strigeidida; family Schistosomatidae; genus Schistosoma; species Schistosoma turkestanicum. The sequence continues at coordinate 6,360,965 of OX103979.1, read as the reverse complement.
TGTGTAAACATGAAACTGTTATAAGTAAATAAATAGTCAATAAAAAAAATATTCATATGAATTTTTCAACAACAAATAATCTGCTGTGATATGAATTGTTGTTTATTGCTTATTTACAACTGTCATATTCTCTATCATGTATTTTAACTAATTCATAAATTCTCACCGTTCGTTTTATATATACATATATATATATATGTTTTTAATTGGATTATATTTAGTTGTTCAATGTTCAATATTCCAAATTGAATGAATGCATGTCATTCAATGTTCATTTGACTGTTTGTTTGCTTCTCTTTTTCGTATACACTAGTTTTTTGTTGTATTCTGCTTTTGTAAAACTTGGTGATATCTCAACGCTGTTGGATAACAAGTCATAATAATAATAATTATATTTATCATTACGAATGCATTCATTCGCTTATCTATCTTATAGTATCAGTCAACAAATTCAGTGTAACCACTGTGTTCCTTATTTAAGGTTTTATTATTATTATGATTATTATATAGATAGTTTACAGTTGTTTCTTTTTAAATTTCATTTTTGGTTAATAAGATAAGTACCATGATCGTGCATCGGTAGGACAGTAGACGTGTACGTATATACAACAAGTACAACTTACCCACACACACACACACACGCACACACAAAATGATGTGAAAAAAAACAGGGATAGCTGCTAATTGATCGAAAAAAGCAAACTCTTTATTTAGGAAAAAAAAACACCCAAAACATGAATATAACATTTGTGTTTCATGTGATCAGAATAAAAAATAGCACACCACTGATGGATTGGATGCACAATACACAATGTGTGCTGCAGTGTGCAAAAACCTAAACGACAACAGTTTATCCCAACATTGAATCTCTATTCAATACACACTAACATATAGACTTGTGTGACGTACACACACACCCACACATGCACAACACAACCCAACCCAAACACATACATACATATGCTTTGAAGTAAAAAGACATCTCCCCCCTCGCCTTTTTGAAATTATCACTGTGCAAAATGATAATTTATTTATTTTTCACAAAAAGAATACAGTGACTGTTATTCTCCTCTACATCTATTCAACATGAATACATTTTTAGTTTATTATTGGAAATTTCTGGCGTTTTAATTGTATTAGTTAATATTGTCAAAAAAAAGTATTAAAACTAAAGGAATCTTATCTATATGAATTGGATTATTTTTTTTCTCCTTTACTTTTAACGTCATAGTTTTGTCCAGTTTTTTTTCTGTGATTTTCGTAAATACAATTAGAAGTAGTATAAATTGTGTGCATATTGATTAATGATTTCAACTATTGAATTGTTAGAAGATTGGTTAAATGTATTTGTTAGGATTTGAAATTTCAACTACCATCGTTGTGTATTACTTACTTATTTACGCCTGTCACTTCCAATGGAGCATAGGCAGCCTGACCAGTGTTCTCCAGCCAACTCTGTCCTCAGCTTCCCTTTCCAGGTCTGTACAAATTTTTATTCATTTTTCTTATGATTTTCTTTATTTCTCGGCCTAATGTTTGCCTTGGCCTCCCTCTTTTCATTTTACCTTGAAGGTTGCAAGTGAGGGCTTGTCATGTGACGCATTTGGGTTGCTTCCTCTCCATTGAGTATTTCTTTAACGTCATCATTGTTGTCATTAGTAAGTACACAGCATTGGATGACGTTCATTGTAATGTCCTCCTTGTTTGTTTCGAAGGATGTTTTAATGATCCTGGGTCCATGAGATTCCCATCCTATTAGTGCTTTTTGTGCTTGTTTGGACAGCATCAATGCAACTCCTTGTGTATATGAGGCATTTTCCTCTTCATGACCAGAGTATAACAATAGTTCCGCTGAAGCTAGTCTCAGTTGTTCTACCCGCATTTAATACGCTTCACTGATTCCAAACACCTACAGATTGTATCTTTTCATTTCTGCCGCAACTTGAAATAGTCTTCCAGTCTCCCACAATGTACGAACGTTCCATGTACCTAAAAGAATGGTTGCTCTGGTTGTCAGAAGAGGCATTGGCCTCGTGACTTGCGAGGGAACTGGGCTTTCATCATGAGACTTCATAATCCTTCTTCCAACTCCCAGGGCAGAGTTAAAATGGTTTGCATTATTTATTAGCGATTTTTTTTAGCGAGTTAGTTTTTTAGTGGTATAGGTCACCAACCCTATGCCCAACCCTCCTCCTTTAACCGGGCTTGGGATCGGCAGTAGCCCCTAAGGGTCTACAAACGGAGTTATCGTTATGTATGAATGATATGATATTTTGATAGACTTTATGGAAGTATTGTTTTTGCCTTATAAATAAGTTTTCTTTATAGATGGAATTCTTAATGTATATAGATAATAAATGGTATGTTTTCATAGTCAAAATACCTGCGAACTGATCGAAGCTAAACGACAATAAGAAATGTGGAATCAGGGGCAAGCTGTTGAGTTTTAGTTACGAACGTATCATTGTTTCCATGTTTTTAATGATGGTCTAGCTTATGTCAATGCAATTTCTACAAATCCCTTTCATTAATTATAATATATCAGTACCAGGCAGCTTAACCAACGAATGAGTCAACATCTCTGTTGAGGATGTTAGCTCACCAGAACTCGCTTGATAAATGTCTTTATTATGGATTTTATTCATGGGCTGATCAGTTGCCCTTGAGATCACATTTCCCACTAGGAAAATCTTTGGCTGAGATTGGTTCCTGTGTTATTTTAGTGTGTTATTTTTGTGACTCTCCCAAGGACGTCTCTGTGGTGTAAAAATAAACGCGATTTGTGTGTTTAAATTCACTGTGTGCTTGTTGGGTGTTTGTAGAATACTTTTTCATTTCGAATGATCTACCGTATACATCCATCATTTTACAACCGAGTACGATCTCATCTCCTACATATAGTAGAAGCCATAGGAATTCGTACATATAAGCCCAAATTATATATTCAGAGGAAATTTGTAAGACCCAAATGTTTCTAGAAATTGTTGAATTTTTTTATTATTTTTGTTATTATTAGCATTATTTTCACACCCTGCATTTGTTCGCAATTTTCTACCTCCTCCCGTTTGTATTCTTCACTATCTAATTATTTACACACTTCTTATTACGTAATGGTTATTTTAAGTCTGTCTATCCACGTTTGACGTACTATCTCCAATACTGAACTACTAGTAAGACTTTTGTTATCGTATTTTATTTTTCTTATTGCTAACAGTACACATTTTTTCCTACAATCAACTTGTACTTTTGCCTATTATGTTTAGTGATGTAATCTATTTCCATTCATTGTGACTATTCACTCAAATTGCCTTGATAGGTTTAACGTTCTATTATAAATCTTGATGTATATTAGAGTAAAGTGTGATGACAATCTGATTGAGAACAATATTCTTCGTCTGTCTGTGTGTCATTCCAAATATGTAGAAACATCAAACAATATGGTTTTATTATTCATTTGTAATTCAAAAATATAAACCCTCTGGTAAAATGCAGTTTTCATGACTAAGATTAATTAATCGAGTCGGATATATATTTACGTGAATATCCTTTAAGATGTTCACTACACGGTTGTGAAGATTGTTTAGTTTCATTGAGATTATGAAATGATCATTGTTAGATCACCAACAGAAACCTGGAAGATTCGGCCGGCCATTTCGCATCCACGATTATCGCGCGGGGTAATCCAACTCAGGACATATGGTCTCATGCGTGAATGCTTAACCTCTGCAGCACTGATCCGGTATCCAACTATGTCAATGTCTAACTTCAGTCAATCCATCATACTCAGAGATCTCACCCATTATCTTAGGTGGATATCTGACTCATAGCTGACAGAGTTATAGCATCTTACTGGAACTCCGATAATTTCCTCATAACGCTAATCACTAGTGAGCACAGGGCTATGCTTTTTATTATACAATTGTGGGGGTCCTTTAAATTTGATAAAATAATCATTATCGCTTAATTGATTTTCCGAGCTTTACAATTACACATATGTCTGTATGCTTATATAAACGATTAAAAGTTAACAAATATTTATATATTTGTTAAAATTTGGAAACATCTTACAGTATAACTTCAAGAAATCGGAACAGAAAGCAATTATGTCATTTGTTACTGAACATTTAACATCCTGTGATATCATTCACACAAATCCAACAACTAAACTTACTGCATATTGTAAAAGCTTTACCGATCAATAAATTTATACTTATTCTGTAAATACAAAGCAACTCATTAGATTTTTCTGTTTACTATGGTCTTTGGCTTTTAGTTTTATTCAGTTTGTTCTTTTGTTTTTAACTTTTTCACTCTAATGTTCAGATAAATGGCTTTGTTGTAATAAATTTTATTATTATTGTTACAAAAATTAATTCTACCAGGTTTTTAAAAAAAACGATTCACGTAGCTTAATTTCAAATTCGTCATAACTACAGATAAAGCTTCTCATCATACTGATCATGTATTTCTCGTGTTTCACAGATTCTTTTTTCAATGACTATCTGCTTTTGGTAAAGAGGGGTAAAAGAGATTGGATTAGTTTCACAGTTAAGATCATGAACTCATCTTAAAGAGACTGTCACTGAAAACCTGGAATTAATAAATGTTCGTTTCGTCCTAGTGTAGTGCGTAGCTAAAACCTCGTAGGTAGTGGTCCAATCCAAAATCTTCAGTTAACATTGTTAATATCTGATTTAAATCAATCCATAACCTTGTGTGTAAACCTTTGTCTGTGGTTGAGGCTATAGTTGAGACAATAGTAACCAATGGTTAGAGACTTTGAATGACATGGGTCAAAATTGTTTACAGTGGTGCAAGTGCATCCCCATCCTTTGTGTTTTCTCAAATTCTAATTTTCTGAATTCTTCATGACCTTCATCTTTCTCTTCTCAAATTTATTTCACAGCATTATACCCCTTGAATAATATCTTCGAACCGTAATCTTTTAGATCACTGTTTACAATTCGACTACATCTACCACCGTAGGATTTGAATTGACAACTCGATCTCTGTGCTAATATGATATGGAAACTTGAACAGGTGTATAAGTTCAACATTATAGCCGAACAACTTACTGAATAATCTAAATTATTGGTTATATAGAATCGCTGGGTGTTGAAAATGAGTTCTTTCATTGAACATCTCTATCTTCCATCACAATGTAATTACTAAACATTTGAAATTATTTTACTTTATATACTCAAGATAATATCTAATATTGCTTTAATTGCAACAAGCCATTATGTAAATTATTCAGTTATTTTAATCGTAATAACTAGCTGCTATATTTATGTTGCTAGAGTATCCTGAAAGGCGTAAAAATTTCACAGAATTAATTAACATTAGCTAATAAACTGATGAACGTAAAAAAAATGGACTAAACTATCCTACTGATTTTTTTTGTAAGATTTCAGTACTGAAGATCGAAATGAAACTTTAGAATGGATTGAATCAAGAAATTTTTAAGTTTTCCATTGGTTATGATAACAATATAGTTTGACTTGAATTTTTTTACGACATATCATTCAAAAGAAGATTGATTTTTTCAACTTTAACACAAGTGTTTATCGATTGAAATTATCTCAATTTTTCAACTTTAACTGATATAATTCATTGTCATTTGTTCATGTAATTCATTATTGAAATCAATAACAATCATAGTAGACAGTTAAAGAAAAAAGCAACCCCAATTTTCCTACAGTACCACTACAATTCGCTCACTTTTAATCCAGGAATTTCGTATTTATCTAAACAATGAACCATGAAATAAGAAAGTGTTTGTCGTAACTATAGATTGAGGAAGAAGATTTGCAGAGATTGTTTAAGCTTCATAGGTGAAATCACAAACTGATCTTAGCTAGACTACTATTATAAACTTCAAAGTATAGGTCTGATTCCTACGTGCGAGTGTAGGGAATGTGCACTATCATGGAACCCATACTAGGACAGAACGGCCATCTAATGCTTACAGGTTTCCTCGAATAGTTGTCTAGTTTAGATCAGTTCGTGAATTCAATGATTGTAAACGTTTGTAGATTCGAATAAAATGCAATGTTTTATCTAATTTCATTGCATAACCAATTATTTCTTATTAATGAATGTATTTCCCATGACTTTTTTTCAGATAATACATTAATTTGATTTCTTAGTCAAACATTGTTATAAAATCTGTTTTCATATATATATATATATATATATATATATATATATATATATATATCACTAAATTTTAAAACTTATAAAAAGCTATGAAGTCAGTTAAATATATATTAATAGCATTATAATCCTGTGTCGTTAGAAAGAATGTTTAGTGAATATTTAAAGATTTACTAGTAAAATTAGAGCATTTAAGTTTTTGATATTTTTAAATGTATGGACAAAATTAATAGTCGAGCGCTCGCATACAAAGCCGAAATTTCTGGGTTCAAATCCTGCGCCATTCAGGAGTCATGAATGTGCACTGTTGATGAATTAGGATGAAATGGCCGTCCAATGCATTCAACTTTCTCTAATGTTGATCTACCAATGATTCTTAGTCATGATTTCAATATCAAAAAAATAGAACACCAGAAAATTTCATTTCTTCTTACTTTTCACTTATTTTTAATTTTCACTAAAAGTTTTTAGTTAAAAACGTTAGTTAACTTAAAAACCCATAATTTATCTTGTTCATGAGAAATGAAACTGAAAAGAATTACACTAACACACACACACATCATACAGAATGTTTACTTTTTTCCCGAAAATGAAAGAAAACTAGACATCCGGTTAGAACAATCATCAAATTACTTTAGGCACCTAATTAAAATGAATGCCATTCATTAATCAGTCGAATTCTAGAACATAGAACATAGAATAAAATCAATCAGTATGTCATCAAAATTTAAATTATTTTGATTATGAATGATACGTTTCATGTTTATGATTATCGTATGTCAATCAATACCTCCTGGGAGAATTATTTATATATCCATTCTATTGAATCGCATAACAGTTATTTATTAAATTATGAAAAGACAACTTGTTTACTTATTTTCTATAGATTATAAAGTAGTTGTGCACTACTTGTACACATGTATATATATAGATATACAAATTATACATCTATCTATACAAGTGAATTTACACTTTATTTAATAACACTTAGACTGTATACGCTTTACATTTTACTCATTGCTTATTAATCCTATCACTGATCATTGATCAGTTCAGGATAGTTTAAAGCATGTTTTAGAGCGGAATGCAGTGAGCTGAGTTCACGATTTTTGTTGTTGTTCATCTCTTACGAAAAATACTAATATTTTTTTATTTCTAACAGAAAGCAAAAATAGGAAAAGTAAGGCAAATGCAATAGCAATACATTTTTACAAATTTGCTTCTTCTTCAGAAAATACAGAGAGATAGAGAGAGAGAGAAAAATAAAACGATACCTGAAATCTACTAAATCAACCATATATGCTTACAGATACCGACAGTATATATACATATATGTAAACTGATGAACGGTAAAAGTAAACGTTTACTACAACTGTTAAATAATAAATAAGTAAATAAAATAGGCGTAAAATATTACATTAATGTGTGTTTCTAGGTCAAGGCTAAATGCTACTACTACTACTACTACTACTACTACTACTACTAGTATGGTTCATTACACATTATTTTATACATGCACCTTTCAGATTTGACATTTATACAATCTATCAACAATGTATCTATCTACATAAACATATATACATTTATGAATAAAAGATTTACCTTTCATCTTATTGAAAAAATATTTTCACTAACTTATAGTACATAATATGTATGCATTAAAAAAAAATTCATGAAAATACATTCATTTTTTATTTTGCAGTAGTGGCTTAAGTGTTTTCCATCTTGTTATATAAGATGTTTCTTCTTTTTACCATGATTATTATTATTATTATTTTACTAGAGGTTACATTTGTATTTGTGTATTTTTTTTCAAAAAAAAATAATAAATAAAATAAAACGCATTTCACCATTTTACACTGGGTATTTTTTTTGATTTTCGCGCAATATCATGATGGATGTGTTTTTTAGGATTCTGTTCAATTGTGAATTAATTTTATGATTATTATTATGATGATTATTAGTTTGTTAAGTAAATAAATATTTTTATTGTAGATTAGAAGAATAAAAAAAATAATATTTCAAAAAATAAACGAGAATGCCAATAGGCTAAAAGAAATCTGTGTAAAGTTTAACAACCTATGATGCATGAAGGCTTTTTGTGTTTTTTGGAGATATTTTCTCTTTCGTGTTTGAAATGTTTCAATTCAATATTTTTGTTATTTACGATCTGATTTTCTTTAAAAATAAATTATGTAAGTGATCGAAATGACATATTGAGAAAATAAGTGTTGTTGAATAGTTAAAATCAATTGATAGCATGTGAAAATAGTGGATTGAGTCATGTTGGCATAGACGAAGGTCATCAATGGTTGGAGACTTTGAACGATATGGCTCAGAATCGTTTGCACTGGCGCAAGTGCATTCATTCTTTGTGTTCTCTCAAATTCTAACCTTCTGAATTCCTACTCATCTCGGTCTTTCACTTTTTAAATTTATTTCACTGAATTATACTTCTTGAATAATATCTCCGATCTCTAATACTTTTCATTATCGCTAATACTTCTACTATCTCCACCACTATGGGATTTGAAGTGACAGTGGCGCGTCTATGCTAATTTGGTATGGCAACTTGAACTGATATACTTAAATACGAAGTGCTACGTTTTATTTGTCTGTCTGAAAACAGAAAATAAGCTTTTCGAGCGATGGAAAAAATTTCTCTGATAAATCTGTAAATATGAATGGTCTAATCGTGCAAATATTTTTATATTACTCGGTTGGTTTGACTTTCATCGGTAGGACATTTATGTGTTGACAAGGAAATTTTACATACTGACGAAAAATCATGAAAATAAGATAACATTTACAATAAAGTGCCTTTTTTCCTATCAGTATTTTTCTTAACCTTATAAGCACTTATTTTAAAAGTTGCTGAGAAATATAAATAATATATGTACATGTAAAATTCTCATTTTCTCTTTTTAAGGCGACCCACTTTCGTGGAACACGAAACTTCCACTATCCTATCTAGTTATTCTTGTATTTTGTTTAATCGCAAAGTTATATTTTTTCGCGGTGACAAGTTTTTTCCTAATCAATTTAATTGACGCACAGTATTCATTAAATATTTTTTTTAAAAAAAAAACATTTCAATTCTCTTTTTTTTTAACTTTATTTGAAAATTTTCTAATATATAGGAAGTGGTGTATCAGAAGAAGATACCAAACTAGCTAAAAGTGATAAAAATGCTGTGGATTTTGTATTTGACTATTGTAAATTATGGTGTAAAACATGTAAAGATTTAGTGTTAAGTTTAGAAAAACGTGCAGTTGCTGGTAAGTGATTGTCAAATAATTATCTATTGTTTTGATAATGTTGTATGTTATGTTATATGTGAGCTTTTTGTCTATTGGTATTTTTAACCACTATGTATGACAATAAATTTGCTGTAATGATATACATTTAGAGTAAAGAGATGTCAATCATGGTCTAAAACAACTTAATGATAACATATTTAGTTGTAATAGTCAGTCAGTCAGTCAGCTACAACGAAGAACTTCGTATGTACGTACATCAGTTCAAGTTGACATACCAAATTAACATAGACACGCAAATGTCACTTAAAATCCCATAGTGGTGGAGATAGTAGAGAAGTATTAGCGATAATTAAAACGATTATGGATCGAAGGTATGATTTAAAAAAGTATAACACCAAGAGGAATTAATTAAAAAAAAGAGTATGAAAACGGTCGTGAGGAATTCAGAAGATTAGAATTTGAGAAAACACAAAGAATGGATTCACCTGCGCCATGGCAAACGATTTTGAGCCATGTCATTCAAAATCTCTAACCATCGATTACTATCATTTTGAGGATCCAAACCAAGTAGTTGACACTTACCAACGTTACTCAATCCAGTTGTTTGTGACTTCATGGATTTCTGCCATGTTTCGGTTTGGCTGCCCCTAGCTTTCTTCCAACCTACTCCTACACCACGAAACAAAGCTCGTCGAGGCAGTCGGTGGTTAGGCATATGCAACACATGTCCCAACCACCTCAACTGGTCAAGTTTCGTTACTCCAGGTCTGCCATCTTTACCTAGTAGCCATTTCCTAACTACTGCATTGCCTACTCGATTGTCCCAAGATAAATGACCAATGCTTTGGAGACACCTATGATCGCAAACCTACGAATATCTTATACTCTTAGTGGTCTGGTTTCACAGACATAAAGTAGGAAGGAGTAAAATACTGCGCAGTAAATTCATCCTTTGGTTGTAATACTAAATGATGTGCACTACAATATTACTGGAAGAAATAAGATTGTCTCCTAAATATAGATACATCTTTCTGACAAACACCAATAATTATGTGAGACATTTGTCGATTTCAGCTAATTGAAACCAGAATCGAAAAATGTTTGATCCAAACTGCCAACTAAAGAGATATAATGTTGGTTAATAATCATTCAATGGCATTATAATATAATTTTTCACTATGAAGTTATGGTGATTGCTATTTTTTTACATTGAATTCATGATTCAATCATTGTTGGAGTATCATCAGAAATCAATAACCCGTCACATTGTATTTCGATTGAAAAGGTGACTTTTAGACTTTAAATCTGAAAAAAACAACAATTTTTCTAATGTTCTGCTAACTAATTTAAACAGGTAGTTAAGTTACTTACATACTTCCCCGGGGCAGAGTCTAAATGGTTTGGACTAACTTTTTTGATTGACGGCTTTTTAGCGAGTTAGCTTTCTATGGGTTAGGATCATTGACCCTTATGCCCAATCTTCCTCCTTTATCCAAGCTTATGACCGCCAGTAACTACATAGGAGTTCCAGGTGGAGTTAGATTGCCTACATGTCCAATCAGAATATAATCTGGCTGAAATTATTCATGTAAAATGAAACCTCTTAATTTATACTAATCGATATTATTCAAAAGTTCATCCTTTCCGGTATAATATATTAAAAATTTATTATTCCTATCAATTATCCCTGTTATTTTGAGCGCATGTTAATAAACGTTTATTATATAAACCAAATTATCATTAACAGAAAGATCAAGCATTTTATGTAGTTTTTATTAGCATTTCCAAAGTTATGAAGCTATTAAACAAACATTTTTTTTATTTAATTTATGGATATTACTGTTAAAAATCACTACCACTACTACCAATGATAATAATAACGATCAGAAAATGAAAGTACACGTATTATTATGAAACAATTTCAAATACTGGAATCAAGTACAACAAATCAGGTTAGTTAAAACACTTATGTATTTGTATGAAAAACTATTAGAATAAAACAACTTGTTCATCTTCATTGACATTTATACTAGATAATTTTATTTTATTTATTACTGTAATCATGAATCAACCCTTGTTAGATAACCATTAGAAACCTAGAAGCGCTGGATGGTCGTTTCGTCCTAGTATGGGAATCGTCAGCCGTACGCATGCACGATTCCTGCAACTGGCAGGATTCGAGCCCAGGACCTTCGGTTTTACACGCGAACGCCTAACCTTTGGACCAATGGACCGGCACCCAACAGTGTTATTGTCTAACTCTGATCAATCTGAGGATTTTGTGCAACCCCACCCATTTGCCTTCGGTAGTTAGTGCCTACACCCGATAGGGTTGAACTCTACTGGTCACGTACTATTATGGAGATCCTTATTTTACATGAAAATCATGAATGAACAATAAGAAAACAGCTATCTCCATAATATTATATGGCAAAACCAAAACTTAGTCTCGAAAAACTTCTAAAGTAAATGACGTTTGTAAAACTACTGTTGGGGACGTTCGATCCCCAGAACTCCCTTGATAAATGCCTTAATTTGGATTTTACGTTTCCCAGTATGTGCTAATCAGTTGACCTTGAGATTACGTTTCCCACCAGGAAAATCCTTGGCTATGATTGGCCGTTGTGTATGTTAGTATGCTGTTTTTGTGGCTGTCCCAAGGACGTTTCTATGATGTATAAATAAACCAGATTTATATGCTTGAATACATTGTGCATTCGGCTTGCTGGGTTTTTGTAGAATATACTTTCTACGCTTATCAAGACTTCTCTTTAGCCGTTTCGGATCAAGGTAGCCTACCTGGACATTGGTTCATTGTCTCGTTTGCGTTTATCGACTAAGGTGAAGCCGTAATAGTTTCAAGCATACGTAGTGATGAACCTGACAACTACTTAGACTAAATATCAAGATATATACATATATATGCACTAACAAAAGCTTCTTAGCTCATTCAAGTCATAAGATGCTGTTTCGTGATTTGGATCAAATAAAGTAAAAAATCAGTTACAATAGACGTACGCATCACTGTTGTTATTGTAAGGATAACAGAAATTACATGGTCTAATTACATATTAGTTGCTGACATGTAAAAGAACCAATCAATGTATTATACATTATAATTGAAGATAAACGACATAAATTGTTGTCAGTTCATTGGAAGTCATTAAATGACAAATATACTGTGTGTTTTATCTACATTTTTGAATTATTCGCTCCAGTAATGATCAGCGATCAATAAAATTTTGACTGGTGATTATTTAGTGATAAAAAACACCAGTTAACCACATATGGTCAAATTACAGTTGAAATTTTTTATAAGGTGTATTTAAGATTCGTTCAGCAACGAAAAATTGGCAACCAAATGCCCTTTTTTATCAGCTGTCTAGTAGCATCCTTCAACGTATTTCATTGATAAGTAATAACTTCTCATGCAGCAAAGTGAAATCACTTCTTAGTGTGAAGTTGTGAAGATTGTTAAGTTTCATTAAAATCACTAACTGATCAATGTTGGAACATCACTGGAAAGCTGGAAGCACTGGACAACTGTTACGTTCTTGCATGGGACTATTTGGCAGTGCGCATTCACAAAGCTACGAATAATAATCCAATCCAAGACCTTTGGTCTCAGACGAAAAAGCCTAAGCTATTGAACACTGAGTTGGCTACATTTAACTGTACTAATGTCGATTTGGAATCAATGCACGATACTGCGCGACCATGATCCATTTTGTTTAGTGCGTAACTCCTCCACACCCATACTAAGGCTAAACGGCTCTCAAGTGCCCTCAGATTTCCAGTGGTGACCAAAAACAGATCAATTTATGATTTCAATGAAACTCAACAATCTGAACAACGCTGTAACAACAGTTATGTTATGCTCACTAGCGAACAGCTTTGTCAAAAAATCTCGAAGTTCTAGTGAGAAGCCTTGACCAGTGAACTTCAACCGTTTCGGATGTGAGGCAAATACCCGTCGAGGACAATAGAAGAGGTTACAAAATAAGATGGATTGATAGAAGTTAGATATCAGCACCGTTGGATGCCTGCTCAGTGATCTAGAGGTTAAGTGTTCATGCACATGTGCCAACCAAATCACTCTTGATGAAGATGCCTTGGAGGACGTTAACACCTTTACATATCTTGGCAGCGTCATCGACAACCAAGGTGGATCCGATGAAGATGTGAAGGAGCGGATCGGCAAAGCAAGAGCTGCATTTCTACAACTGAAAAATATCTGGAAATCCTTTTAACAAATTTCAATCAACACCAAAATCAGGAGTTTCAATACAAATGTCAAGACAGTTCTACTGTATGGAGCGGAAACATGGAGAACTACCAAAGCCATCATCCAGAAGATACAAGTATTTATGAACAGTTGTCTTCGCAAAACACTTCGGATTCTTTGGCCAGACATCATCAGCAACAACGTACTGTGGTAAAGAACAAACAAGATTCCAGTGGAGGAGGAAATCAGGAAGAAGCGGTGGAAGTGGATAGGACACACACTGTACAAAGCTCCTAACTGCATCACAAGACAAGCCCTCACATGGAACCTCTAAGGTCAAAGGAAAAGAGGAAGGATAAGGAACATATTACGCCGAGCAATAGAGAAAGATATGAGAAGAATGAACAAAAATTGGACAGAAATGGAAAGGGAAACCTAGGACAGAATAGGTTGGAGAACACTGGTGTGTGGCCTATGCTCCATTGGGAGTGACGGGTGTAAGTAAGTGATTGGTGCGTATTAGATTGAATCTGAGAATTCGAATAAATTGGTTTAATGGTACATTGATTTTTGAAACCGTGGAAGATTTTATCTCTTACTCATTTAATGCTGGACTTAAAAGTTGAAATAAAAGTGAGATTGTTAATTTAAAACAAAAACAGTATGCAATAAGTTTGTCAAAAATATTTCTTATTACATCAAATTGAAACATTTAGAAAACTCAATATACTTAAACTCTTAATATTAATAAGTTACTTGTTATAAACTTTTTTCCAGAATGGTGCACCATATAAAAAGCAAACAATCAACCTATGTCGAATGGTAAGTGTTACAATTGATTTGGCTACTGTTGAATATTCCTTAGTAATCAAAATAATTCTAATAGTGGTAGGTGGTTTAATTGTAGAGCTTTTATTATTTTTCTGAGAATTATAATCATCAGCGCTCAACTTCATTGAGATGCCTGATGTTAAACGAAAGGGTTTCATGTGATTTCATCCAATATCCTAAGAAAAATATTTGTAAGCCTAATTCTACTAGTCAATTCCTATTGGTCGTCCTGACTATTAATGTCACAGACTTCCTGTTCGACCTAACTGTATAAGTACGCATTATCTGTAATGTTGTATGATCCGGACCCGGATCCTTATTCCGGGATCCTCTTCTGGACTCGAACCTCGTACTTTCTGAATGTTTGTAGAATCCACGTTCTACTTAATATCAAGTCTTCTTAAACTCAATGGGGTTTGAGATAATCGAGTTAGAGTAGCATGTCGTTCGGATTAGATCAGCATATCCTGTCGTCGGATCCTCAATTCTCGTTGCTCGCTCTAGTTTTCCGACTAAGGTAAACTCGTGATAGTTCAAGCATATCAAGCGACTTGTTGACGTGCATTCGTAACAGCTGATGATGACCTTTATATTTATAAATAGATTATACAAAGAATTAGACTGTTGAGCATTCCGTAAAGACTGATAATGAGTATAAGATACTACTAAGTTTCTTGACCAGTATCATATAGAACAAATGTATGATTAGCGAAGAAGGATAGTTTTACGCATAACTTTCATGAAAATTATTATTGTTTTGAAATTTCATTAAATACCTAGAAATTCGCTTAATTCCAAAGAAAGATCATCCTCTACACCTCATCAGTCTATGCGTTAGAACTAATGATTATTTTTTTAGTAACCCATGCCTGCAGAACTATGGATTCAATTTAAACAACCAATGGACAGTATTTATCTTCAATCACTTGAGTAATTTCATATTGATTTCTTGTAACCATTCATGAATTAAACTAAACTCTCCCAAGGAATATCAGTGAATAAAAAATGCTTTCGGGTTTTTTCTACAATGATTGAAATTCATAGAAAGAAATGTTTGTTACACGAACCACAATCAATTAACTACTCTTTTTTGTTCATTTCATCATGACTGTACTTAAATTTTGTATGAATAAATATATTTTTTTTCAAAGTAAATTATCATTGAACTGGTTTTATTCAATCTTATATTTCTATTCCTAGATGATTGATCATTGTAAAGAAATTGAAGCGAATAATTCTAAACGATGTAGAGAACTTTTAGAAGTAAGTGTATAATGAGCACATTGCTTTTTTTTCTGGTTAGCGAGTTAGTTTTTCAACGGGATGAGGTCACCAAACTCACACCCAACCCTCCTTTTTTATCCGGCTTTGGGTTCAGCAGTAGCCCTAACGGAGCTTCAGGAGAAGTTAATAAGTATAAAATGTATCATTATTTTTTTTGTACAAACATTCCAAAAAATTACACATATTTTCATTGAAACTTTTATTATCCACTTCGACAAAAACTGAATACTCTCATATATTAGACAACATATATCTATCTCTCTACCTGTCTATAAAACTGAAGAAACAAACATTCCATGTACAGTGAACAAATTAAGTCAAAAAATAGAGTTTTTCCTTTTTTTACAGAAATGTAACTATTATTCTTTCTGTTTTTGAAATGGACATTTGTTATCATATATATATATATATATATATATATATATATATATATATATATATATATATATATATATATATATATATAATCAAAATGGAATGTCAACAATTTGCTACGTGATTTCCATTGATTTATGTTAACAAAAGTACTATGTGGTAACTTTTAATTTGCATGATAGAATTGTGGAGATTGTTGAGTTAGTTTTTGAAATCATGAATCAATCAATGTTGCACAACTAGTAGAAATAAACCTGGAAACACTAGATTGCTGTTTCGTCCTGGTATGGGACTCATCAACAGCAGACATCCACAACTTCTTCCACTTGTAGGGTTCGAACCCAGAACCTTCGAGGTGGTGCGCGAATGGCTAACTTCTGGTCCACTAAACCAGCATTCAACGGTTTTAATGAATAACTTCGATCAATCAACAGTCTTGCACAATCTTATTCACTGTCTTCGGTGAACAGTGCCTCACACCAGAATAGCGCTCAACTACACTGGTCATGACTTCGCACTAGGACTCGGGGAAACTTGCTCACAGTACTATCCACCAGTGAGACAACACCGTTAGATGCCAATCTATTGGTCCAGAGATCAGATGTTCACGAGCAAGACCGAGGACCGTAGATTTGAATCCTTCAAGTCAGAGGAGTCGTGGATGCGCACTCCTGTCGAATGTCATATCTGCATGAGACTGACATCCATTGTTTCCAGGTTTCTGATATTGGTATAGCATTGATGGATTCATGATTTCAATAAAATAACTTTTAATACAAAAAAACGTTTTGCCTACAAAACAGACTGAAATTCATAAGAATAAACATTGTTAAACGTTGATATAAATCAATTGATAAAACATGTATCACATCTCAAACCAATAGTATACAGTTGCATATTTTTAATTCGAAAAGTGTTTCTTCAAAAGTATTATCCAAAAGTTAAGAAAACGTGAAAAATACAACTGTTTGGTTATTAGTTTCTATTAACACTTCTTTGCTAACATCAGTTAACAACTTAAAATTGAAATGTAAATCTCATTTGTAAACTTGATAATCTAAAAAAAACTAGTCAATGATAGTAGAACTAGCTGGCAAACTTTTGCCAGCGTTTTTCCTTCTGAAACTTTTGAGATCACGAGTCGATCATTGTTAGATCACCTTTAGAAACCTGGAAGCACTGGATGGCAGTTTTGTCCTAGTATGAGACTCATCAGCACTGCAACTCCAAGACACCCACAAGCGACAATCCAACCTAGAACCTTTGGTCTCATGTGTGAACGCTTAACTGTTAAACCACTGAGTTGGAGGCATCCACTGGTGTCAGTGTCTAACTTCAGTCAACAATCCACCATAATTTACCACCTCATCTTTTGTTTTCAATGAGAGTTTGACTTCACTGGTCATGGATTCTCACTAGAACTCTGAGAATTTCCTCGTGAATCTAGTCACTAGTGAGCGCATAATAATTATCATTATTTAGTTGTGGAGATTATTGAGCTTCATTAAAATCATAAATCAATTAATGTTTTAAGATTGTTTTCATAATTAACATACTAACTTACTTATCAACAATTAATTTAATTAACTGTAAGTGTCCTAATTGGCTATATGTTGTTGTTGTTGTTATATATTTTCATTGTGTACTTTTATGCATTTCACAAAATCCCTTACAAAATGATTTCCAATTTAAAATTTTTTATAATCGAAATCTTACACCAATTCCATAAGAAAAAGCATACTGATTAGATTTGTGATATTGTTTTATTTAAGGTTTCATTAATTTAATCTCATGAAATCAATATCGATAAATAATGAACATTCATGTTGTTTACATATGGATATATTTCTGAACAACTAGCCAAAAGATTGTAGAAGTACTTTTTGATACTAAGTACAAAATACAAGGCAAAGTGAACTCAATAAGTCTTATAACTTTCCAATTAAATGTGAAGATATATAAAGCTAAAGTTTTATTACTAAAAATAAAAAATAAACTACAAGTAGAATCAATGTTGAAGAAGGCAAACAAATTGTTTGAGTTCCTATCAAAGCCTGATGAATTCATCTGAAACTTGATAGAATGCAATCAATGTTATTCAGAAGAAATTATAAGAGCTCTTACTGAAATCACGAATCAGTCATTGTTAGTCCATCTTTAGAAGCCTCAAAACACTGGATGATCGTTTCGTCCTACTGTGCTACGCATCAGCGCGCATTTAAGACTCCTGCTCCTCGCAGGATTCGAACCTAGAGCCTTAGGCCTTGCGAGCGAAAATTTTACCTCTGGATCAGTAGTCTGCCATCCAGCGGTGTCACTGTTCAACTCTGATCAATCTAAGGGTTTTTGAGCAACGTCATCGACTGTCTTCGTTAGTTACTGCTTACACTCGACGGGGTTGAATTCCCCTCTTAGAATTTCCTTGTGAAGGTGGCCACTAAAGAGCAGAATGTACAATTTTTTATTATAGAGTTATCGAGATTGTTGTTTATTACTGAAATCATGATGAGTCCCATAGCAGGACTAAACGGCCATCCAGTGCTTCCAGGTTTCTAATGATGCTTTATCAATGACCAATTCATGATTTCAGTAATAAACAACAATCTCCCTAACTCCATAACAGCTATCATGTTTAAAAAGGAACTAAAATATTTAGAAGACAGCTCAACCAAGAAGTCGGTGCGCATAAATGTTAGATGAGTGAAAAAACATTTCCTTGATTAAATTACAATCGAAATATAAGGGCTTCAATAGAGAATGTAAGCTAATATTCAGCGAATTTAAAGCATGAATATATATAACCATCTTTGTGTGTTTATTGGTTTCAATGCTTCTCTTAGTTTGTTGTTTTAAATCATCTCAATAAAGACTTATGTTGTTTTGGGCTGGATATGTTAAAATAGCCTTGAATTTTACCTAAATGTAACCAAGATTAACTTATTTGAAAATTAAGAAAACTGATTGATTTTAAATCATGAATCGACCAATGTTAGACCAACACCAGAAACATAGAAGCACTGAAAAGCCGTTTTGTCCTGGTATGGCACTCATCAGTAGTGCGCTTCTGTGACTCCTGAACCTCGCAGGATTCGAAACCAGGCCTTCGGTCTTGTGTGCGAACGCTTAACCTCTGGACCACTGAGTAGGTATCGAATGGTGTTAATGTCTAACTTCAATCAATTTAAATTAATTATTGTATATTTATTCGCTTTTGGACTGTTCCATACGAGTATATTTTTAAAAAAATGATGACCATTCAATTTTGAACTGAACAGGAATTTGCTAAATTAGAGGATGCTTTCATTGGCTTTTTGGAGAAAAGCCGCACTTATTTACTTACGCCAGTTAACCTCAATGGAGCATAGGCTGCTCACCAGTTTTCTCCAACCAACTCTGTCCTCGGCTTCCCTTTCCTGTTATTTCCAGTTATTGTCCATTCTTCTCATATCTTTTTCTATTTCTCGGCGAAATGTGTTGCTTGGCCTTCTCTTTTCCTTTGACCTTCAGGGTTCCATGTGAGGGCTTGTCTTGTCACGCAGTTAGGTGCTTTCCGTAGTGTGTGTCCTATCCACTTCCACCACTTCTTCCTGATTTCCTCCTCCATTGGAATCTCGTTTGTTCTCTCCCACAGAAGTTGTTGCTGACAGTGTTTGGCCAACGAATGCAAAGTATTTTGCGTAGACAACCGGTAATGAATACTTGTATCTTCAGGATGATGCCTTTCGTAGTTCAAGTTTCCACTCCATACAGTAGAACTATTTTGACATTTGTGTTGAAAATCCCGATTTCGGTGTTGATTGATATTTGTTTGGAGTTCCAGATATTTTTCAGTTGTAGAAATGCAGTCGTTGCTTTGCCGACCCACGCCTTCACATCTTCATCGGATCCACCTTGATTGTCGATGATGCTGCCCAGATATGTAAAAGTGTTAACCCCCTCCAAAGAATCTCCATCAAGAATGATTTGGTTGGTGCATGTTTTGTTTTATCGTAGAATCTCACTTTTCCCTTTATGTATGTTGAGACCTATTGCTGCTGAGGCTGCTGCTACACTGGTCGTCTTCTCTTGCATTTGTTGTTGCGTGTGCAATAGAAGAGCCAGGTTCAAATCGTCTTATCTGCGTCCTATCAGTCCATTGAATACCTTGCTTCCCTCCAGATGTTGATGTCTTCATAATCCAGTCGATCACCAGGAGGAAGAGAAAGGGTGAGAGTAAGCAACCTTTCCTGACACTGATCTTCACCTCGAACGAGTCTGTCAGCTGACCTCCGTGAACGATTTTGCGGTTCAATCCATCATAAGAATTCCAAGTGATGTTGACTATCTTTTCAGGCACGCCGTAGTTTAGAAGAAGCCTTCATAGTGTTTTCCTGTCCACAGAATAATATTTCAAGCTTGACCAGCAAATATCAATTACATTACATTATTTAGTTAAATATCGCTCATCATTTTATGTAATATATTACTGACAAATAAAATAATCCCAACTACCCAACACTCAGTAATCATATATAATTTTGAATGTTTATTTTCATTAGTCTTATAAACATAGATATGAAAAAATGCGTACAAAATCTGAGTAATCAGTAGTTATTATTTTTAAAATATTTCACTCACTTTGTAAGATTTAGCAACATCTGACAACATACAATATATATATATATATATATATATATATATATATATATATATATATATATATATATATATATATATATATATATTGTTGTAAAAACGATTCCCTCCCATTCACTAAATAAAATATTCTGTCAAGAATTCGAACTAAACTAATTTAGAAAGCTATTAGAAACTTGGAATCATTGAATGACAGTTTCATCTTAGCATGAAACCACTCAACATTGCACATCCATTACCTCTTTATCAAGGAACCAAACTCAAAACTTGCAGTTTAACACTAGAATGCCTAATGCTTACACCACTAAGCCGTGGTCAGAAAATGTGTATATGTCTAACTCCAATCAGTTAACGATAATAAGTGGCCGATTTCTCTAGTCTTGTGTAGGTAATCAGCCAATCTCTAATACAACTGACTCTAACTGATTACGATTAATGAATGAAATTTCACCTAACACTGATCAAAACATCGACTGACTTGAAACGCATAGCATTTTTTAATAGAACAATTTTTGCATACATTCAAATATGTGTCATATAAATTCTTCCGTTTCTAGTTGATCACAACAATATGTCAGAAATGAAAATATATAAACATTTACAGAATAGCATTTATTATTGTCATTTAATATAGTCTGATTAATTAGTAAATAAGCAGACTGAAAGATAAATTTTATTTTGAATCGATTAATTTTTTTCAACTGTTTATTCTATATGAAATACCGAAAACTCAATGAAAAAATATGCTGAGATTGTAAAACTGTCATTATCAGAGAAATCTTTGATCTACTTTTTAAAATTAAACGTTGTAACTGATGAATGTTGCTACAAAAAGCCATTTGATTCATAATTATTAACGATATAGTAGCATGCATCGTGTATGTGCACTACTGATGAATCCCATACCCGGACTATACGGCCGTCCAGCGCTTCTAGGTTTTTTAATGATGATCTCACATTGATCGATTTATGACTTCAAAAAATAACTCAACAATCTCCACAATCCTACAATGCATATTGTTTCACTCAGTTGAACTTGTGAAGTTTAACTTTGACAGGTGAATAGATATTCACTTTTTCGCTAACACACTTCTACTATAAACGCAACAATTACTACTACTACTAAGACTAACTACTATTACCAAAAATACTACTATATTTAATGCCTTTACTAATAACAAGAATTATAGTTCTATGCCTATAGAATTTCTGTTCGCTACATTCAAACAAAATATTGATCGCAAATAACCATTTTCACTATTCTTATACCTATTCGTCTATTTATCTGTTAACCATTCCAACACATCCTCTCTCTCTCTCTCACTATACGTGTATAGATATATATATATATACATAATCTTCATTACTTTCCTCTTATTTCTCTGTTGAAATATTTTATACTGTCTTACTGCTTATCCTTTCTTTTTTTCTGTTAAATAACATTTCTGGTTAAATATGTGCAGATCTGTGCATGTTTATATTTACATGTAAACCTAATAAATATATATATATAGTAGCTAATTTTGAAAATAGTACTACAACTTATTATTATTATGATTATTATATACACTGAAATATAGTCTTTATGTTGAATTCTGTGTTACATGACTGTTTGCCTATTTGTTATTAGTTACTTGTATTAGTTAGCATTATCGTTGTCAGTATGTATATATATATATATATATATATATATGTATATACAGATTCACTCTGGTTATTCTGTGAACAGATGGACAGAATGTAATATATTAGCAGAAACCTATATCTTTCGATATAAATATCTACGCTAGTTGCCTTTATTGATTAGTTTTTAAGAAAAAAACCCAGATTAACCCTCTTCGCCAATGACAAATGTTAGTGCTGGTTAAGGGATTTTTGCTAATAAGTATTGTATGCTTAGCACACGCCTATATATATATATATATATATATATATATATATACATATAACCTTATCCTATGTGAATTAGTTTTTTCTCTGATATATATGTATATATATAAACACATATACACTTTTTATTGTTAACATAATCATTTTCATTCAGGTGTATTCATCTTTCACCCTCACACTCTCTCTCTCCCTCACTTTCTTCACTGATGCAAATGGAATATACAATTGCATATTTCTCTGTGCTAACTTAGTTTTTTTTCATTTGAATGTTACTTTAGAGGAAAAATAAAAAAAGGAGAAGCTTATTAATTTTTCCTTTAATTTGTTAGAATGTTTATGTATATATATATATGTATATAAAGGTTAGAATATTGTTTGTTTTCACTCGGTATTTTCTTTTCTTTCAACTAAGGACGGAACATATCTTTTTTCCACAAACAAACAAACATTTATACTGATCCATGTACTGTGAAAAATTCAACTGGTTGCTTAAACTAAGTCCACACATATTATATCACCATTTTGTATGTGTACAGTATGCATTATGAGGCTATTTAATGATCTAAATATATATATATATATGATATTTTTGAATAGTTCACTTGTTTCATATCATTCGTTATATAATCGAAAATATTCCAATCTAAGGAAGCATATTTGAAAAAAAATAATAAGAATAGAATCGAATCGAATAAATTGAACCAATACTGTTCAATGATCAATTTACTTTAAACAAAAAATTCGATAAATGTCACTTGTTGTTTTGTCATTGTTATGCATAAACGTCAATTTGTTTAAAGAAAAAAATACATATATATATATATATATATATATATATATATATATTATTAACTAGTCATTTTGTCCATATTTTAGATCAATGTACATAGATTTGATGAAATCACGTTTGACTTTACAGTGAAAACACTTTGTATATGTATATTTGTGTCTTTAAGAAGCTTCATTAATAAATAATTGGTTAATTGATAACTAAGTGTTATTTGTTCAATTGCTTTGAAAACACACTATCATAGTATTCATTTAAAACCATGATTCGATCAATGTTAAGCCACCATTAGAAACCGGGAAGCACTGGACGGCTGTTTCGTCCCGGTATGAGACTCATCGGTACTGAGCACCCACGATTGCCTAACCTCTAGACCACTAAGCCGGTGTCTAACCGCGTTAATGTCTAACTTCAACCGATTCACGGAGTTCCGCAACCGCATTCACTGTCTTCGGCAGTTACTGTCTGCACCCGGACAGGTTGAACTTCATTAGTCACGACTTCACACTAGAACTCGGAGAAGATTCCTCACGGAGCTATTACTTAGTTAGCACAGGTAATTGCATTATGGGGTTGTGAAGGTTGTTAAGTTACACATTTGAAATCTTGAATCAATTAATGTTGGACCAATATTAGAAACCTGGAAGCCCGTCCGTTTTGTCCTGGTATGGGACTCATCAGCAGTGCACATCCACTGGTGGTCTAACTTCGATCGATTCATGATTTCAAATGTGTAACTAAACAATCTTCACAACCATGTAATGTAATTACAGTATTGTTTTTTTTACGGATTACGAAAACGTTTCTATCAAAATAGATTCAATGTATTTTATGAAATGATTCAATCAGTGAATAGAAAATGATTTAACATGAATTAGATGATATATAGCTGAATGTTGGAATTCAGGCTGTGTGTATTTTCATTCTGTGTGGAAAGTATCTGCTAGATAAATCTGTAATTTAATAATTACTTGAAAACCATTCATACAAGATGCATATTTGTATATCAAAGCTGATTGAACTATTTGCAATAGAATCAATACAAACTATCATGGACTTAGGTGTTAGGTACCTATGTGGTTGCGTCATAGGACTGAGCTGTTCTGTTCACACTGAAGTGTTTAGACGTTGGCAGTAAAATTACCCTTGCTAATTGAGACTGGATGACACACTAAATCAAAGGACTTTTAAATCTAAAAAAGTTTTATATAAGTTTTGTAGAATATTTTCACGCTAGTTAGGCACTTCATTTATGTAAACCATTTGAGAAAAAATATTTATTTTCAACATTCTCATCAGATCACTTTGAACTAAGAGCTGAAAACATACTTTAAGTATAAAAGTCCTGACACACGATAAGTAAACAAAACCCATGAAGCTTCAGACAGAGCTCAATTCAAAAGGTAGGACTTCACAAGATCACACTTTATCAATTTCGCTTGAGACAGAACCTAATATTATCAGGCCTCTAAATGACCATTTAACATTCAGACAACTGAGTTGATGTTGTAACGTAGCTTAATTCACTATGTTATGCATTCATCGTCTATCAATACTAATAATGTATGTTCTGTTGATATATTACTTACTTACTTACTTACTTATGCCTGTTACCCCTAATGGAGTGCAGGCTGACGACCAACGAATTACTTTTCTGGCTATCGTTTTTTTCAGCTGATTGGATCTCTACATAGTGGGGTCCGATCCGACTTTGGGACCGGTAATAACCCTAGAAGGGCTCCAAGTGGAGTTTATATATGTATTTACGAAATGGCTCGAGACATAACTTATCCCCTCATTTTACACTATCTTTTAGGTATTAACACGTCAACGTACTTTATTTGAAAGAACAAGAAAATTTCTTAAAGATAAATGGAAAACTGATGTAAAACGTATGCTAGATGCTGAGAATAGTTTATTCAAAACAAAAACCGCTTATTATCAACGTTGTCAAGCTGGTGTTAAACTACGTGAAGAATTAGCTACAGCACAAAATTTTCTAAATGAATTATCTGCTTCACTTGTACAATCATCAGCAGTTTCATTATCAACATCCAGTCAGTCAGTTGGAACAACACCATCATCATCATTTTCATCAACAACAACAATAATGCCACCTATGCAAACTAATATATCAGGTGAATTATTATTATTAATATTATTATTATAATAAATTACTTTTTTTTATTTCAAGGTTTATCGGGCAATTCAAATACATCCAGTCTAATGAATTCAACTGTTGGAAGTAGTGCAAATCTAGCACAAGATATAATGAATGATTCAAGTATTGGTGAATTAAATGCAACCTCATCGTCATCATCAACTACTAATACTACTACTACTACTTCTACTACATCAAATCAAGTAGCAAAACAAAGAGCAAAAGTTGAACGATTAGAAAAACAATTAGGTGATAATGATAAAAAGGTAAATGATGACACCGCTATTAATACTTATGGTAATCATAGTAATGGCTCGCATTCATTAACCAATGGTTAAAAAAAAACATTTCAACCTGGTAGGTAGTAAGCGGTTGACAGAAAAGAATGGAAGTTAGTTTAGCGTTATCTGGCACTCATCATTAAGTTTTATCTGAACTATAGAGTGAATCGATAAATGGAATTCGATCAAGATAAAGAAAGACTTTTGTCAACAGACTCAGATCTTATCAGTCTTATGGGAAGTCAATCGTAACATAGATAGCTGATCAAAACTGATATACTTGAAAGTGTTACGAGTTCACTCACTCGGTAAACGGAGCGCAGATCAATAATGCAGTGACACGATAAGCTATTCTAATACCATTGTTCCAGGCCCTGCTAACTGGATCAAGAAGTCTTGATAAGGTGTAGAGAATGTATTCTTCAGGCATCCATAAAGACTGAGGTTGCTAAACACACAAATCAGGCTTATTTACACAATGATAGCAACGCCCTTGGGAGAGCCACAAAATAGCGCGGTAATATATTCCATCAAGCAGTGACTAACAGTCACGGATTTTCCGAGTGGGTAATGAAGGCTGAAGGTCAACTAAGCATCTTATGCTCGAAAACAAAAAATTCAAAATTTCAGAAAAATAAATTACAAAATTAGGACCTTTTTCCAAGTGAATTCTGGGGATCTAACCCCTCTAACAAAAATACCTAAGATTGTGTGGAGCTGCGTGACATAGAATCAAAAACGCTAGGTAATACCAGTTTCCTCATTATTTCCAGGTCCTTCTTGTTGAAAAATCTGTTGCCATTCCTTCAATTTTAACTTGTCATACTCAATTTATGGAGAAAAATTAAACAATGATTATGTAACACTTATATTTTTTATATACATTTGATCGTAACATCAATTTCGTTATTTACTCCAGCTGAACGTTCACTTTTAATTCATGGTTAATTATAACTAGTCAGGATCAAATGTGCATTGGTGAATTTGTAGCACTGTTCAATATGTCTTCAATATTTAGCCCTCATTCAAGCAGTAGATGCCGCGAACAACAGTATTATGTTTTTATCAAGGGGTTTAATTTTTAAGCTACACTGTTGTTTTATTTTTACCTGACAAGTCGAGATATTATCATATTCATAGAAGTCATTTGTAGATTGTTATAGATGATTAGAGATGTGATGTTCTCTCAAAATCATGAAAGGTGGTCAACTTGTAAGGCGAAATTATTCGGATAACAAAAAATGATGATACCATCAATCGAAGCTTATAAGGTGACTTAAATATCCAAGCCAACTGATAAACAACAACCAATCACATGATGTATTGTGTACAATTTAGGGATCAATTATGAACCGGTTAATAAATGTTATTACACATTTTAAATCATCAATCAATCATTGTTAGACCACTATAAGAAACCTAGAAGCTCGTCCGTTTTGTCCTGGTATGGGACTCATCAGCAATAATGAATGTTAACTATCCTAACTGTTAAGAAAAAATTCTAATCACTGTCATCATGATCAGTACTCACTTGCAACGCTTTATTTTTTCTCACTTTTCTCCTTTTTTTTTATTTCTAACAGGAAATTGAGCTGATGTATGCTTATCGTGAAGCTGTAGACATTGCAAATCATCGTTTATGTGAATTGGAAAAAAGCAAAGTAAATTAGAGGGTGTATAGTTTTAGAAAGAAATAAATTGTTTTGTTTTGTTTAAGTATCTTTTTTTAAAAAATATTTTCCATGATCAACTTTATTTAAATTGTAATGTTAGAAAAATTTTAACAACTGAAGTGAAATCTGTAACAGAGAAATCCTCGCTGGATTTGAACCCAGAACCTTCGGTTTTGCGCACGAAGGCCTAACCTCTGAACCACTGGGCCGAAATATTAACGATAAATTTATTTAATGAGATATTATCACAAAAAAATTAGATATTCATTAAAGCTCTCAAGCTGATCGATGGACTTCATTTTGAATAATCGGTCCTACAGATTTTTTCCCCAAACTGTAGAGTTCAACAAGGTATTTATATTCAATACTGATTATTTAACGCCTTCCCCAAATATAATCATCAATAAACTAATATGGACGATTGAAAGAAATACTAACTTTTTCCAATTACTGACCGTTCAATAATTAGTGTATTCTACATTAACATAAATTGTACTGTGGTCAAATTTGATGAATCTCAGACAACCTTTTGTTTTTCCAATTTCTTTGAAAACAATAACAATAAAAATCGATTGTGTAATTAGTTACAACTGGGAAGAAAAATAATATTTTGACTGGTTTAATAGATTAGTGAAGAGTAGTGGATCGAAGTTAGACATTAACACCGTAGAACACCGGTTCCAGACGTTAGGCAGTTGCGCGCAAGACCGAAGCTCTCAGGTTCGAATCCTGCCAGTTGTGGCAGTTGTGGATAATCACTGCTGATGAGTCCTATACCAGGATGAAATGACCATCCAGATCATTCAGGTTTCTAATGCCTGTTTAACCATGATTGATTGATGATTTCAATGTGTAAAAACACTAATCTCCATAACTCTAATTGAAAAATCGTACATAGGCTCATTAGTTGTAAGCATTGTGAGGAAATTCTCGGAGTTCTAGTGAGAAGACGTGACCAGTGGATTTCGACCCTGTCGTATGTAGGCAGTAACTGCCAAAGACAAATGGGTGAGGTTGCGCAAAATCTGCATATTGATCAGAGTTAGAAAATAACACCGTTGG
The DNA here is from genome assembly GCA_944470395.2 of Schistosoma turkestanicum. NCBI lineage: Eukaryota > Metazoa > Platyhelminthes > Trematoda > Strigeidida > Schistosomatidae > Schistosoma > Schistosoma turkestanicum. Next base: position 6,332,345 of record OX103979.1, on the reverse strand, counting down.
ATGCTGGCTCAGTGTTGCAGAGGTTAAGCGATCGAGAGCAAGACTGAAGTTCCTAATCCCGCGAGCTGTGAGAGTCGTAGATACGCACCGCTGATGAGCCTCATGACAGGGCGAAACGGCTATCCAGTGATCCAGGTTTCTAATAACGATCTAACATTGATTGGTTCATGCATGTACATATATATATATATATATATATATATATATATATATATATAAAACTTTACACTTTTATCAATCATTATCTAACACCTGTAGAGCTATTTACAAATTTTTCAAGAAAACAAAAATTACACATGTAGATTAGTTATCTACTAAAAGATTTCACCTGTTTAGATAATGTTGAACTTATCAATGTTCTTAAAAGAAATAATCTAATCTAAAGTTGTCACATTCTTGTAATTCATTTTTTTTTCTGTAAATGATAAGATAACAAATATGACTTATTAAAAAAAAATCATCAAGACAATTTAAATTTTTCTAAGCTACAATAAACATGAATTCTTTTGATTAGAGTAATTCAGTGAGTGTATACATAGACCAGTAGGTATGTTACAGGTCGTCTTTAGGCAATAAAATAAAATAAAATTACAGGAAAACATTCCAAAAGTTTCGGCGTTCGCTCGCGGGTGGCAGGAGTCGTGGATATGCACTGCCAAAAAGTCCTATACTGGGACGAAACGGCCGTCTAGTGCTACCAGGTCTGTAATGGTGGTCTAACAATGATCGATTTAGGATTTCGGCAATTTCAACTATACATATTGAAAAATGATATGTACAACTTATTTGAATTGCAAATTTATGATTTTATTCACGGTATCCGGTTTTTGTTAATTATTGATTTGAAACAAGAATAATTATACATTTTTTGAAACCATGAATCGGTCAGTTAGAAACCTGGAAGCACTGGACGGCCGTTTCGTCCTGGTATGGGACTCCACAGGAGTGCGCATCCACGACTTCTGCATCCCGCAGGATTCGAACCCAGGACCTTCGGTATTAGTAGGTGGACGCCTTACCATCGGACCACTGAGCCGGCGGCATCTAACGGTGTTATTTTCTAACTCGATCAATTCACGGAGTTGCGCAACCTCATACACAGTCTTCGGTAGTAACTGTCTACACCCGAACAGGTTGAACTTCACTGGTCACGTCTTCCCACTAGAACTCGGAGAAGATTCCTCACGAAGCTAGTCACTAGTGAGGACAGGTAATTTGCATTACGCGGTTGTGAAGATTGTTAAGTTACACGTTTTTTGAAACCATGAGGAGTCCCATACCAGGACGAAACGGCCTCAGTCCAGTGCTTCCAGGTTTGTAACGGTGGTCTAACATTGATCGATTCATGGTTTCAAAAATGTGTAACTTAACAATCTTCACAGCCCCGTAATGCAAAAATAATTATATCAAAATATTAAATCGCTATAAATCTTATTTTGTTTTCGTTGAAATAATTTCCAATGTCTGATTTATTTTGTTGATTCTGTTGACCGGTAGGTAAATCGGTTACAATGTCTCACTTTGATTTACTGGTCTTCAGAGGTTTACACTGCATTAGACTGAATTCGATTGACCCAACTGGTCTAGGCGTAAAAAACGAACTACCTGTCAAATGGCATATCTTAAAATTATGTAACTTGAAATCAGTAACGACGAGGAGTTAAAATTCACCTCTTATCTTCAATTTCGTCTTGATTTATTTAAAAATACATCGCTTGTTTTACTGTTAGGATATTCACTAAATATCCTAAGAGTATTATTTGTAAGTCTAATTCTATTGGTCAATTCTTATTGGCCGTCCTAACTATCAATGTCACTTCAAATGGTGTTTCCTATAGATGGTCCTAACCATCAGTGTCACATACTTCAATGTTGTTTCCTATTCGGCTTAGCTTTTTAAATATACATTATTTGTGACGTTTTAGTGCTCGGGTCCTTAATTCGAAATCCTTAGCCTCTTCTGAACTCGGACCTCATATTTCCTGGGTGCTGGTAGAATACATTTTCTACTTCATATCAAGTCTTCTTCTTCTACTCAGTGGGGGGGGGGTTCGTTAGGACGTTCGGATTAGAGTAGATCGTCGTGTTGCCGCATCATCGATCCTCGCTCTCGTTTTCCGAATAAGGTAGACTCGTAATAGTTGAAGCATACAAAATGACGTGTTAACGTAACATTTACCTTTCTTGATACGTTGGTTTTCAATGTTATAGATTATAGTTCACTTCTTCTGAGTTTGATATTTTTTGTTGTTGATTCTGTAGTTGTACTGATGGATTGTTTCATTGGTTGTTAAATCAAAAACACCTAACTGTATCAGAGGTTTGAATATTTTAAGCTAGTGCTAGTACATATTTCTTTCAATTCATAATAATATTACTCTAAACAAAAGTTAATGGTCATCCACACTATAACTCATTTGATTAGTTGATAAAACCATAAATCAATCTATAAAATGAATTTTTATTTTGTCATATTCTCGATTTAGCTGAAGAATAGTTGAGAAATATTCATTAAAATACGACTCCACTCTATCTTATATCATACAATGATCTCTATATCATCTAAAAATACAACAATACATCAACTATCATTTTGTATCATCTAACGAACCAACATTGAAATAGTCCGAACACAGCATGTATAAATGTATTCACAGAAGATAATTATTCTGTTGATATTCGACACTTGTAGACTTTGTTTGAATGTTTCTGTGCAATCACTTTGTCATACTTAACATTTACTTATTCAAAGTTTGGTCAATTAATGAAAACCTCTATCCATCCATTGACCATTTATGATTTTCAAAATGCCTTCATGTTTAATTTGTTTTTTCCTACCATCTGACAAAAGTTACTTTTGTAATTATTTGAATCGATTGTCAGTAAGAAGTTGTGTCGATTGTGTGCATTTTATTTAAATAATTAATTCAGAGGTTGAGCGTTTGTGTGCGCGAGATTAAAGTTCCTCGATTTGTTTACCGGAATGTAGGAGTCGTAAATGTTTGTTGTTGAGAAGTACTATAATATAACGAAACATCCGTTTACGGCATTACAAGATTTCAGTGTTAGTCTAATATTGTTTAGTTTATGATTTAAATATGATTTCGATTGAGAATCATATACATTTTATTAATAATTCCTTATTCGGAAATAAAATGGATTTTGAATTTTTATTTAGTTTCAATGTTTCCATTACAATGTAGGACAATTTTCAATTTTTCGATTAGATTTATGGAGATTAGTGTATGTTACAAATTGTAATAATCAGTCAATCATTGTTAGACCAGCATTAGAAACCTGGAAGCACTAAACATTAACACCGTTGAATATCAGCCGAGTGGTCCAGAGGTTAGGCATTCGCTCTCAAGATCGAAGGTCCTGGGTTCGAATCCTGCGAGGTGCAGGAGTCGTGCATGCTCACTGCTGATGAGTGCTGTACAAGGACGAGACGGCCGTCCAGTGTTTCCAAGTTCTTCATGGTGGCCTAACAATGATTGATTTATGATTTCAATATTTTCAATTTGTTATGACATCTCGTATTTCAGTCCGATTTCGCCTTAGACAACTATATTCAACGAAGAAGCACCTAACAGTTGTTTTAAATTATTATAGAACTTAACAAAAATACACAACCACGACAAAGATTTGATAGAAATTATCTGTCTTTACCTATCCTTATAATTCAAGAGTAAATATGTCTTAGACTTTAAGTGAGCGATTGCGACATGTCGTCAACTAAATAATTTTGTATGCACAGTTTATTTACTACTAGAATCCATAGTAGATTTGATAATTTAACCTTATCTAATGATGAGATATTTTAAAAAGAATCAATTCCAAATGATACTTTAGATTACTTATTAAAATGATAATTTTTCATTCTGTCTTGAAGAGATTGATTGGTTAGTTAGTAATTACTTCCTCATAACTTTGTTACTCTCTCTCACTTAGACCTTAGAAATATACAACACAGAAGAAAAGATATATTTGTTAACAGCTGGCACTTAACTATATCTTGACATACCTATCTTGTCTTATATTCGACTACAAAATTAGCAGCAGAATAAAGGAACTGACGATAAAAACTATGTATAAAGATTTTTGAGTTTTGCACAATAATTTCACTATTCTCATTGATTACATTGAGAATATTGATCGAGAAATACAAGTGTATATTATAGTTTGAAAATAGGTTATTTCATTAAAATAGTCACCTAATTTTTAAAAGTAAACTGCAGTCATAAGTTCAAGTTCAAGAAGTATTTCATTATATGTAATGATTGCCTAAAAATGTTACTTACTGATATACCGACTTACGCCTGTTGCCTCTGATAGAGCATAGGCCACCAACCAGCGAATTATCGTTCTGGCTAGCGATTTTTTTGGCGAGTTGGGTTTCCACCGGATGGGATTGATAACTCCATGCCTAACTCTCCACCTTTACCTGGGCTCTGCACTGGCCAGGGGGGCTCCAGTTGAAGTTGCCTAAAAATATACATGTTAAATTAAAGTTTGCGGTTTGAAATTGATTTTTTTGTAACTAGTCGTAAAAAAGTAACTTATGGAAACCATTTCTAAATGCAAGGTTTAAAATTGTTTTACTAGATTAATATGGTTTTAATCGTGTATAGGAAGTAATATTTTAAATACATATGGTATTAGAGATGATATTTGATAGATATCTTTTAAATGTTCATATCTTTCGATAATATCAACTGTATCAACTAGGTGTGAGAGTATCTTATACAAAATTAGGAAATATAATGATGAACTTGTCTGCTTGATCAAATGCCTGGAAATCAGTGTCATCAAGATGTATACAGATATGTGAACTTTAATTAAAACACAATGTGAAGTATAGGATTTTGTGATGTGATCTAAAAAAATATAATGTAATTCATACGATTCAAAGCAGCATCGCATTTTGTCATATTTCATCAAGTCACTACTGAAACTAATAGAATTTGATCAAGATTAGAAATAAAATAATATTCTATTGACCATCGCTATGATAGGGTTGTGGAGATTGTTGAGCTGCTTTTTTCTAGAAATTATGAATCGATCAATATTCGACTGCCACTAGAAACCCGCAAACACTAGACAATCGTTTCGTCCTAGTGTGCGATTCATCAGCTGATTAACTGGCTGTTGTGCAAAGATTATAAACGATGCCATTACATCAATTAAACTAGACAAAAATGTTAACAGCTAAATGTCTAGTTCAAAAAAAAACTGAAATTTTCTCCACTCTTTATGCAGTTTGGAATAGTTTTTTCGACTACGAAACAGTCTGTAATCTGTATTACACTATTGCATAGGTTAACTACAGTTACTGAATAGGAACTGTCATTGTGTTGTATTCTTTATTTGTGTGTTTAAAAATATTGAAATGACAAACGGTTGATCTCTGATCACTTTTTTTTTCTTCTTTTTGGTTTCATAAATTATTCTTAGCACCCTGACAGAAAACGTTTTTTTCTCTCATTCTTATCAACTTTATTGTGTTATCAGAATAATTTGTTGATGTTATCTGGTTATCTGGTTTTTTTGTTCCGATCAGTCTACATTTTTGTTTTCACTTAGTTATAAATAAATTCAACCTAATGGATTTGTTCACAGTGTATATTTAATGTAGTTAGATATACTTCAATCAATATGTGCGTGTTGATTTATATGCAAAAGTGTGAAAAAATATCTCTGCACAAAACAAAAAACAACAAGTGATTACATAATCTATTAACATATTTATTGCTAGAAATTCAAATTTTTTTGTTTCAATACGCATCGAGACCGAAATTGGAGAGCAAAAAACAAAAATATTGTACAAGGTTCAAGAATAGGAAAAAATTTCAGCCTCTATTGTACAACAATGATTAGGTTAATAAATAGGTTTAACAATATAAATATTTCCATACTAAAGAGGACGTGAGTGTCACAGTAAATCAATCAGTCAGTCAGTCATAATGTAGACCTTCGTACGTATGTACATCAGTTCGAATTGCCATACCACGTTAGCACAGAGACGCAGTTGTCAGTTCAAATCATATGGTAGTAGAGATAGTAGACGTATTCGCGGTAATGCAGAAGATTATGATTTGAAAATATTATTCAAGAAGTATAATCCAGTGAAATCAATTTAGATGGAGAAGGATAAATATGATGAGGAATTCTGAAGACTATATTGTGCCGAATTCGGTATCATGTGCTTTTACGGGTGGTTGTCACTTCCCAGGTGCCAACACAGTGGGAGGGTAGTTCTTGAGAAACGGTAACAGGAAATCGCAGAGACCGAAGAATAACCTGTTGAGGCCGGTCACGTACGACCTTTTTATGGGAAGTTTGTAAAGTGGTAACCCCGATCTTTTTAAAAAGCCTTACCACGACGGATGAAAATCCGTGAGGTAAGGTGAGGTGTGACATTTTTAGTGTTCACCATTTCTAACCCCTTCCTTAATTGTGGGAAGGCAGCATCGCTGAAGATGCTGGTTTTCCAAAGGGAACACCATACTATTGTCGGGTGAGTGTCACAATTCTAGTGGGTAACGTATTACATTTCGACACTCAGTAACGCTACTTCAAATCTCACAAACAGTTTTGGCTGCCTCATGATTGTTGGTGCAGTTCGCTTGACGAATCCATAAAATCTGATGCCTCTCAGCAATTGCCTCTAAATGATGAATTGCTATTGGTAAACAATTTCCTCATTCAAACGTGGTTTACTAATAACTGCGTTGGGATTGAACTAGAGCTCACCAATTCAGTGGCCCATAATCTGACTTCATTTTATACGAAAGATTAAGTATACTCTGAAATAAATATTCCCTTTCATTTCCGTATATCATACTTAGGTGAACCCCGTTTGTGCGACGGCGGTAATAAGAAGCCGAATGCGGATTCTGTTAGACACGAGAATAAAAGGCGTACCAGGAAAGCAAAGTGAAGGAGTCGAGCTAGCCGACTGAATGTGAGGAGGTATGACTAAGTATTCATAGTCAGGCAATAACAAGCCAGACTTGTAATAAGCGAAGTAAGTATGCACGTCCGCACTCTAGTAAAAACAACCAAGGTTATAAGCGAACGATTGACCATGTCAAAAGAGGTGCGAACAAAAGTAAAATTTACTTAATCTGTTTGAAGGCTCGGACAAGTCATGTGGGCTCAATATTTCAATACACACACTACAAATTCGTTTAAATTTTATACTACCGATTATTGAGCATAATCGTAATTTTTTTTGATAGTCGATTTCATTTTTTTGAATGCCATCTATCCACAAATCTGTTATACGTGATAACTTCTCCTTTTTTTAAATAAGTATAGAATTATTACTATTAAAATCATTGAGTCGAATTCATCACACTGACCTAAGTATAAACCTTATAATGAAAAAGAAAGAAAGAATTCTACTAACTACTTATCTTATTATCAGTTTATTATGTATTATCATAGACATATTTTGTGCCGTAAATATTATCTTAAAATATTATTAGCTTAATGAGTGAAAACGAGTCACTATGTTTTGTATTGTGTTCAATAGTCAATAAAAAATGTTGTTTAAATTTATTATTATTATTATTGCTGACAAATTACTGAACATCAATTGATCAATAATTGTTGCGGGCGTTAGATCCCAAGAACTCACTTGATAATTTGGATTTTATGCTTTCGCACATGGGCTGATCAGTTGACCTTGAGATTACATTTATCACAGAGAAAATCCTTGACTGTTATTGGTTAGTGTATTATTTTAGAATGCTATTTTTGTGACTCTCCGAAGGACATTTCTGTCATGGATAAATAAACTCAATTTGTGTGCTTGAAGACCTGATGTTTACTGGGTGCTTGTAGAATACACTTTCTACACCTTATCAAAACTTCTTCTTCTACTTAGTGGGGCTTCGGATGATCGGATCAGAGTAACCTTATCGTGTCATTGGATCATTTGTCTTCGCTCTCATTTACCGCCTAAGGTGAACTCGTAATAGTTTCAAGCATATCAATTGACGAGCATAACAATAAAACTATTATAAATATAATTATTACTACTGAAACAATAACATTTATATTATTTCCCTAAATTTATATGTTTTAACTTATTTTATAAATTTCAGATTGAAATATTATGTGATACACGTTTGACTATAACAAAAAGTGATGAAGTTGTTAAAGATTCTTTGGCGGAATTATTAAATCATTTATATACAAGTCGTTCATTGATGATAAAACAAGTAAGTCTGTTAAACTTTTGTATGATGAATGAAATCGAAAAAATCAGATTTTATTCATTTGTTTTCAACTACAGCAATTAAAATATTACGAAATCTGAAATTCGAATTGTCAACTAATGATGAGTATCGATATATATATATATATACATATAAGGCTTGTTGACATTGTTCATCGTGATTATGATCATAAAGCGACCCAAGTTAGATAAACTTTGGAAAAAAAGTAATTGATGAGTTCTTAAGAGAATTTATGACTAGTGAGATTCGACTGTACACAATGTGAGGCAGTTGCTCATTGAACACAACAAAAGCTAATTACTCAATATTGGTCGTTGATTAGAGTGAAACGTATCAACATCTAGAGGCCAGTTCTGCGGTTACACTGTTGATGAGAGTCATAAAAGTTCCGAGTTTGATCACCAGTAGGTTTAATTGTATGCTCTGCTAGGAGTCTCACACTAAGATGCAACAAATGTCCAGTGCTTGTAGTCTTAAAAGTTTACCTAATTAAGGTTGCTTTCCGATTACAATAACGAATAAGTTGTTTGAAATATAAAAGAAGATAGGATTTCCAGTCTTACCAAAGTTTTATGTTTGCTTGTTGTGTTACTTGTAGAATGTTCAGAATAATTTTATCACGTTATATGACAGTTCACAAGCTTACCACTACTCGATCAGCCAATAATCATTTTCTAATAAAATTTCCCAATCATCCGGTAATTCAGAATAACAATACTCAATATTTTATTGTGACTGTTTATCGGATCAATCTTAACTTCATTTGAATTAAGCATTTTCACTCCGCTAGTATAAGGTTATGAAGATTTTTGGGTTAAATTCATAAATTTTCCCACAAACCTATACTGATATTATTATGTCCTACAATTGGTGATTGGCTTCGAAAAGAAATTCCCAAAGTTTTCAAAAGAAACCTTGGACCAACGTAATTCAACTATGTAAACTGAGACAACAGAAGATGGATTGATTGAAATTAAGCATTAAGACCATTGGATGCTGGCCCAGATGGTTCTGAGGTTTAGCATTCGAGCGCGAGACCATTGTGTAATTTCTTTGTGAGGCAACATAGATGAGGAGTTTTATGTTAGGACATATAATTCATCCAGTGCCTTCAATTCTTCTATGTTAGCATAAGACTGTTCAACTAATGATTTCAATGATGTTTAGTTATTATTCAACAACAACAATAAATATCATGACAGATTGTTATTCTTATTTTTTTTTATAAATTGCACATATGTTTGATTTATGATTTCAATTGTTCTCTCTTCCTCTCTCTCTGTCTCTTTGTGATATATATTTTTTTCATACCTTATCAGTATGAAATAATTGCAAATGCTTATCAAGATTATGTACCGTGTAGTGATTATCGTGCATTAGTTGAATTGCATATTCAAAAAGGCACGGAATTTGTTCCCGAGAAATATCATTTCGATGGATTTCATGAATCAAAGTATGTTCATTCAATGAGAAAAATTATTTCTCCCTTTTTCTGTGAACAATTTTCTTTTTTGTTTCAAGATGTAAAGGTTTCAAATTGTACGTTGATATAAAATTTAACATAGAGTAGTTTATTTCATGAATGTAATGTATTCTGAAACAATTGTTGTAAAACTTAAGAGCGCTGGCCAGTTACATTGTGAGATAATTTATGAAGAGCATTGACACACTTCTGAGCAGTCAAAAGTAAGAAACTCAGGATTTATGATCCCTGAAATTTGGATAATTAACGACAGTACTCCAACTTGTTCTATTATCACGGAATTCCAGGTTAAATATCGTTTAAAAAGGTCTAATGGTTATGTGGTTTATAATTCCTCATTGTTGAATAGCACTATACCTAATGACTGCAATCGTTCATTGGCTTTTAGTTTCGATAATTTTACAATTGAAATTATCCCTTATATTGAATCATGTTCAATAACTATCGATATACTAGTTTCATCTAATCAGCATTATGACAGTCAGTTCAAATTTGTATAGAACGTTTACAAAAATGAGACTTTTCCCGAATTAAATAGTTATTCTTAGAAGAGCCTTAATAGGAATTATATTTTTAAACTTTGGATTTTTTGATAAACATGAATTTATATATTTTCTGTGTGTAATGGTTTGTATAAATTATCTGGGCTGCATCATTGATGGAGCGGATTGGCAAAGCCAGAGCAGTATTTCTACAACTGAAGAACATGAAATTCAGAATTTTCAATACAAATTTTAGTACAATTCTACTCTATAGAGTGGACACTTGGAAAACTACAAAAGCCATCATTCATAAGGTACAGATGTTTATTAACATTTGTCTACGCAACATACCGAGGATCAATTGTCCAGACATCATCAGCAACAATTAAAAGTGGAATATAACAAACCGGATTTTGGTAGAAGAAGAAATCAGGAAGAAACGCTGGACACGTTGAGGGAAGCACCTAATTACATCACATAACAAGCCCTCACTTGCACTTCTGAAGGCCAAAGGAAAACAGGAAGACCTAGAAAACTCAATAAGCCGAGGAATGGAGATAGACATAAGAAGAATGAACAGCAGTTGGATGAAACTGAAAAACATGTCCCAGGAAATAGTTGACTAGAGAATACTGGCCGCTGGCCAGTTGAGTTGAGTTGCATACTAGAACTTAAGGGCTATCTAGTGTTCCACGGTTTCCAAGGCTGGTCTAACATTGACTAGTTCATGGTTTTAAGAAACTGTTTATTCAATGTAACTCATATATCACTTTTGTTCCATTCTACCAGACTGTTCACTTTAAAATAGAGAGAGATCCAAAAGTTAAGCCGACTGACAATTAATCTAACTCTTCAAAGTAATTGTAAATGGAATTAAATCGACGTTTTGTTTCATTTATACATTATTTGAATTATCCCACTGTTAATACTTTGGTTGAAATTTGATCAGTCTTTGTTGGCCTATGAGCATCATATGTGGACTACTTAGATATAACCGTTAGGATACAAGGTCATATAGGATGGATAGAATGTGGCTAGCAGTGGAATCCAAAAAATGCGTTTCGTCCTTTTTAGGACTCTTCAGCTAGATGTACCCGAATCTCATAGTTGATTTTCATTGTACGATGTAGGAACATCTAACTGACAAGCCTCAAAAAGGACAAAGTGCATGTTCTGAATTCCACTGCTAGCCACATCTCATCCACTCTATATAAACTAATATATAATTATATCTATTTTACATTTGTTCTTACTGTTGATTTTTAGTAATAACTAATTAAATTTATTCATAACTGAATTACTTTTTTAAAAATAATATTGAGATCGATTCTTTTTTTCCAAAATTTTATTTTTAAATCTGATGTCATCAGCAATTTCTATGTTTAGACAAGATTGTGTGTGCATTAAGGATCTCTGATATATATATATATATATATATATATATATATATATATATATATATATATATATATATATATACCACCACAGATTTAAATAAAAGTAGATTCTTATAATTACCATCTTATTTTATCATTTTTCAAATACAGCATATTCATCTAATTTTTTTTTTCTTGTTCAAAGCATACAATTCATTTACGTAGAGCACATATGTTTCCTACAATAATTACTCTTTTTTGATTGGTGTCGCTCTTAATCATGATTTATTTTGTTTGTATTTCAATGTTCTCGGATTGTGCGCATAATTTGCTTATTTCTATTAGAAACAAAAAGAAACAATAACACCACTTATCTAAATAAAGATGATGTAAATGTCTGTTAGACAGTAGACAGAAAGAAAAAGAAATAGATTCTGCGTCATTGAACAATAAATTTAATGATGCAATAAACTGATCAATCATGAAAACTTAAATGGAAATAATCATTACATAATTAATTTAATTTAGAAGACATATCAGTCAGTCATTTACAACATAGAACTTCATACGTACGTGCATCAGTTCAAGTTGACATACCATATTAGCAAAGAGGCGTAATTGTCAATTCAACTCCCATAATAGTAGAGCTATTATAGAAGTATTAGCAGTAATCGGAAAGATCACGGTCCGAATATACTATTCAAGAAGTATAATCTAGTGAAATAAATTTGGGAAAAGAAAGATAAAGGTGGCGAACAATCTAGAGGATTAGGTATTGAGAGAATACTAAGAATGGATGCACACTTGCCACTGTAAACGGTTTTGAGCCATGTCACTCAAGGTCTCTAACCATCGATTACTAGCATATTGCGGACCCCAACCAGAGAGTCAACATTTATCAAGATGACTCGATCCAGTTGTCAGTGACTTCATGGATTCATGTCATATTTTGGTTCGACCGCCCCTAGCTTTCTTCCAACCTACTCCTACACCGCAAAACACAACTTGACGAGGTCGTAGGACATTAGGCATTCTTAAAACATAGTATTAAGTCCTATCGTAATGAAAACCTACTCATTCTTTAAATTTAAAGCTGTTTTACTTAAGTTTTAAATCATCTTGATACTCTTAATCTCATATAATAGTCGAAGCACTGTGTTAGTCTTCAGTTCAGTATGAACACACACTCCGAGAAGAATAAAGAACAATCAAGCCACTTTAATACTATTCGCTCTGTGGAGTAATTTGATAACAGTAGCTAGCAGAGAACATTTTAACATTTAGCTGTCAATATGGGAAAAAGAAGATTTGTAAGAAAACTTGGTATCCTTAATAGTATAACTAGAGTATAACGGAATAGTACAACTATATACCTTTATACAGTAGCGAAAACATGATTATGACTCAAGCAAAGACTATTTTCAATTAGACTTGTGAAGGTTAATATTTTTACACATTGAAATGATAAAGCAACCATTGTTAGACCACCATTAGAAACCTGTAGACGCTGAACCGTCGTTTCGTCCTACTATGCGACTCATCGGCAGTGCGGATCCACGACTCCTGCCACTCGTGGGATTCGAACTTTGGACTTTCATTCTTGCGAGCAACCGCTAACCTCTGGGCCGCTGAGCCATCCGGCATCCAACAGCATTTATGTCTAACTTTGATCAATCAGGAAAAAAGAGTTACAGAACTAAAATCAGTGATATTTAGTCACACAATGGTAAGAACTAAGAGAAAATATGATAGCTTCAGTTACTAATTCTTGTACGATTTTAGTATTACTAATAAAGCTTGAGTAATTCACGCATCGTATTGCTGTGTCTAATTACCGTAAGTAATTAAGTCAAATACTTAACTATTCATTATTTGTAATATATAAAGCAAATTAACTAACACCACAAAAATCTGTATAAAACGCCCTGAATAACAGTTTAAAAATCAAAATTCTTAAACAGGTAGTTTTTTCGTCAAAATCCTTTTTCTGCACACAACATTACCATATTGTCTCGTATTCAACATTTAACTCTTTAGGATGGTAAGACGTTTTTAAACAAGAAAAACCACTCAAAATTCATCTTTCACCATAGGATAGTGTTATGCTTTTATTTAATTTTGACTGATTCACATGAAGTCTTTTGTCTCTTACATACAACATATATATATGATTACTACACTGGAATTGAATCGAATACACTCACCATATGTTAGTTAAATTAATTTTTTCTTATCTTGTTATATTACATTCTACTACAAGAAAAAAAAAATTGTCAAATCTCACGCAGTAATAATAATACAGTGCTTCTTTTTTTCGAATATAGGAACAGTGTTTTTTTTTTTTTTGATTTTAAACTGTTAAAATTTATCAGCTGTCCATTGAATCAGATAAAGTCCAGTGAACTACTGGTAACTATCACATGCTTATGGAATCTTTTTCAAGTCTACAACAAATAAATCTATCAAATTAGATATAGATGTTATTACTCTGGTCTAAATGCAATTAATAATATTTGACTCTTAAATAAATTTCATGAGTTACATATATACATATGTAATTCTTCAGTATTCACCATTGTCGTGATCTAGTATTCGTGGCTATATATATTTAAACTTTCCCATGTAAATCTTTGTAGAAATATTTTGCTGCTACTCGTAAAATGAATAAAATGATTCACTGGACGTAATTTTCAAATGTTGTGATAAATTGAAATTACTTTTATATATAAGCTGTATGAAAAGAGACCAACCATCATTTTTCATGTACTTGATATCAATGTTATGTCAATAAATGCTCGTAATTATTCGCAATATACAATTTGTTTTCATTTTAGATTGGATGCTAGTCGATTAACAAGTCGTTTAGGTAAAGATTCCGGTGATTCTAATCAAGATATATTTTGTAAGTTGATTTATTCTATAAACTTATTGATGTTGTTTGGTGTATTTTGATCGATAGATTTATTTATTTATTTATTTTATTTTTTGAAAATATAAAGTTAAATATCAACACCAACTCAAAGGTCCAGAGGTTAGGTGTGTGTGCTTAGGCTCGAAGGTTCTGGGTTCGAATCCTGTGGGTTGCAGAAGTTCTGGATGCACAGTCTTGATGAGTCCCTAAACCAGGACTTAAAGACTGTCCAGCAGTTTCAGGTTTCTAATGTTGGTCTAACATTTACCGATTCATGGTTTTAAAAAGTAACGCAACAATCTCCACAACCACATATTATAAACTAACCTTATCAAATAAAGTTGATTGTATGGTTTTACATGTAAAACGATATATACATACAAATAGCATACTGAATTACGTCACCGACGTGTTAATGTAAACAAATCAAGTAAGCTGCAAAATTGAAATCAGGAATCAATTATTGTAAGATCTCTATTAGAAACCTGGCAGCAATGAACAGCCGTTTCTTCTGAAGTATCGAACTCTTCGTGGCAATGAATGATCAATTAAACTGTAACTAATGTTGTCTTGTTTGAAAACAGAAAAAAAAAACAATTTTCGAGCAAATATTGTTTATTTGATGATAGATGTTCAAAAATCTAAAAAGCGTATAAACAATAAAAGAGTAAATATTGATTGATTCGGAATATTCACACTTCTCTTAAACCATTATAGGATCTTTCAGGGAATACTGTTGAAACAGTGAATCGATTTTCTTCGTAAGAAAAGAAACAGCCATACATAGACTATAAATGACCGCACGTTTCTGTATGTGTTGCTAAACAGCTCGTTAAAATAAATTAATAAGTCAGCTGTTTTAAACATTAAATTACATTCTCACTTAAATATCAGAAACAATACTCAAAAAATACAAAGCAGTCTGAAAAGTTGTTCTGAAATGTCAGTTATTGATTTAAAATTTAGAAGAAACAAATGGAATTCAATTTTCGTTGGAATCGAGATTTAATGTTTCATGCTGTTTGAGACTCGTCACCAGATGTACGTACATCCCAGAGTTCATGTTCAATCAGGGACTCAAACCGAGTGACTTTTGCTTCGAAAACCATTGCCTAATCCACTCAACCAATGAATCCAGACAAGCATACATCCAGGTTTTTACTACTAATCACTATCCATCACTGCTTATAAGGCACATAAACAAGACTTACTTCCTTACTTAAGCCTATTACTTCTAATTAAACATTGTCCACCCACCAACTATCTTGAGCCAAACTCTGACATGACCACTCCTTTTACAAATATTCTTAAATGCTATTGATTCTTTTGATTATAAGCATTAGACCATACAAAGTCTCGCAATTTTGAAATCTTCAATTAAAACAACGTAATTGAATATGTAATATCAATAGTATTTTAATTATTATTATGATGCATTATGATACTATTAAAAAATATCAAACCACCAGAACGCATAATTCATAAATCACAATCGCTGCATTACTCACGTAGTTATATATTTGAAATCACGAATCAATCATTGTTTGGCTACCATTAGAAACCTGGAAGCACTGGATGGCTGTTTCGTCCTTGCAGGATTCGAACCCAGGACTTTCGGTCTTGCGCGCGAACGCCTAATCTCTAGACCACTTAGTTATAACAAAAGATTCGATTTATTTAACTGATTGTCGGTAAGAAATGTTACAATAATTAATGTCATAAAAATATCACAACTAGCACTATAAAAAACTTTGTTACTAATTTTTTAATAGATGTAAATTTAAATTTCATATTCGCTATGATTTGTTCCTTCCAAACATATAATTGCGAAGATTATTGAGTTTCATTAAAGTCATGAATCATTATTGTTAGGTGAGGTTGCGCAATATCTTGGATTGTTTAAAATTAGCCATGAACATTTTTGGATGTCGCCGGCTCAGTGGTCTGGAGGTTAGGCATTCGCACACGAGACCTAAGATCCTGAGTTTGATTCCATCAAGCAATGGTCTTCTATGCGTACTGCTGATGAGTCCCATACTAGGACGAAACAGCCATCCAGCGCTTCCAGGTTTCTAATGATGGTCAAACAATGATTAATTCGTGATTTCACCATAATTGTCTGTCATAGTTAACAGACTGTTTGATTGCCTCATGAATAGTCTGATTTCTTCCATAAACCTAATTAAAGCACAGATGTTACTTTTCAGTAAACAGGTGGAAATGTTTTTCTGAATCTAATGCGCTTTTTGTTTTTCCTCGTTTTAAAGTACTTATCTCTTATAAACTATGTATGTGTATATTTATATATCCACATATTTGTTCTTTCTTCTAATTACATCCTAATAGCTGCACATCGTAACCTCTTTTCATTACACTCTGACTCGGATTCTGATACAGAAACAATCGATATTCCATCGAATACAACTGGAAGAAGTAGTACAGGTACTGGTACTACGGTTGGTGGTAGTAATAGTAATGCAGGAGCAGGTAGTAGCAGTAATAATAGTCTTAGTGGTTGTGGTGTTGCAAGTGGTATAGTCTCAACAAGTAGTAATGTTTTATCAACTATTGTTGAGTTTGGATCAAATCTATTTCGACCAGATTCGAAAAAATCAATTCGTGGTAAACGTTCAATCACTAATAATCCGAGTAATACATCTGCATCACCAATCAATTCAACGGATACTTTAGAAGCTATAGCTGTACAAGAAGCTAATTTAGAAAGAGAATATTTAGCAGCATGTTATCCAGTAGCTAGATGTATTGCAGCTATTGAAAAACAAGAAAATGGTCTAGCAACACATGTAAGATAAGTTTTGAATTATTTCTTATTTTATATACTATTGTATGAAGATTAATTTTATGTAAACGCACAAATGCCCTAGAGTTGGACGCCCTCAGTTGTCCAGAGGCTGGCCCTTCATCTGCCCGGCCATAGGTCCTGGATTCGAAACCTGCGAGTTGCAGGAGTAATATCAATCAACACCAAAATCAGGATTTTCAATACAAATGTCAAGACAGTTCTACTGTATGGAGCGGAAACATGGAGAACTACCAAAGCCATCATTCAGAAGATACAAGTGTTTATTAACAGCTGTCTACGCAAAATACTTCGTATTCGTTGGCCAGACATCATCAGCAACAACGAACTGTGGGAGAGAACAAGTCAGATTCCAGTGGAGGAGGAAATCAGGAAGAAGCGGTGGAAGTGGATAGGACATACACTACGAAAAGCACCTAACTGCGTCACGAGACAAGCCCTCACATGGAACCCTGAAGGCAAAAGGAAAAGAGGAAGGCCAAGGAACACACTACGCCGAGAAATAGAGAAAGATATGAGAGGAATGAACAAACATTGGACAGAACTGGAGAGGGAAGCCCAGGACAGAGTTGGTTGGAGAAAACTGGTGAGCGGCCTATGCTCCATTGGGAGTAACAGGCGTAAGTAAGTAAGTAAGAGTTGCAGGAGTCATGGATGCGCACTGCCAGCGGTGAGTCCCATACCAAGACGAAGCGACCGTTCAGTGCTTCCAGGATAATAATGTTTGTCCAACAATGATTGATTCATGATTTCAAAAAAATGTAAATCAGCTGCTGATGTGGATTTCTACGACTACAAGCATGAAATTGAGATTTTCACTTGGAAACAAGAATACTGAAAAATTAATCCCAGTATTTGCTTCCACTAAACTATATAATATATTCTAAAGGTCAAATTATTGTTTCAGTAATTTGTATATGGAAATAATGGTGATATTTGTAAAGAACTAATAAAATTTTGAATTTAAAGCAAAGCTAGATGTAGAATTTTGGGAAATAGATTAATTCGGTTCGCTTTTTCGCTCTTTGATGTTTTGATATTTTAAAGCATCAATTTTGAAATAAGGTTTTTCTAAAATAATTAATGAGTTTTTCATCTAATAGATTGTAACAATTAGTAGATAAAATAAGTACTGATGCTATTATTCTTTTATATCTAATCGTTAAACTTATTCTGTGAATTAAATTATTCTGTAGACAAATATGAATGTATCTGAAGTAGGCTCCAATGTTGTGCGATACGATATTAAAGATTATGTCACTTTACTTCATGGTGTAGAAAACAGATCGTTATTGGAAGCATCTAACACTTTATATCAACAGACTAAACAAACAACATATTAGTCGACAGTCAGTGAATAATCAATGTATATATAAATTTATATACAACAGTAAGTCACTGGTCACTTGACTAGCTCCATGATTATGCTTCAGGTGACTAAACTACATGATCTACGACTGAATCCCACATTAATGACATTAATCCCTGAAGTCTGTAAGTACACCTCTTTTAAATGTATGTTAGCCAGTAGGCATCTCATACCTAGCAATTCATACAGACTATCTGTAGTTATCCAATTTCAAGACAAAGAGTATACATTAAGTTAATGATTGAGTAATAGAATCAGATCAGCATCACCAAGGATTAAAATTTCATTTCAGTAATCTGTCATTTTGTTCAAAACACAATATAACATTAAAAATATAGTAGATATTCAATGCGCATGGCAGTGAATATTCATTGCATTCCTAAACATCGTACAATAAAAGTACAAAATGTATGTGAGGTGCTATAAATAGTTGAATATCAGTATATTTCTTCATGTAATTTCAATTATACAGATTCAAATGTAAGCGAACAGAAAAAAAATACAAAAACAAACCGAAAAAGCAATTTATTTTATTTTTGTAAACTAATTCTAGTTTAGTTTATTTTTCTGGGTAATACTTTACTTTGTTATAGAAAAAATTACATATTCTTAAGAAAAAAACTGTCTGATCTAATAGAAAAGACCACCTGTTTTGTTAATCTCTAATTGGCAACCTAGTACTATCCTCCAACGTATTTCATTGGAAAGGAATAGCTTTTCATACAGCAGAGCGAATCCACTTCTTAAAATGAAGTTGTGGAGATTGTTGTGTTTCATTGAAATCATGAACTGATCAATGCTGTAACATCACTGGAAAGCTGGAAGCACTGGATGACTGTGTTACGTTCTAGCATAGGACTCCGCAGCAGTTGGCATTCATAACGGTACGAACAATAATCCAACCCAAGACCTTTGGTCTCAGACGCAAAAGCTTGAGCTTTCGAACACTGAGTTGGCTACATTTAACTGTACTAATGTCGATTTGGAATCAATACACGATACTGAGCTACCATGATCCATTTTCTGTAGTGCGTAACTCCTTCACTCCCATACTAAGATTAAACAGCTCTCCAGTGCCCCTAGATTTCTACTGGTTGAATGACAGAATTAGATCAACATCATCAAGGATTAAAATTCCATGACAAAGAACACTACTCAATAATCTATCACTTTAGTAAGTATAAAATAAAGTGAACCTTTGGTTCAAACAACCACATCAAACTTGGAAAATAGTAGCTATTCAATGCGCATGGCAGTGGATATTCGTTGTATTCCTAAACATCGTGCAACAAAAGTACAAAATGTTTGTAAAGTGTTATAAATAGTTGAATATTAGTGTATTCCTTCATGTAATTTCAATTATACTGATTCCAATGTAACAAGTACAAAAACAAACCGAAAAAGCAATTTATTTTATTTTTGTAAAAACCAATTCCAGTTCAGTTTATTTTTCTGCAAAATACTTTGTTTTGTTATTGAAAAAAAATAAATCCTTAAATCAACTAACTGTCTGATCTAATCGAAAAATTAGCCTGTTTTGTTATGTTAATCTTTCATTCTAATGAATTTTAGTTTTATCAGTAATAACTTATTTCTATTTGACTTTTTTGATAAAAAAAATAATAGGGAATTTATCGTGTACCAGCATCGAAAGCAAAAGTTTCTAATCTTATGGATTTACTACAGTCAAATCAATTGGTGAATAGTGAACAAATTCACCAAGATATTGATTTGCTAAGTCATGAACATCCACTGACATTGGCTAGTCTAGTGAAAACACAATTGATTGCTGTAAGTGCCAATATATATATATATATATTGAAGTTTTTTTAAAAAAAAAATTAGTTTGATCATTTGAAATGGTTTTTACAAGCTGAAATCTATTCATGACAAAAATACAGTTGCCATAAAATAAACTGGGTCAATGTCGATGTGTTTGTTGATTGCTGATTGACCTGAGTGTCAAACTTCTAAAATTTCTCTAGTGTTCTTTGTCCTCCCCCTATCCAGGAATTCCACATTGTTCCAATTGAATCTATGTCCATAATTGTTCGCATATATTGATATAAGCGACGAATTGTCATGGTGTTTGACTGCTAATTGGTGTTCACGTAAGCGAAGACGAAAAGGTCGTCCACTTTGTCCTATGTAATGTTTATCATAGTCTGATATTTGGTTTTGCTTCCTTTGTCATTTTGTCTTTTGGTCTACACATAGGATTGATTAGAGTGATTCTGTTGATTTGTGTGTCACACCTATTCCAAAATGGTCTCAGTAGTCGTGCTGTATGCTCCGATATATCTTTTATGTATTGTAGGATGATCCGTTTATTACTTCCTGTACTTGAATTCGCTTATGTTGACGATTTGAGTTGATGTTTTTTGATGAAGTTTTTACAAGCTAAAAATACAATCGCCGTAAACTATCTTTCTAAACTATAAACTATTGCTAATAACATGTTAGTATGCTGGTTAGCGTTATTTTAGCGAGTTAGTCTCACCAATCCCATGCCAAAACGTTCCCCTTTATCGGAGTCCCAGAGGGGATCCAAGTGGATTTACATCAAGTTGAAAATGTTCACATAAATTATCTGTTCATTGTTAATAAATACTAATATAAATAATATTAGTTGCATAATATGGTTTTATACATCGGTTTGAATACTGCTTCAATTTTTAGGTAATCAAAGTTGAAAATATACATTGCATGATTTTCAGTTCACTTGTCTAACGGTTGACTGCTCGCTACAAGACATGTATATTCAGAATTCAATCTATGAAACTGCTTTGATTTAACCTTGTTAAAAAATTCCAGAAGAATGAAAAAACGAATATTCATTCCGATTCTTTAATTCTGAATATTTCTCCAACTGACATGTAGTTCATGACAGAACTGCTTTTTTTATAGTTGAAAATAATAACCGAAACACTGAATATTCCATTAAAGACATGTACATTGATTCACTGAATGTTTACTGTGTAAACAAATAAACACTTCATAGACTGATTACATAACTAAATCGAAAAACAGACAGAAATGTTTTTTTTTCGTCATTATGAACATTGTTTAATTCAAATTTTAAAGTTAGATAATTGTGAATTGGATTCTTTTTTTACGAAATTGTTAAAATCTATTCAATTGTTAATGTTATTGACTTAAGATGATGACTTTTATATCGATATACTCGCATCCCAGGTGAATTGTATTAACATAGTCATTAAGTGAGCAGGATTTGTAAGTAATGTAATTAAATTGAAGTTAATGAATAAAATATTGCACTTTGAGGCGACAGTCATTATGTTTGAGTCTGGATGTCGGCGTCAACACTCAAGTGGGGGTAAATTCCAACCGTTAGTCCAAAGAAATAATGGAACCCGGCTCGTAGATCCCATTGATAGTTGTTTTCTAACCCTGGTTAAAATCAAAATACACTACTGTTAGTATTATTCACATTGTTTCATTTCAACTAAAGATAAATTTATGTCTACTTTACAGTTCATTGTGTCATTTTTGTTTAAAATTTATTTATCTTATTCAATAGTTACCTGAACCATTACTCACATACAATTTGTATCCAAATTTTGTTGAACTTGGAAAGGTGAGTAAAGTTTACTGAGATTTACAATATAAATTTATTTGTACACTGGATTTTTAATTAGATAGCTTGATATTATTGGGTTTTTTTAAAAAAAAGAAAAAAAATGTTTCCATGAGTTATTGAACAGGAAAACATGTAAAAGCTTTTATTTCGTGTGATAAATCATACAAATTTTTTTTTCGAGCAAAATAAACCAAATCAGACTATTGCAGTGAATTCATTTCATAGCATTTCTGTTCAGAATAGCAAATCTTTTCGTACTCTAATCTAATAATCTTTCAACAATAAAAATTATGATTTTAATCTAAGCAGATGATAAAAACGTTTTCTTCTTTGAAGAACTGATTTCATTTTATTTGACTAAAATCTAATTCATAATGATTGAAAGTATTCACTATGCAATTGTTATTTTTTTCCTCAGAGTTATGGAGATCAGTGTTTTTTGACATATTGAAATCATTAATCAATCATTGTAAGACTACCATTAGAAACTTGAAGCACTGGACGGCCGTTTTGTCCTGCTATGGGACTTAACACTGATAGTGCGCACACCACGTCTCCTGCTACTCGCTGGATTCGAACCAACAACTTTCGGTCTTGTGCCCAAACGCCGAAGACAAATGGGTGAGGTGGTGCAGAATCCCCAGATTGATCAGAGTTAGACATTAACACCGTTGGATTCCAGCCCAGTGATCCAAAGATTAGGCATTCGTATGCATGACCGAAGGTCCTGAGATTAAATCCTGCAAGTAGCAGGAGTCGTGGATGCGCACTACCAGTGATGCGTCCTACACAAGGACGAAGATACCGTCCAGCGCTTCCAGGTTTGTAACGGTGTTCTAACAATTGCTTTTGCTTCGCCTAATCCGTATTAACCACCTCAGATAGTGTCATAGATACATAATTTGTTTGAAATTTATCTTCTAGAAACTCGTTCTTTTTTAGTAGACTTTATTGAAGGTTAATCTCACATGATTAGTCAAGTAGTTTAGCGTGCTGGCAGCTTCATTTACCTTAAGAGTCTCATCAATCCTGATGGAATGATGTACAACGAAATCTCATCACGGATACCGAAGGTTCGACTAGCTTTTGCCAACCTACGTTACTTATGGCATAGGCGAGAAATCCGTTTTCTAACCAAGGGACGAGTCTACCGCATAGCAGTTTGTTCCATCATACATAGCCAATAGGAGTACTGGTATTCGATCATAGGTGTCTTCGATGCATTGATCATATATCCTGGGGACACGAAGTAAGCTGTTCTGTTGTTAGGAAGAGATTACGAGGAAAGGATGGCAAATCAATTGATGAAGTACTTCATCTTCATCAGTTGAGGTGGTTGGAACATGTGTTACGTAAGTCCAACGGCCTTGACGAGCGCTGTTTTGTGATGTAGGAGTAGGCTGGAAGAAAGCTATGGACGGCCAGATCAAACATAGCACAAATTCTTGAAGTTACTAAAAACGGGACTGAGCCATGTTGGTAGATGTAGACTACCTGGTTGGGGTCCATGAGACAATAGTAACCGATGGTTAGAGACTTTGAACAACACTGCTCAAAATCGTTTTCAATAGCGCAAGCGCATCCATTCTTTTTGTTTTCAGAAATCCTAATCTTCTGAATTCCTCATGACCTTCATTTTTCTCTTCTCAAATTTATTTCACAGGATTATTCTTCTTAAATAATGTCTTCAAACCCTAATCTTTCAGATTACTACTTCTACGTCAACTACCTCTACTACTATGGGAATTGAACTGACAATTGCTTTTCTTCGCTAATGTGGTATGGCAACTTCAAAAGATGTACGTACGTGCAAAGTTCTACTCTTTAACTGACTGTCTGACTGACGGAGTGAATCTCACTTGAATTATCGTTAAAAATCAAGGATCACTGAACAGCTGTTTGAAACACAACAGATTTAGTCATTTAGATTTCCACAAGATATTCTAAAAAATTTTATTGTATTTATTTTTATGCGATTGTACACATATTGAAAGAGCTCTAAAACTAAAATGAAACAGCTGTTATACGTTTTCTATTCTTATTTTTAACTGATGCGATAAATAAGATTAACTTTTGATGAAATTTTTATGTCTGCAGATGTATAATATAATTACATTGCCATATAAGAATAACAAAAGTAACGAAAATAAATTTATAGACTGATTAAAAAAAAATAAAAATTCTCACCGATAAAAAAAGAATGTGGAAAATTAAAGCAAGTCATAATTTTAAATAAATAACAATTATTCAAACAAGCTCTGCTTCTTCTGCATTTTACATGTAGATTTACTCATTATTGTTACGTATGCACGTCAATACGTTATTTTGATATGCTTGAAACTATTATGAGTTTATCTTAGTCGGAAAACAAGAACAAGCAGCGAGGATCAAGGATTCGGCGACACGATAGGCTACTCTGATCCGAATGTCCGAAACACCCATTGAGTAAAAGAAGAAGACATGATTTGAGGCAGAACCTGGATTCTACATGCACCCAGAAAGTACGAGGTCCGAGTTTGGAAGAGAATAAGCATCCCGGTCCGAGTCCGGGTCATAAAATGTTACAGATAATGCGTATTTATATACTTAAGTCGAAAATAGGAAACAACATTGAATTCTGTGACACTGATAGTTAGGATGACCAACAGGAATTGCCCAATAGAATTAGACTTACAAACAATTATCTTAGGTCATCGGGTGAATATCTTAACAATTATATTGACAAAAAATAAAATTACTTAAGAATATTACATTACTAGAATTCAAAATGGATAGTTTTTCAGGTTAAATGTGGACTTTTGAGTCGGTATATAATAAAATTACTTTACACTATTCTGCATAGAATAAATTAAAATGTTGACAATTTAACAGAAACATTTTGTGTTTCCTTTTTAGAAATAAATGATTAATTAAACTTGTATTAATGTATGTATTTATAAGTGAAATAATTTATGAAAAAAAAAATTATGTATTCTCATGCAAAATAATTAATGTTCAATACCATTTTTGTTTTTTTAAAATCAGTAATTAATTCATGCACATCATTCTGTTGTAGTTAATGATAAATTGTTTAAACAATTAAAACAATTTGAGATAATCGTTTTTTTCAATGATCATTGAAAGTGTGTGTAGTTTTAGGTGAACAATGGAACACTTAATGCATATCTCATTTATTATATATAAAATTCACTATTAACACGAATAATAACTGATTGAAATCTAGTCAAACTTGTCAACAACAACAACAACAAGGATGTGCACTGCTGATGAGTCCCATACCAGGATGAAATGGCCGTTAAGTGTTTCAAGGTCGATCGATTCATGAATGCAACGTAACTCAACAATCATTACAACCGTGTGATGCAAATTATTATGTGCTCATTTGTGAGTAGCTCTGTGAGGAAGTTTCTTCGAGTTCTAGTGAGAAGTCATGACCAGTGGAGCTGAATCTTGTTCGGTTGTGAAATAGTGCTTACTGAAAACAGTGAATGAGGTTGAGCAAGACAGTGGATTGATTGGAGGGAGACATTTACACCGTTATGTAGAGGCTAGGCGTCTATGCGCAAGACCGAAGGTTCAGAGTCCGAATCCTACGACAGGCAGGAATCAGGGATGTGCACTGCTGATAAGTCCAATTCTAGAACGAAACGGCTATCCAACGCTTCAGGGTTTCTCATGATGATCTAACACTGATCGATTCACGATTTCAAAGTATTATTTATAGTAAAGTGTATTTGATATTATCAAAGGAACATTGCTTCCTCCTTTGAAAATATCAACGATAGACGCCTCAAAAGCAAAATTACATACGTATTTTAAGCCAAGAATGAAGCTTTTTAAAAAAAAACTGAAATTTTCGTACTGCTTAAAAACTATCTTCTGAATTCCTTTCAAAAACAAAAGCGCCTGAATTAAATTCATCAGAAATGGATAAAAATCATTTCGGAATTTAGTAACTAAAAAAAATAAACAGATTCTCACAAATAAATTTCTGTCATTGCCTTTGAAGATACATTCATCAACTTAAAAAGTTTCCAAAAATAATCACGTAATTTTATTCAACTTTTTTTTCGAGTCACTTATTATGTATGTCATTCCAGTGATTAAACAGTAGGATTTGATTATCATTTTATTATCTATAAACTTACTAATAAGATACCTACTAGATTCATCAAAACATTGTTGAAATTAGTCCTTAAAATAGTAAATTTCGGTTATTAGTAAATCTGACAGACTTATATATAGGTGTCAAACAAAACTGAAACTATAGAAACAAGTGGTAAACATAAGTATTAGCAAATTTCATATTTTTCATCATAGGGTTATGGAGACTATCCAGTTTCTTTGAAATTATGAATTGATCAATGTTAGGCCGCTATTAGAAACCTTGAAGCACTGGACGGCCATTTCGTCCTGGTGTAGGACTCATCAGCAGTGATCAAATGATAATTTCCAGTATAGGGTTGTGACTAAGTACGAGTTCTAGAGTGAAGTGTTGACCAGTGGAGTTCAACCCTGTTCAGGTATGAATCAGTGCTCACAGAGGACAATGGATGAGATTGCGCATCATCGTGGATGCTGTCAACTCATTGGTCTAGATGCTAGGCGTGCAAAACCAAAGTTCCTGGGTTCAAGTCTCACGAGCTAGGGTCATGAATGCACACTGCTGATGAGTCGCTTGCTAGGACTAAACGACTATCTAGTTCTTCATATTGTCGAAATGATAAAAGATGATGAGTGAGTCACGAATCATCAACTTGATCAATGATAGCGGAAAATAACTAATAGAAATTCGAAGTCACTTCAATGTTAGTTTGTTTGTTTGATTGGTTTTCATGTAGAATTTAAGACGAACAGGTTGTATTTTGAAAATCATGGATAACATGTTTGATTTCTTTGACATGGTACAACAATGAAAGGTTTTGTTAGAGGTTATTTGAATTACTAGATAATAAATATTTGATATGGAAGGTTAACTACAGTTAACAATATAAATCAAACCCAAAGCTATGAATACTAACTAAATATTCAGAGTTTATGTCTTAAAGCCTAAAAGCCATGTGTTTGATTTTTCTCAGTGAGATTGATGTTACACACACCAGTGACTAGTTACATACTATTCAGTGTTTTTCCCTTTTCACTTATTGCTCAGCTATAATCAATCTCACCGATCACCTCACCTAATCAATCAAACCATTTTTTTTCTAGGTCAATTCAGTCAACATTTCACAAGCTTCATTTCATTTCATTTTTTGACAATAACTATTCTACATGTTATTCATCTTGTTTAACATAATTTAAGTTTTTTTAAAAAAAATTACACAGATATATATATATATATATATATATATATATATATATATATATAACTTCAACTGAATACATTATTTCGTGAAACAACCAAATGATTTGTTTGTAAACTTTATTATTTACTAAAACTTTATGTATATATTTATTTGCATAATTCAATGACACTAGTTATACATATATATATATATATATATATGCTCTTAGGCAAAGTGAAACAGTGATTATTAGAATGATCATCTTTTTTTAAATGTTTTGCCGAAATTCAATCACACACTCATCAACTTGAATCGAGGTCATTCATGGTGTGAATTGTTTTGTTTCATTTTGGTGCTTTTCATAAAAAAAAGTATGCTATTCAATCAATGTTTGTTGATTTGACCAGCTAGCTACAATAAATAGCAACGAATTTATATTCAAATAGAAAATAATGATGCATGAAAGATGAAATTTTTTTTATTAGATTTTGATTTTAACATTAGGAATCATCAATCATAAAATGTAGCGTATGAAGAAAAAACAAAAATTGAAACTTCACACTTCACACTTGTTGAATAATGTGTAATATTTAAAAAGTTGTCAATATTCAATTGAAACAATTCATCCAGATTCACAAGTATTCTTTGAGTTCTATAATGAAAGGTGACTACAGATAAATGATTTCGAATTGATTAGCGTTCGCGCGAAAGACTGAAGGTTCTTTTATGTTCAAATCCTGCCTATTGCTGATGAGTCTCATATCAAGACGCGCCGGCTGTTCATTGCTTCCAGGTTTCTACTAAAATGGTCTGACAATGATTGATTCATGATTTCAGTAATAGGCAACAATCTTCATTACTCTATGGTGAAAAGTGTATTGGCAAAAAATATTCCTAGATTTACAAGATTCTTTGTTTTGCTTAATTTCCTTAAGAAACATTTCTGCTTGAAGATCAATGTCTAGTTATTCTACATGAATTTCTACAGAAAAAAAAACAAACGATACTACAATAGAAGTGCTTATAAAAAATTAAGAACCATATGTTTAATTTTAAAAGTATTTTTTTCTTTACAAATACTTCACTTTTATAATCTTATTTGTTGAAGACAAATAAAAAAAGCAAAGAAATCAACACAGTGAATAAATTGAAAATCATAACATATTCAGAAAATGTTTTCCAATCTGGTTTAATACTTCTAAGGATCAAACAGAAAAATGGTGTTATGATGTGCAGTGAGTGTGTCCTAGTTCTTCTGAATGTGATATGCACTAATCTGTGTAAACTGACAAGACAAGAATGGAATAGGAAGTCTGTTTGCCTACTGAATAATGGTCAGTCATCAGATAGCCTTCTCATTTGACCATACACTGAAAACAATTAAGGTGTATATTAATCAATCAAATAATTGTGTACAGGAAAGCTTTGTAAAATCTCATAAATTGCCGTAATCGTTTATTTGATTAACCATACACGTTCCTTGAAATTTCTTTTTAAGTTAGTTTCTTGCGTAGTGTGCCTAAATCAACAGATCATATAAGAACCTACTACTCACTTGTTTGATCACTTGTTCATTAGTTTTCTAAATAATAATAAACATTTATATGAGATTATATCAGGTTTCCCATTTTTACTCACATTCTTATTCTAACAGAGTTAGTTGGTTAAATAATTTTATTTCCAACGACTTAACATTGTATTGCGAATCGACCAAAATTTTTAAATATAAAAATGTATTACTGATCTAGTGTCGAAGTGATTTAATTCTGTTTATTTGGTAGCGATTTCTTACTTCTTGTGAAATATATGCGTTAGACCACCAACTGGAAACCTGGAAGCTCTGGACGGCCGTTTCTTCCTGATACGGAAATGACCATCAGTGCACATCTACTACTGATTCTCGCAGAAACCAAACCCTGTCGGATGTGAATCAGTGCTTGAAGAAGACAATATATGAGGTTACTCAATATCATGGATTGAATTAAGTTAGACACCACTGGATATAGCTAACTCAGTAGTCTAGTGGTTAGGCGTTCGTGCGCCCCGTCCAGAGTTCCAGGTTCGATTCCGGTGAGTGGCAATCGTGGATATACACTGCTGATGAGTCCCTCACTAGGACAAAACGGCCATACAGCGCTTACAGGCATATAATGATGATCCAACGTTGACCGATTCATGCTTTCAAAGAAACTCATCAATCTCTTCAACCCTATAGTGATGATATATATGTATATATCAGTGCAAAGTTATACCGAGAAAGAAGAAATATCTTTTTTTTTATCAAAATACATGATAATTCGTTTCAATTATCTTCAAACTTACCAATGATTTCCCGTTGTTTTTTTCTGTGTGTTCTTCTTTTCATCTTATACATATCAATAAATCTAGGCATTTGATTTAGTCGATTCAAATATCACCGATGAATTGATGAAACGTCTTCAATTATTGATTAATCATTTAAGTCCTGGTAATCGTCAATTAGCTGGATTAATTTTTCATCATTTGCACAGGTAATGAATAAGCGACTAGTGAAAATCTTTTTCTACTATATTTATACAATGACTATTATTATTATTAGTAGTAGTAGTATTAGTAGTAATAATGGTGGTAGTAGTAGTAGTAGTTTTGATAATTGAATAAATGAATATATATGATTTCAACATATTTAGTTATTTGTATTTATTTCAAAGTGATTTTTGTTATCATGAATTATTTGGTTGAAAATTGATGAAAAATGTCTGATTTCATACTATCGACTCAATAAATATATTGATAAATAAACAAAGCAATGGTTTGATGGGTTTATTTTTGAATATAAATACAAACTGAGGCTATTTATTGATTTGATTTTGATAAAGTGGTTACTTTTTACAGAAAATAATACCTCTACTATTTTGATTTCAATGTTACTGATTTCATCGTCTGTAACGATGCATATTCATGTCCGGTTCTACAATATATATAATGGACTAACTGATTATCATCAAATATCAAGTTGCGACATAAACATTATCCGATGCGTTAGTTGGATGATACTGTGAGCTGATACACGGAAATGACTTTAAAACAGATCAGCTGATCATTGTTAGACCACCATTAAGAACCTGTAAGCAAAGGACGGTCGTTTCGTTCTGGTACAGGACTCATCAGCAGTGTGCATCCACGACTTCTGCCACTAGCAGGATTCGAACCCAGGACTTTAGGTTTTACGCGTGAATGTCTAGCCTCTGGACCACCGGAGGCGGCATCCAACGGTATTAATGTCTAACTCGAGAGATTTTAGGCAATAACTACCGAAGACAAATGGGTGAGGTGAGATCACTGTTCGAAACCTGTAAGCACTGGTTTGATTGATTCGCTATTCCAATGTAGAACAACAATCTCCATAACTTTATAATGAAAAATCATAAAATAGGTTCACTGATGATTAGCTTCGTAAGGAAATTCTCGAACATCTGATGTGACGTCGTAACTAGTGCAGTTCAAATTTGACAGGTGTAGATTGAAACTACTGTAAAAACAATCTGTGAGGATGTTTAATATCGTGAATTGATTGAAATTAGACATAGACATTATTGTATGCTACCAACTCAGTGGTATATAGGTGAAGCCTTAATAAGCGAGACCGAAGGTGCTGGATTGGATTCCTGCGGTCGGAGGTCGTGACTGTGCACTGCCAAAGAGTCGCATAGTACGACAGGTTTCTTATGGTGGTCTAACAATAACTGATGTGAAACGCTAATAAGAGTATTTCATTCACTTATTTATGGGGAAACAAGTTAGTATATATATGCTAAGAGTTATCACTACTAATATATCCTGTAAATGCTACAAAACCATGTAGGCTTACTGGTACAATTTCAGTTGATTTAAAAAAGAGACAATATATCTTTAGATTTTTTTCCATTGAGCGCATATTATTTAAACAGATGGAATACATAAATTATGTTGACAGTTGCTTTGATGATGTAGCGCTTGATATAACTAAATAAAATTCATTGATGAATTTTATTTAATTAAAATATAGGCTTGATACACAAGAATTATTGTTTATTCAAGGTTTGTATTTTTCTCACTGTTAACTGAAATATATGCAAATATATATGTATATATTTTAAAAATTTCTTACGAAATGTGTATATCAATCCAATCTTCTCAGTGTGAGTCTGCAAACCAACAGTAGATTAGTCAAAATTCAATTTGGTTTGATGATCATACATACTTTTAGCAAAAGTAAATAGGCATCCGCATTCAAAAATAATGTTAATTTTGTCTTAATGATGCAACTATGCTATTCAAATAATTTTGTTCTATGAAGACTAATGGAAAATAATTAAAAGCCTATCATTCCGTAGCACAATATAAATAATACTTTAAAGAATCTATAAAACGGATGTGCTCGTCAACTGATCTGCTTGAATGCTATTAAGAGTACACCTTACTCGATAAGCGCGCCGAAGGTCAACGAGACAGTGACACAATAGGCGATTCTAATCCGTTGTCTCAGGCCCTGCTAACTAGATCAAGAAGTCTTGATACGGAGTAGAAAATGTGTTCTACAGGCAACCAGAAAGGTTGAGGTTGCTAAGCTCACAACTCAGCTTTATTTATGCAGTGATAGAGACATCCTAAGGAGAGTCACAAAATAGAGTACTAACAAATGACAGTCAAGGATTTCCGAAAGAGGAGTGTAAACTCTAGGTCAACTAAGCGTCTGAACTGTAAGATAATCTAATAGCAGTTACTGACACTATGCTACTTATGGTCTCGTTGAGATATTATACAATCATCTGATCAGGGTACACACACTGACTGTAATTTATGGTTAAAAAGCTTAAATCATATGACACGAGAATTTTTTAAAATAGAAAATCAACAAATCTTGAAGAATATTTTATTTTCTATTCTCTATCATTTATAGAGTTGCTGAATGTCAGTCGGAGAATCAAATGGGTGCTGTCAATTTAGGTACAATGTTTGCTCCAACAGTACTACGTCAAAGACCGAAGTGAGTTATTAAATCTATCTTAATATTCCAGTTTCATTTTGTTTACTGTATAGTCGCAATGTAAACTGTGTATAACTATATTGATGATAATAACAACAATAATCAGCAAAACTTGTCAGTTGTCAACTTGGTATTTGGTATGCTCGTCAACTGATATGCTTGAAAGTATTTTGAGTTCACCTTAGACGGCAAGACAAATGATCCAGTGACACGATAGGCTACTCTAATCCGAGCGTCTCAAGCCTCCATTAAAGGTATCAAAATGTCTTGATATGGCGTAGACAGTGTATGCTACAAGCGCCCAGTAAATATGAGGTCTTACAAACATACAAATCGAGTTTATTGATACATGATAGAAACGTCCTTGAAGGAGCCACAAAATTTGAGTACTAAAATAACATGTCCACCAGTGACAGTCAAGGATTTTCCGTGTGGGAAATGTAATCTCAGTGTCAACTGATCAGCCTATGCTCGAAAACACAAAATCCAAAATTAGGACCTTTTATCAAGTGAGTTCTGGGGATCTAACATCCCCAACAGCAATCTAGTCAAAATATTGTACACCTAATATTAGACTGTAAAGTTGTGAATCTGTTTCTTTCTATACTCGTAGATATTCAATATTATACAGTGTCATGGTAGCTAAAATAATCAACTGGTGACTTCTAGTTTCAATTGTTTTCTAACTAAAATTATTCCCTGACAGAAATTTCTCCAATCAAATTGACAAATACATTTTAATCGATAACAATAATAATAACATATGGTTAAGTGTAAATACTAATACCAACAAAAATTTATCGATAAATAAAATCATTTAAAAAAACAATATTCAAAGATAACGTCAAGGAAACATGAATTATGTAGAATTTTGTAAACAGTTCGGATTAATTATACAATAAATCCTTTCAGCGGCTCACGATTGGACTCCAGTGTGAAAGACAAATGATCGAGTATGTGATGAAATAAATTTTACTTTCCACTTAGGCTAACCCCATTCATGCGACGGTGGTAATCAAAAGGCTAAATACAATTTCGCGGATGAATTTATTTCATGCATTCATTTATGCAGACAAACATGAGCATGGTAAGCGTACAAGCAAAACGGAGCGAATTGGAGCAGACGAGTGCGCCAACTCTCCTCCATGAGCTGAAGCAATGACTAGGTATTTATAGCCAGGGAATAATAGGCTAGACATGTAATAAGTGAGTAAGAATGCACACGCACACAATCAAACGTACAATAATCAATGCTCTTATGGGATTATTACAAATTAAAAAATATGATCGATACTATGATCGAATAATTTAAACGACTAATCATTGAATGGTGAGATTCTACGACGTTTTCAAAAAAAAAAACGGTTTCATATTGATGTACATACACTGAATAAAAAGTAATGTTACTTTTATTAAAGTGAATGAATTGAACAATTATTCAGATGTGAAACTAATAAATTCAATTAAGATAATGCTAGGAACAGATATGTCTGATTGATTTGATTGAGGCTGTAAACTGTTGATGTACATAATCACACAAAATATGCAATAAATACTTATAATATACTGACTGCTCTCATGATCAAGCTAAACATTAATAATTACTAAAATATTGAACTGATCAATATTAGATCACCTGAGAGCACAGGATAGCCGTTCCGTATGGAATCCATCAATACTGTGCATCCGCATCGCACCCACTACCTTCGGCCTTGTGCGCCAACTGCTCAACCTCTAGACCATTGAGCTGGCGGCATCCAACTATGTTCATGTCTTACTTTAATTAATGGAAGTTATCGTACAATCTCACTCATTGTCTTCAGTGGGTCTCTTACCTGACGCGCTTGAACTCCATTGATCATGGCTTGTCAATATAATGAGATCAATAATTCTATTGCTGTTTGTCTATAGTAATTAGAGTGAAACTTTTCACTGTGACCTATTAATTATCAACAAATATTAAGTAATTAATATAACACACGCTTTTAGTTCTTTCAGACTGTCAATATTGATTTTGTATGTCCAGTACATTGTTGTTCCAATTAGATAACAACGTATATACATATACATATATATGAAATAGTTTATAACTAACTCTTTATGAAGTGTTGAACAGTGAAATTGATAATTATAATTTTGGTGATAATTCACTTAGTAGAAATTTGTATTTTTCTTTTCAAATAAATGCAAGTTATTGCTTCAGTGTAAAATAAATGAATAAATCTACAAATGGTATAAAAAGGAAACAAATTAGAATACGTTTTTTTTAAATAGTACACTCAAAATCGTAAATTGATCTGCAAAATGTCAATGTCATGTCATTATTTTTCGATCAAGGTTATTGCCAAATATGACCTTAAAGTGTTATTTTTGTGTGTATGAAGGTGATGCGGGGGGGGGGGGATGCAAGAAAGAATATCTAATTTGTGATAAGAAGTAACAGAGTTTAAACAGAGTGAAACAATTTATCTGTTTGTGTAGAACTAACTGTGTAGTTAATGAATTAACATGATAGGGTTGTGGAGGTAGTTGAATTACTTTTGGAGTCGTGGATGCTCATTGTTGATGAGTCCCGAACAATGGCGAAAAGGCTGTCCAGTGCTCCTAGTGGTTTTAAAATTGATCGATAATGAATTAAATAACATTGTGGTTATTTGGATAAGCAGTCTAGGATAGATGAATATTCAGATCTTGTTTCCTGTTCAGGACAGGGGAAGTCGGCATTATATGAAATGTTTCAGCAACTCTTTTTAGAATTGAAAAAACCTTTCTGAATTATTTTGATTATTTTGGTATATCGATTTGATGGATACTGAAAATATCATGTACTGCTAATGTCAATTTAATTTGGAATTATTCCAGATTTACAAGATTATTAGGAGGTCTTTAAGTGTAGCTTAAGTATTCTTTGGCATGAGTCGAGATTTCACGAGAAGACTATCTAATATAGTATGCATCACAATCGATACAGTTTAGTTTGTAGACACAAAAGAGAGATCTTCTCCTCTAATTCTAACTTAGGCATTTTGTAGAATGTTGGTTATCCTGTAGAAAGTTTTAATTCCATTGTAATTCTCCTCTATAAACTTTACAGTAAATTAAAACCACGGTATCCATCCAGGAACTTTCATTAGAATTGTTGTTTATTGATTCAAAAAGTCTAGGTATACTATACTCCGGAAGTGTTTTCGATAACATAGAACTGAGGTAACTACGGTTTCCCTATCGATCATCTCCAGTCATCATCTTTTCAAGACAAGCATACATTCAATCAGTATGAGATTAATTCTTTCAAACTTACATATATTCTATGCAAATTCAAACAAACTAACAGAAAGGAAATAATATTCAATAGTCAATTGTAGATTAATTAGTCATGTATTGTCATACTTTAAATAAACTTACTTGATGTTCTTTTTTTCCCCCTTAGATTGATGAATAAATTAAACAATATGATTTGCTAGGTTCATGTGTTCATTTTGTCAGGAAGTTTTATTCAAGTCATTGGTTCTTGTTGACTATTTATTAGGTCACAGAATAAATCTACAAAAAAAAGAAAGCTTCAAATTGCAATGATGTTTAATCAAAACTCATTTATAAGTCAAAATATATGGTTAACAGTATAGGGTTATGTATAAATTATTAAACTTGAAGTCGACAGGATTGTCAGAATCTTAACCAGAAGCTCTCTCTCTCTCTCTCACCAGTATAGATTCGATTAAGTCATCAGAAAGAAAGCTAAAACACTGTCGTTAATTGTTCGAATTAATTCCACAGATAATAGTTAAACAGGATAAAGACTAACCAGAATTCGACATGTAAGCATTGAGCACAGTAAATCGATCTGGACAAAAACATTAGCATAATATACTTACTAGCAACTTCCTTCCTTGTTCCAGCAGAAGACTGCAGCGCATAGAGTTTAACTTTACTGAGGGTAATACGATCACTACCGATAGGTGACTATTACACCTTGAATTGATTGGAGTTAAATATATGGACCATTGAAATTCTGTCTAAATTCTTGACATATAGTTCCATGCAGTTATGAGATGATGGAGAAAATTTATAGCTCAGGTGGATAATTGTGGTGGAGTTTCGTTCTCTAAGCTAGATGTTTTGGTTGTGGAGATTTCACTGTTCTTCTCCTGAACATCATTATCAGCACAAACGTCAGGCAGAAAAGAAGTATTCAATTTTATCCACGTACGATACATGCGGACAACTGTGGACGTTCATTCGATTGGATAAATATTGAAATACTGAATAGTGGGAATATGAAGAACACTAAAGAATTTTTAGAAGCATAGCACTCAGATAAATCGGCAATTAACAAACACACTGACATTGATTAAATTTGCTAGCCAGTCGGAAAAATCATTGATACTTATAAGATCAACAACCAAATCAAAGGGAGATACAATCAGAATAAGAGGAAGAAATTGGCAGGTTAATAAACCACCAAGATCGAAGCCAACACTATAAGTCATACGTGGAGAAACTCGAATACTTCACTTTTATCTGAAGACTCTCCTGATGATGTTGTCCAAAAGAAAAATAAAACTTACACAACCCAAACATCCAGCTCAGAGAACCAAACTCCGTCACAATCCCTGGAGTTGTCCCAAGAAAGACTGTGTACTCAAACTGTAAACGTATCATATTTTATGGAGCTACGCCTACTTGACTAATGCCACATTCAGATCATTAAAAAACTTTAAAAAACTTTCCCAATAGAATATGTTTTTTTCCTCTTATCTTTTTTTTCCTAAACTCATCACATACAGATTTCAAGTAGCTAATATGATGGAATTTATGGATAATAAAGGTCAAACAAAAGTTGTTGAATTATTAATTGATCGTGTTATTCAAGTATTCGGTTCATCAGAACAATATGATCCAATTAAATTGATCAAAGCGCATATTACATCAAATGATGACAAAGCATTGATTGCTGATTATAATCGAATGAATACAGCTCGTGGTAGTATTTCCCTAGTGAATTGTGAACGATCTAAATCTACTTGTAGTGCCAGTGTAGATAATGTTCCAGATATTACAATGAATGCGTACAATAAAATTGATCCGTTTCCTAATGCTCGTACCATGACAACTAGTATTGCTGCCAATACTACTCCTACTATTATTACTGCTACTAATACTAATGTTACTGCAATTACTACTAACATCACCAATGCTACTACTTCTTCATCAACAAGTTTTACACTTAGTGGTAGAACTAACAACAATACTACTCAAATCGCTACTAATAACAGTAATATAAATAACAATTTGATCAGTATTGCAAAAGTCCCTTCAACAACAGTTCCATCAT
Source organism: Schistosoma turkestanicum (assembly GCA_944470395.2). Classification (NCBI taxonomy): domain Eukaryota; kingdom Metazoa; phylum Platyhelminthes; class Trematoda; order Strigeidida; family Schistosomatidae; genus Schistosoma; species Schistosoma turkestanicum. Next base: position 6,294,428 of record OX103979.1, on the reverse strand, counting down.
CTTCTGGTTTATTAAGATCAGCAACAATATCAGTTTCACCCCAGATTCGACCTACAGGATGTAAGTGTTAAAACTTGTTTTCTTCCATACACATGTTTCTTACACTTGATTTTAAGTCAGTCAGTTACAACGTAGAACTTCGTAGGTACGTATGTCAGTTCAGGTTGCCTTATTGCTTTAGCATATAGACGCAACTGTCAGTTCAAATCCAATACTGGTGGAAATAGTAGAATAGAGAATTTCGGGGATCAAAGAATTTATTCAGGAAGTATAGTTCAGTGAAATAACTTTAGAAATAGAAAGATAGAGATGATGAGTAATTTTGAAGATTAGAATTTGAGAGAACACAGTTAGCGGATGCACCGTCGCCACTGAAAATGATTTTGAGCCATGTCGTTCAAGGTCTCTACCCAATGGTGACTTTCATCTCGCGTACCCCAACCAGGTAGGTAGTCAACATCTAACATGACTCAATGCAGTTGTCATTGACTTCATGGATTTCTGCCATGTTTTGGTTTGGCCGCCCCTAGCTTTCTTCCAACCTGCTCCTACATCGTAAGATATAGCTCGTCGAGGTAGTCGGTGGTTAGGCCTTCGTAACACATGTCTCAACCACCTCAACTGATGGAGTTTCACTACTTCATCAAACGATCTGCCATTCGTACCTAGTATTCGTTTCCTAACCTCAGCCTTGCTTACTCTGTGGTTCCAGGATAAACGAGCAATATTTCAGGGATACCTATGTCTACGACAAAGTTTAACAGGAATGGAGAGAGTGGATAGTCATGACGCACACCACTTGAAGTAAAGAATTCCGATGACAATTCGTCATAAGCCCTACCTCGACCAGTGGTGTTCGAGTAGAGAGCTTGCATAAGATTAATGTTTTTTTAATGACATACACTACTGGATTCTAATGAAAACATCAAAATAATAAAATATGACTAATTAATTTCGTTCATTTCGCATACATAAAATCTAGTTCAGTAAGAATAAGTATTAAAGTATGTTCACTATCAAATAACTGGAACTGTACTGAAACAACAAGAGGCAAACGCAAAGGACTCAATTGATTTATACTAACTCATGAAGAAAATAGTGAATATTCCAAGCTGGTTGAGTGACAGCATACCAAGAACATGATAAAGTGAATAGATTTTTCACATAGGCTACTTGTTTTCCTAAACATTCAAATATTTTAGCAAGTTACTACCTTTTTGTGCTATATTGTAACACGTCAATTATACCTAGTCAGTGTATATAATCTGCTCGGATGTGTATATATAACTAGTTTACAATCTATAAGGTATCAGAAAAAAATTACTCTTTTGAAATATCTCAGTGGTTGGCAATACAAAATGGGAAACTTGTTGAAATTATTTACGCATGCTGAGAATACCATGTTCACTGAAACAATTTTGTACATATAGATTGAACAAAACTAGTCTTATTGATGTTGATCATGTATTCCCGATAACATTCAAACTAACTCGTAACTTTACTATATTAGCTTCTTATTAGATTATTTATTTATCGTGTAACATACACGATGTTACATGTCACATGAGGGACAAAAAGCATTTCTCCTTAGTCACTAGGTTTACAGAAGTTGCTCAGTTGAGTTGGTTTTCAAGTTCATGGATGACAGACAGAGTGACAGTATGATGGACAATGTGTAAGATTTAGAGATGGAGAAAGTAGTAAATAAACAGAGTCAATATACATGTTTACCATTGATTATAACTGTTTATTTGAAAAAAACAAACCAGCGAGAATAAAATACACAAACAAGTAGTTTTCTTTTCCAATTTAATACTGTTATTGAAATTTTAATTACATTAGCTCTGCTTACCGGCGCTCTACCATTATACACACCATATCGACCGAGTCAACAAACATTTCATAAAGATAGTGGTACTATAGAAGAAACTCTCAGTTCTAATATCACAGTTACTTCTTCATTACATGGAACTGAGAAAAATCTTGAGAAATTTCATTTGAAACATAATCCTTCAGTCAATGAAAAGTCAACGAATTTTAAAACTGGTGGTATACGACTTCATGATTTAGCTAAATCAGCTGCTAATGAACCAGTTATCACTGTTACATGTCAAACAACTAATCCATTAACAAGTGGAACAGTGAACAGAACAACCAGTGCTTCAACTACTACTACAACTACAACAACTACTACTACAACAACTACTACTACTACTACTACCATTGCTAGCAGTAACCAACCTGTCAAAGAAGCTTCTCCTCCATCATCCACATCATTATCCACATCCTCTTCATTTGTACGTGGAATTAAAAAATTATATTCTTCAACTGGACAACATTCTATTTCTCCTTCAACAATTGCTTCATCAATTACACCGTCGAAATTATTTCATTCATCTGATAAACAAACCACTTCAAATTCAGCATCAACTGATCCTAATACAAATACCACATTATCCAGTTTAGTGATTGGTCGTCGTAAACCATTTGGACGATTAATGACAATCAATCAAACTGTTGAGAATTCAGATCATCTATCAGCATCAGCATCAGCATCACCGTCATCATCATCAACCCCTGTGAATCCTAGCAATTTAGATCAATATGGTTTTATTGATAATGATGTACCTGGTAAGAGAAAATAATTTTTTTTAAATATTTTAAACAATCATGTTCAATTCTATGTAATGTCTATTTCATTGTTCAATGAATTGAGTGAATTTTTAAAATTGTCATATATATGTGATACACGATATCACTGATCTTTTTATAATTGACCATTTATGATAACTTATCATCGGTGGATGTTATGTATAAACATTTATTTTATTATGATAATTAATAGGCATTAAAGAGGGATGATACTCCTTGAATAATATCTCCGAACCCTTATCTTTAACATTACTGCTTATACTTCTACTGCCTCTACCACTTTGAGATTTGAATTGACAATTACATATCTATGTTAATATGTTATGGCAATTTAAACTGATGTACACAAGTATAAAGTTCTACGTCTTAGCTGACTGGCTGATTAGAGAAGGATGAGAAACTAGTTTCGTCTTCATTTAGTGACTAATGAAACGATTCTACAGTAAGTGCAAACATTTCATCACAGTTACACCTTAATGTTCACAGGTAACTAGATCCAAGATGAATTTCATGTCATTTTAAAGTTTAGCAATAACTTGTGGAATAAAGCATGCCAACAATAAAGCAGTACATCGCCAATGGGATTAGGAATTGGATAATGATTTAGGATATTTTGTATAGAACTAGTGATGGAATTTACAACTCAGGTCTCGTTTTATTAAGGGCTCATCATCTGGAAGTACTTGGATCCCTGTGTTAGTGAGTTTAGTTTGACTCGAACCATTATCTTTACCTTTGAACGGTCGTCAAATTATCCACTGAGCTAAAACGTCTTTAGTAATCCGGAATCTGACCGTAATTCGGACGAAAGATTGAATATTTTATGCAATAAATCATTCATCTAATTTCCATACATTACATTTCGGCTAACTCCATTGATGCGATGGCGGTAATTAAACGCCGAATACGAATTCCTTCGTATGAGTTGATTTCATGCAATCGTCCATGCAGATACAAATGAGAACAAAAAGCATAAAAGCAAAGAGAGTCAGTGAGTTACAACGTAGAACTTCGTACATAAGTACATACGTTCAGGTTGCCAAACCGCATTAGCACGGAGACGCAACTTTCAGTTAAAATCCAATAGTGGGAGCGATAGTAGAGATATTAGAAGTAATGGAGAAGATTAGGACTCAAAGCGATGTACAATTCAGTGAGATAAACTTAGAAAGAGAAAGATAGAAGTGTTGAGGAATTCAGAAGATTAGAATTTGAGAGAACACAATGAATGAATGCAACTGCTCAATCGCAAGCAATTCTGAGCCATGTCGTTCAAGGTCTCTAACGATTGGTGACTTTCTTATCGCGGACCTCACCCAGAAAAGCAAAGAGAAGGGAAGTGGAGAAGGAGAGTAAGCCAACAAAACATGATGAAGCATTACTAAGTATTTATAGCCCACGATACGCCACCCGTGAAAATAAATACTAAATTAACTGACACTACTGACACAGTATGTAAGTAATATCATATTTTAAAACCAAATATAAGTGATTCAAATATTCGGTGTAACTGGTTCAAGTTGATCAATAAACATCTATTGCAAAAGTATCACAATTTGAAACTAAATCAACATCTTAGGTCTTTCAAAGAGACAAAATACTATCACTCTGTCTTCATTTACTTTTTCACACGCTTTATACATAAATACTTCGTCATAATTTATGAATAGTTAATAAGTGAAAACAAATTTGTTTTTAAGCTATGATTAATTATTCTTGCATATTAATGACCCAATGAAATGATTCATGACAGTCGGAGGCAGAAACATTTTTAGCTATCAAAACAAAAGATCATTTCTTCAATGCTGATTTTTAAAGTCACAACAAAGGCGATGTTTTCAAATATTTCCCAATGAATTTCAACGATTGACTTGATATTGATTTAACAATAGAGTTGTTTTGGTTACAGACTGAGACCTACTTACTCATAGTAAACATCGGAAGTTTCTTAGAAATAAGATTAAAATCGCCATAATTATTTATTCTATTGTGAGTGTCTCTTTATTCACTGAGAATATTTGTTATAAATTGTCACAGGTATTTGTTATAATAATTTTGGGATAAACATGAAAACTTTAAAATAATTCCATACTCCTTAAATTTCACAAATTCTCCCGTTTTACAAATATCTAATTCAAGTTATATCATTAATATGTGATCACCATTCATCATATCAATATTGCAGTGAATATATAATTTACAGGTAAAATTCACACTGTATTTGTTGGGGATGTTAGATTCCCAGAACTTACTTGATAAAAAGTCCTAATTTTGAATTTTATGTTTACGCGAATGCGCTGATCAGTTGACAGTGAGATTACATTTCCCCCTCGGAAAATCCTTGGCTGTCATTGATTGATGTGTCATTTTAGTACGTTATTTTTGTGGCTCTCCCAAAGACGCTTCTATAATGTGTAAATAAAATCGATTTGTGTACGTGAAGACCTGATATTTACTGGGTGCTTGTAGAATACACTTTCTACATCTTGTCAAGACTTCTCCTACTTAGTGGGACCTTGGGACGGTCGGATTAGAGTAGACTTATCTTGTCACTGGATCATTTATCTTTGCTCTCGTCTACCGACTAATGTGAACTGGTAATAGTTTCAAGCATATCAAATGACGAACAAAACAGTATTGATCCCAGATGACGGAGCAGTGAGAAACGCAGGCCAATAAACAACTATTTAGTCTTATTGTGAAACTTCTCAGGAGTGACTATCTAGTCTCTCAACAGAGATCATTTCCCAGTGAATACCTAACATGAATGTACACTGTTTAAGTGTTCCGTTACGGAACCAACCTTATGTCTACTTCGCCCTAGTTTTCAATTATATACCAAATGATATAAATTTCAAATAATCTATGTGCAACCTTTTTATTTGTTAAATCATATCATTATTTACAGACCTATAATTCTATGCTTATATATATATACAAACAATTGTGCAGCTTAGAAAGCTAACTTGCTAACATTGAACTATTTCAAAAATTACATCTAGTCACGTGTAATCAAATGACCAATATTTATGAAAACACACAGTTATTGACAGAAAAATACTTCACAGTCTAATGTATAAACTAATTAGGAAAATAAATATTTAGTTCACGAACCGATTTTCCTTGTTTCTATAATGAAACGATATGACGACTTTGTATTTCCCATTGCGCATGGTTTTTATTGATCGAAATAGATTACTTTATCGGATTATTGTTCTGATGAAAAAAACAAAAGATTCTATTCTTTGACATTACCAACGTTTGTCTGGTACATTTTAATATATGAATCATTTAGTTCAGTAAACGAATCAAAGTTTTTTTGATTTCAAACATGTTTGCAAATCTCAGAAGAATCGATTGATTTTTGTTATCACTGTCTATGAATGTCAGTGAATGGTATATAAATAATTGTAGCTACATATCTAAAGATTGCAATCGATATCATCTGTAACATTTTCAATGTTCAATAAATAAACATGTTGCATGTAGCATTTTTAGATATTTCCCGGGTTCATTCGATTTCGAATTCTATCTTTGATTGTATTTACATTTTAACTCCTTATATATCCTAAATTATTAGTAGTAGAGGTTAGGCGTTCATGCACACGACCGAAGGTTCTAGGTTTTATTCCTTCGAGTGACGGGAGTAGTGGATGCATACTGCTGCATAGTCCCATACAAGGTCAAAATAGCCGTCCAGTACTACTAGGTTTCTAATAGTGGTCTAACAATTATTCGACTATGGTTTCCATGTTAAACAACGATCTCCATTTTACTCTAATTCAAAAATCAAAAATGTAGTCATTCATAAGGAAATTCTCGAGGTTCTGCAGTTTAACTCTGTTGAGTGTAGGCAGTAACTACCAAAGACGAGTGAGGTTGTGCAAATTCTTTAGATCGATCAAAGGTAGACATTAACACTGTAGTGAAGGAGAACACAGGTGAGAGCACCTGAATCGTATTTATCGAAAATTACAGAGTTAATTGGTAAAATAGGAAAACCATATCGTAAATCGTTAATTTGCAAAACATCAATCCAACATCAATCCATTGTCTGACATTTCACTGTTCATGCGTTTCATACAAATTCCATTGTGTTCCCGCTCTTCCTTTCTTGATCTTTCCCCATCTTCTGCTGCCAGACATTACGTTGACACTCACGTCATATACTACTTATAAGTAGCGCGCACCACAACACCACTGGATGCCAACTCAGTGGTTCAGACGTTAAGCGTTCGTGTGCAACACCGTACATTCAATGCTTCCAAGTTTCTAATGCTGATCTAACAATGATTCTTTCATTATTATTTCAATGTGTAAAAGATAACTGAAAGCTTAAAATAAAGTTTTCAGTCAACAACAATACAACTTAATATACAACTTCATTCACTTAGGACACGACTAGTCGAATATTCTGTTATTTACTTTTTCAAGTAATATAATTAAAAAAAACTTGTAAATTATGACTAATATATAAATAAATTATGTTAAATTCAATATATATTTTTCTCTTTTTTTAAAATATCCAAAACAATTTTTAGATTCTCCAAATAATTAATTCATTTGAAAGAATAATTTTTTCCCTGATTAATTGAAATGAAAAGCATAAAATCCGTCTTCCCATTTGCAATAAGCCGATCTCTCTCACACACACAAACACACACACACTCTTTGAATAATAATTTACATCATTTGGCAGAAAATCATGTATACATATTCAGTCTGATGAATTTACATTTTAAATCTTTTATTTAAGTCGTTCAAATACATTACTATTATTATTATTATCATTATTATTATTATTATTATTATTATTATTACTAATAAACCTGTTACCTTATTATTCTAAATAAATAAAAAAATCTCTTCAACAGATTATTTAAAGCAACTATAAAAACAGATACATTTTATTTTATTTTATTTTTCTCTCACACACAATTATTCTTTCATTCATGTAATTATCGCCTATTCAACAATGTTGTGTTTTTTTTCTTCAAATGAACACACTTTTGTTTTCGTTTATTATTCATGTAGAAGCGTAATTCAAGAGAGAAAATAAATAAATATAAATAGATAATAATGATGATGATAATGATAATTCACTAATATAATATAACAAGATTCATTTTATTGGAATGTATTTATTTTATTTAATTAATATTATTTACAGTATTCTATTGTCATTATGATGATAATAATAAGTATTATTATTATTATTAATATTATTGTTACTATTATTATTATTAATAACATTTTTATTTCACATTTGAAATAAAAAAGAAAATTCAATGTGCATATAATTAATTTCATTTCATGCTATGTTTTATATAAAGAAAAAACAAACAATGAGAATAAACATTTCAACTGCATGTGTTGTTATACTACAGAAGAAAAAATTAATTTAAAAAAAAAAGAAAGGAAACAGAAATAATTGAAATTTAATTTTAATTTTTTTTTCCTTCTTTAGTTTTATTCATCAATAATTTCACTTTGTCGGTCATTTTACTTTCGAAATAAAAATTTTACATTATGATAATTGAAATTTTGAATCATTGTTTCAATTATATCCTGCTTTGTTTTGTGATTATTTTATTTTTTTTTGGGGGGGATTACCATATGGAGGATATTTTGCATAGTCGTATGTCCAGTATGAATTATACTTTCTTTTCTTTTCTTTTTATTTCATCGTCTTGATAAGAATCTCCCTTGAACCTTGAATTATGTTTCTTTTTTTCTAATGTTCAATGTTTCAATTGCACATACATTGTTTGAATGAGCGGCCATTTTAAACTTGAATGTTTTTCATTAAACTCAAATGATTTTTTTCTTTGTTAATTTTACTTCTTTATTTTTTCTCCTTATATTATGAATGCTTTGAGATAAATTAATCAAATTGTTTTTTTTCCAAATAGCAAGTTCAAAATGAACAATAATATCATACATCATAACACTAGATCAGTAGGAATTATAATTATTATAATAATGATAATTATTGTTATTATTATTCAAAATAAAAATGTTATTTATTGTTAAAATATCAACGACAACAACAACAACCAAGAAAGAAATAAAACAATTTAATTTTGAATAATTGTCTTGTGTGTATGTGTTGAAAATTCAATGGAATCATAAGTGAATATCAATGTGTTATGATTTCAGTTTCATTGATAAATTATTTAATAAAAGCTGGAATTAAAATAGGAATTTATACAGAAAAAAATTGTGCTAAAAAGAAAAAGCAGAAAGTATTCAAACTATTTGAGTGATATGCTTGAAACTATTACGAGTTCACATTAGTCGGTAAACGAGAGCGAAGTCAAATGATCCAGTGATACAATAAGTCTACTCTAATCCGACCGTCCCAAGGTTCCACTAAGTAGGAGAAGAAGTCTTGACAAGACGTAGAAAGTGTATTCTACAAGCACCCAGTAAATATCAGGTCTTCAAGTACACAAATAGATTTTATTTCTATATGATAGAAACGTCGTTGGGAGAGCCACAAAAACAACGTACTAAAATGACACATCAATCAATGACAGTCAAAGATTTTCCGAGGGGGAAATGTAATCTCACTGTCAACTGATCAGCGCATTCGCGTAAACATAAAATTCAAAACTAGGACGTTTTATCAAGTGAGTTCTGGGAATCTAACTTCCCCAACATTCAGCGATGATTATTCTGGCCACCTTAAATATGTTACTGTCAACAAAACTGGACCCCAAATAAATTTAAGGTAATTTTTCCATATTGTTGTTCTAGGAAGGTTAAATCTATCTGTTTCAATTGATTTGGTTATGACTGGTGTTATAATTCTCAAGTTGTGTTGTAAACTCACTGACTATTCTTTTACATTGCCATAAAGTCTTTTAAATAATTAATCTTGTTCAAATAGACATTCGGATAGGACTGAAGATAGTTTTAATTTTTGATAATCTTGGTCGATGAATATAAAGAAATATCATGAGTTGAACGCTTAGTAAAAGCTTATCAACTTTCACGGATAAATAACGCCGAAAAGTCCATGAATATTTAGTAAATTAACATTAATGCCTGGCATGCTAATTTCTTATGATGGATTAAACTGCGAAATCATGCATGGATGACAGCTGACAGATTCATTTGGGGTGAAAACCGGCGTCAGGCAAGGTCGCTTACTCTCGCCCTTTCTCTTTTTCCTGGTGATCGACTGGATTATGAAGACGTCAACATCTGGAGGGAAGCATGGCACACAGAGGGCAACTAGGATGTAGCTGGACGATCTGGACTCTAAAGATGATCTGGCTGTTCTATCGCACACTCAACAACATAGGCAAGAGAAGACGACCAGTGCAGCATCAGCAGGTCTCACATAAAGGGAAAAGCAAGATTCTGGGATACAACATCACAAGTACCAACCAAATCACTCTTGATGGAGATGCCTTGGAGGTCATCTGGTCAGCGTCATCGATGATCAAGCTGCATCTGATGCAGGTGTGAAGGCACGGATCGGTAAATCGCGGGCTATATCTCTACAATTGAAGAACATCTGGGACTCAAAACAACTGTCAAAAAAGATCAAAAATTGGAAAGAATTGGAAAGGAAAGCCAAGGGAAGAGTAGGTTGGAGAACACTGGTGGGCGGCCTCTGCTCCATTGGGGGTTACAGTGGTAAATAAGTAAGTAAGTAAGTATGCTAATCTCAATGGAACTTTTAAGCTTATGGTGTTCTTTGTTACTGGTCCTCAAATGCTGGAAGGTCACCTCATTCTTTAAATAGTTATTCACTAGTCCTGTGATCGTAACTCTCTGTGTACGACCGACAAATCATTACTTCAAACCAACTTACTGTCCATTTGTGTTATTATTTGTACAGCCTCAGGAATACATGGAACCTGTAATCTTTCAACTCTGACATAATTTATTATAGTTAAGCTCATTGAATGAAATATACTATTTCTGTGTAAGACAAAATAATTGGAATACTTTACACCAGTAAGTATGTGGTTTTGTAATTCACTTTGGACATGGGCTTCCAAGCGGATTTATATATTAAATACTTCAGTAATATTTGTTGTGAGTGCTTTCATGTCTAGCACACAGGGCTCGTCCCACTTGTCATTTGACCTTGTCAGTCATTTGCTCATATCTGCGTTGCTTTTATTCGTGTGTATGCATGCATATCTCGCTTATTACATGTCTTGCTTATTTTTGTCCAACTTAGTCATCGAGTCGAGTTAGCTCTCTCGCCCTTTCCATTTCACGTCCCTTCGCTTCACCTCGCTTTGCTTGTGTGCTTTTCATTATCTATCATGTCTGCAGGAACGATTGTCTGAAATACACTCATACAACCAAATCCATATTTGGCTTCTTATTACCGCAACCGAACAAACGGGGTTCGCCTCAGCATAATATACGGAAACTGATAGGGAAATTGATTTCATAGCATATTTAAATGTTCATAAATATTGGGTCGCGGGCCACAAAAGTGTTGAGCCAGCCCTACATCAAATCTAATACCGCAAAAATGTGGTAAGCCCGACGTTGAAACTAACGTTGACAACATATCTATTTCATGAAGTATAATTTCTTCAGCTTGGAAATTTGTAACAATTTCATTATATTACAGTGAAGAATCTCATTTTCTAAGAATACCTACTTGGCTAATATGTTCTCATCGTTTAAGTCGTAAATTTTTGAACCTTATTCAGTCTTTGATAAGTCATGGTTGTGATTATCTTTCAAACTCGATATTTCCAATGTCAAATATATATTTCGATTAACAAGTGCATAAGGCATTCGTTGATTACGATCAATAAAAACAATTCAATCAGTTATATCTAATTTATTCTCCGACAAAATTGTACCGTTTTTTATTTACAAATACAACTGTTCTAATTCACAAGTTTGTTGTGCACTTTAATTACTATTTTTGGGAATTTCTTTTTTCAATGGACTCCAGCGATATCTGTTCTGACAGTAATTCTACTAATTCATATTTTAGAAATCAATAAGATCCTACTAACAGAGTTTACCTATTTCTACTTTAGTCACGTTATGACTTCACTGGCAACAGTTTGGAGATTGGTTTATGAAACCTCTTTATAAAAAAATTCAAATTCTTTTACTGTCTCTACATGCGTGAAGTCTTTTTAGTATGAGAAAACTGCATTTTTTGTTATAGTGAAAATAAAAAATTTGATAATTTCTAGAATCACTGTCAAGGAAACATAGGTTTCAATACCATTGAACATGCTTCATCCAACCACCATTCCATTTTCCCGCGCCAATATTTGCAAATGGCTGTTCATGTCTATTATATTCAAAATTTAAAGCTCATGGCTGGAGAATGGAATAAGTTAGTTTATCTCAGAAAGAATGAATGACATTTATTTTCATTATAATTTAAGCAAGGTTATTTGGAGTCACACTTGTATTAATACACTGGTGAATCTAAGATGTTATTGTTGAGTAAACTAATCTGTGTCACTGTTTGTTCACTAGTTTTAGTTTGATGGTGTGCTCCATTCTCCATTTGGATCGTGAACACTCGAACTAAATTAATCAACATACAAGAAGAAATTAGATACTGACGTTATCAACCTATTTTTCACAAAGTTAATGGACATCCAGTCAATCTGCACTAAGAAAACCTGCTAGGTATGACACGGAGAATTTCGAAAGTCACTTCAGGTTGTATTCTGCACGTGCAATCAATTTCTAGTTTATCAAGAACTTTCAAGGGTCGAAGAATCTGAATTTTAATTACGGAAGTAACTGTACTGTGCTTTCGCTTTTATATAGTTTATCCATTGTATAATCAAAACGAGATGTCAAAATCTACTCATTTAACGGAAAAGGTTATTCAACGTCACTTTCGATTCTCAAAAGTCATAAATGTCAGCGAGTAAGCAAAAATAGTCTTTAGGTCGACGTGACAGAATATACAGAGATAGTGAGCCAAGAGTGTAACCATACGTAAAAGTCTTTAGGAATTAATTATATGAAACATGTTGGCCGCGCAATACTAGTAGTAACCCTTATTGTCATTTTCTTTGTATTCAGAGTATCATTTCACGTAAACAATACAGTTGGTATTGGTGCTATTCCTTGAATACCTTCTTTAAAATCAACCAACAAGTTTCTATTGTTTTCGGTGTGTTCAACACAACCTAATCAAGGTCATACGGAAAAGGATTTCACAAACTTACCATCTATATTCATCATGATTTCAGCCCGTTTCTGCCAATAGCAGACGTCCGTCAAGTAATTTCACGGTCACATTTTTATGAATGGATAGAGGATTTCGGTCCACGCTAACTTAAAAAGGCTTGTCCATACTACAATTAAACAATAGGTCCAATGCTGGAATCGGGATTACTTCATATAGGCGGACGGTGGACGGTTTTTTGATCTTAAATTAACTGTCAGTATCCAGATAAAAACATGAATATGTTGTGATGGTTGCATACAACAGTGATTTACTTATGAATCACTATTCTGCGCCTAATTTAAATTCGAAATACAATATTTTCTTTTGTGTTCATATAGTTCTTCCTGAATTCGATACTGAGTCATACGTGACTACTAGAGCATAAAGTAAACATTTTGGGAGTTACTAGTCAGTATAGGGAATATATACACTCCTAATTATGACATGAGTCCAATTTACCGCAATTCACCAACCAGGCCAGTAGGAATCCTGACTTTGTCATTGTTCAAGCTGATAGCGATCCCATCTTCAGTCATTTTTTTGGCAAGCATCCAAACTTGTCAGAGCTAGACTTCGATGGTCGAACAACAAACTTTTATAGTATGGAAAGCATATAGAGGAGCTAAAGTAATTTATTTTCACTACTGAGAATCATCAATAATTTCTCGAACACCAGCGGTTTGAGGTAGCGATGATTCTCCTTAAATGAGTTTTTGCCCTTGAGATCTGAGAGTTTGAACTTAAACGTCTGATTGTACGGAACTAGATCGCGCGCGCTTCGAATTTGACGTGTCCTCGCTGACTCTCTTCCATTTACGGGAAACAATCCACTTTCGGCATACTTCATCACCTCCAAAGCTATCAAAAGTTGTCTCCATTCATTAGTATACAATCTGAAAACATTTTCAGGCAAACGGTACCATTCCAAGTCAGAACCATTGTGTGGTAGGTCTAGCTGCCTCATTCAACTGCTCTTTTTCTAGTTGCTTCGGCAGCATGCATACATCCACTCACTCACAAACACAGGACTTGTGGACAAGTTACTGGATACACGCAAACTTACTTACTAATACGGTCAAAGGTAAAGTTCCAATTTTGGAGTACTTTCATGCTCTATTCCTTGTAGTTTTATTATATACTGCTAAATTTCTTCTTTCCTCAACCCCATTTTGCGTATCTCGTATCCTAATTATCTCGGTATTCACCTCCTAATCTTCCTGGCATCATGTCAAGTAATAAGGTCGCTAGTACACTTTACACTGTAACAACCAGGAAAACTTATAGAGGCATAAACCCCGGGGTCGATAGTGCATCGAAAATCCCAATATCATGCGAACGGGTTGCTAAAAAACCCAAAATGTCAGTCGATAGTACGCCTCTCAGTGTCCATACTTTAGACCACTCAACCCAGACACCACAGAGGAAGCAAGACACCACTCCTATTCCTAAAAAGACCAGAAAGCTAGTTAAGAATAGGAGAAAAATACGCTCCAAGGCTTGGTCGACACAGTCCAGCGCTCAGAAACAGCATAAGGACGACTGTTTTGCCTGCTCATCACCAGTCAAAACCAGCGACCATGCTTTCGAATGCAACTTCTGTAGTACATGGGTACATTGTCATTGCGACGATTCAGTATCTAAACAGTACTACGATTTCATGCTGAGTCACCCCTGCCCATGGTTTTGGTACATTTGCCCTCGGTGTAGAGTTTCTGAGGCACTGACAAAGCCCCATGTCCCACCAAAAATCAGCCCCAAAGTCCAAACGACCAAACCGAAATCGCCTGGCACTAAACCAGTAAAACAAGTGACCAAGGCTGCCACAACCCTCCCTAACACACCGACAAAACTGCCGGTTGTTGTTAACCCCCCAGTATCTGCCAGCAACACGAAACAGTGGGTGAAGGTGAAGAAGGGAAGTAGCAACACCCCAATTCACAAGCGGCTTCCACCCAAGACCAGGGACGACAGATCAAACTCACTTATTTTATTTATTGTCCTGGTTTCGGAAGTAAGCTTGCTAGAAGATAGGGCTGCCTTCGACAAAGAGCAATGGGATAAACTCTGCACAACCTTCGGAATAAGCGACGTCCCAGCCAAAATATGCCGCCTTTTCAAAGGCCACAACGCACCGAAAGGAAAACCCCCTCCAATGAGGGTAACTCTTCACTCGGCACGACTTGCTGAAGACATCATCCTTTCATCCCAAAGACCATCGGTCAAATTGTCCTCGCTGATTCGTATCAGGCATGACAAGCCGTGGTCGGTACGTGCGGCAACCAGAACTGCGCCAGACACCCAAGAACAGACCACCATGGTAGTTCACGTTATACCCGAACTCACTAGCGGTAACCCGGACGAAGATCACGAGCACGATGAGCAACAGTGGCGATGGCTATCGCGTAGCCTATCCATCCACACCACGATGGCACTTTGCCCTGCCCGTCACACCTTACGTCTATCAAGTCACCACGCCTGATGGCTGTAACATTTAGGAACCGGGAAGACCTGACCGAAACACTACAAGCTTGGTACAGTTCGAGGAACGATCTGCCTAGCCACATCAGATGTTGTGAGAGCCGACCTAGATCTGTGAGACAACAGCAGGGAGGCCAAAATGAACGCACAAACCTGATAGTTAACCTCGGTCAACTACTGCTGGCACGAGACATGATTGAACCGACCGCGCATGCAAAAAACCTGCAGAGGCCAGTTCCCGCAGAACTGGCCGATTCGGTTTAAATAACTTGTCTGAAAATCCGACAACGGCTGCTGCAAATGTGCACCAGGTGCTGAGACAAACCACCAAGTGCCTCTATAGCAACGTAAAAGGACTAAGGGGTAAGCTGTTAAAAATCAGGAATATGTGCTCTCAGATGGATCTAAAGATCATAATCCTAACTGAAACATGGCTTTCTACTGACATTGCAGACGCAGAAGTCAGCTTACCAGGCATGACACTCTTCCGAAGCGATAGAGAACACCTAACTGGAAGTGGAGTGGCGATATATATACATATATATATATATAGACCTCCATCCACTGGACATTCCCACCCTTGCATATTATCTATGGGTCAAGAACTTTTGTTGATAAGTCAGCATCACTGACTTCATTGTATCTGCCGATCGGAGCAAGTGGTGGTGGATTGGCGACTCGTCCCCACGATATGAGAATGTAGTCCTTGGATAGGATATGACCAGTTTTACGATGTGTTGTTCATGTTCGTATGGGTTAATTGGGTAAGGTTTATACTACCGTTAGGTCATTCCACGATAGATAGGGGAATCAAGGGCCTGATGGGAAGGTATAGGTACCTAGTTAGCTTGATAGGTCATATCCATGTTGGAGGGCGGGTAGGCGTACTGCTGTAAGTCCTACACGTTATTCCGGTGTGGATAAGGGGATGAGTGGGAACCCTAAATTGAAGTGTCATTAAACCTGGATTATCTGTTAACTAATGACCAGCTCCTGGTTGAGGATGTTCACATCCGCGCTCCAACAGGTAGTAGTGACCATGGCACAGTCCTGTTTAACATGGTCACAAACGAAACGCTGACACCGGACGATAACGAGCCTTACCTTTACTACAGTAGGGCAAACTACACACGCATGAGAGAGGTGCTCCTACATGCCCCATGGCCACGCGAGTGGTGGAGGCTGACAGTAGATGATCACTGGCAAGCAGTGAGAGATATCATCCAAAACGCTGTCGTAGACAACGTACCTCAATCACACCGAAAACGCGAGAACAGGAGAACCTGGGTTAGGCGCAGCACTGAACGCTTGCTACAGGCGAACAGGAAAGACTGGCGAAAGTGGAAGGTCTCCTTGAAGGATTCCGATCGCAGTTATTACTTGGCATTGAGAAACAGGTGCAATACCAAAGTTCGCAGCGACAGGAGACAATTCCAGACGAAGCTAGCAGCCAGAATAGAAGCAAACCCGAAAAATCTGTTTAGGTTCATGTCCAAAAGAAAAACTACTAATCAAGGGTTGTGTTCTCTAAAAGGGCCGAACGGGGAAGACCTCACCAACCTAGAGATGGCCGAAATCTTCAACACCACCTTTGCTGATCAAATAAACCAGGCGCCTACATGTTCAGAGTATTACTCCAACCCAATGCCAGCTGACGGCTTAGGGAACATCCGTATCACTCCTGACCTAGTACTAAGGAGACTAAAATCCCCATTCCCAGGTAAAGCATCAGGTTGTGACAAAATCCGCCCTATAGTCTTGCAACAATGTGCTGAAGTCCTCTGTTCACCGTCATGTGATCTGTTCAAGCATTCACTGCAGTCACACAAACTCCCAGATGAATGGAAACAGGCTACTCTCTCTCCAATCTTCAAAGGAGGAGATAGAAAGGACCCAGCCTGTTACAGACCAGTCGCGCTACTACCTATATTATCAAGGGTTATGGAAGGACTAGTGAACGAACAATTGAGGGGGTACATGGATAAGAATAAAATAGTCCATGAAGCTCAACACGGATTTCGGAAAGGCAGGTCGTGTGTATCTAATCTTCTCATCGCATGGGACAGTTGGACATCCTCTTTGGACCGTAAAATACCAGTGCACGTAGTGTTTCTCGATTTTCCAAAAGCCTTTGACACAGTGCCCCACGCACGCCTAATCGAAAAGGTTGTGGAAATGGGCTTCACTGACCCACTCGTATCTTGGCTCAGAAACTACCTTGAGAATAGAAAGTTTCGCACCAAGGTAAACAGAGTGCACGCGAGTTGGCGAGTATCCACATTGGGAGTTTCACAGGGGACCATACTAGGCCCACTGCTCTTCCTAATATTTATTAACGACCAGTTAGGCTCAGTTAGCTCACCGGCATTGATCTACGCAGACGATGCGAAGATCTGGAGGTCCATTAGAGGCGAAGAGGATTCGACTGAGATTCAAAAGGACCTTTCATCCATTGAGAAATAGGCAGTGAAAAACGGTTTAAAAGTCAACCAACCGAAGTGCCACGTCATGCATTTCCTTCCTCATATGACGCAAAGTTCGCTCCCTAATGTCTCCTCAGAGCGCGATCTTGGTTTAATAACCACAGAAAGCCTCCACACCAGTCCAAACTATGTAGGAGATGCGGCCAACGCAAATGCTTGGTGCTATCACCCCAAAATTATCTTAACGCTGTTTAAGACGTACGCGCGCCCACACTTGGAAGTTCACAACATCATCGCACCCCCTCTGCTTAAAAGCGACATAAATCTGTTGGATCGAGTGCAGAGACGAGCAACCAAATGAATGATATGGTTGAAAAATAAACGCTACGACGATAGACTCCAGCTATTAGGATTATTTCCACTGAGCTACAGGAGAATCAGAGGCGATCTGATTACGGCGTACAACATATTAAACACGCCAAACCATCCCAATTCGAGCATCTTACCGATGCATCACCACCACTCCCCTCAAGGCAATCCTCGAAAGATTGCACGTCAGAGAGCAAATACTCAGATTCGTGCACACTTTCTCCCATTGCGAATCGTCGCTATTAGGAATGTTCTCCCAGCCGAGGTAGTTACAGACCCAGTCGAGTGTCTAGACCTCCATCCACTGGACATTACCGAACACCTGGAACCGTACCGAAAGAATAAGAATCGAGCGCGAAGAAATCAAATTTGTTTAGCTCGTGAAAAAGATATTGAATATTGGATATAGATATTATTGTAGAATCCTTTTTGAATGTTTTGTTTTTTGGAAAATCCCTCCATGTTTATGTATTTTTGTTATGACATGACGGACTCTTTCTGTTGACATTTTGGTATTTTATTTGATTCCAATTTGAGATTTTATCATTGTATATTGTTATTATTTCTATATTTTGTACTTATATTGAGGTTTTTATGTTTGCTTCTGAACTGTATATATGTTGTTTAAATTTGATATAATATGGCTACAGCCATATTTGGATTGATACTGTGGCGGTTGGAGTTAACATCACTTAGTCCCTTCTAATCTCGGATACTCCTCGGAGTAATTGTGACTTGGAAAGTGCATCAAAATTCAGAATTATTGTGTTTTCGACATTGGATTGGGAGATAACGCGTTCGAATTGCACTTACTGGAAACAATTTGAACTGCTACGGTAGAAAATCCATTTACATCTATATCGGTTCATTAGATGGCAATCCTTTTGTTCTCTCGGCGAAATAAATTCTACACCGACTTCGATTGTTCCTTTATCTAAATGCTCTGAAAAGGATTCTAGATTTCCAGTATGTTTTTGGGGCTTTGATTAGACTGTTGATACCAGTAAGATGATGAAAGTGACAGACAGTTAAGGCGACTGACAGTAAGTTTGTAGGGTGGCTGATGGCTCATTTAGATGTTTATCTGCCCATGTAAAACGACGGCACGGTCTGCCCTTGGTCAACCATGGGATGGACAGTCTCCCAGTTCCTTGAAATGTGACTGATAATTCCGCCACTAGTGTATCTCCTAAATACCTGGAACCGTACCGAAAGGAAAAGAATCAAGCGAAAAGAAATTGACTGGTTTATACAAGCTCATGAAAAAGTTATTGGATATCTGCAGTGTCTGACCGGCCTATTGAGATCGCTCGAACAGCAGCGTCCTAAATATATGAACATCATATATTCTCGCAGGAAAATTTAGATTAAAAAGTTCAGTCTTTAAACTGTGAACTTCAGTGTTTTTAAGATCAACTTTACAATCATTTCAGAAAGCTACTTGAAAGATTAGTATCGAGCTGATTCAATCTGCAGTAGAGTTTTGATTAGGAAGAGCCTATCATCTTCCACCTATATTATTTACATATTCAGCAAAGTAGACAACGTACATTCAAATCAAAGGTCTTTTTTGTATTCTCGAAACCCGTGATTTTTCTTCTTATGAATTTTGAGACTCTTCTGACAAATTTTTATCTATCCATTTAAGAGTCCTTGGTTGGTTTACGGTATATTATTTCAGATAGCTAAGTTCATTTATTAAAAGTCATAACAGTGGGCTTCCGACTCGCTTGAATAGACAGTTAGTGACATATTCAGACTTTTCTGAAGATTTCAAACAGCCATTGGATCTGTGGTTGCCTAAACTTTTGGATAAATTACTCCAGCCCTACAAGAACTGTGTGGTCCCTAAGCTCAGGTCAAAATCATACCTCCTTCACCGACTATACACATACTATTTAGCCTTACTGGAACAGCCGCATGCAGTCTTACAAAGAGATTGAAGAGGTAGAGAACAGAGATACGAATATTATCGCAACTTATAAATTTGAAGTTACAGATTCCTTTTGTAAATTCTGATTAAATAGTTTATATACGGACAAAGAGTGGATTGATCGTACATCATAATCTTGTGGTATGAGACAGAAAAACTCAGATTCTCGAAGCGTTAAATAGTGCTAAACACTTCAGGATTCAAAGGCGCTATTCATCGATTGCTAAACATATGGTTTAAACGAGGGACAGAATTAGCAGTAATAGATATGTAGTGTTATACTAGTACGAAGAAAACACAACTACTGAAATATACACGTTTATTATTGTACTTAATTCTGACTATAATTGTTTTATTGTACACCTCTTGTTTATCTCTACTAAAGACAATCTCACGTGCCAAACGTGTTATTCCCGTTCTCCTCCTTCGCGCGTCTCCTAAGTGGACGTTAGCCGTTTGTACGCCCTCTGGCTTCCATATCATTTCGATATCACGAAACTAGCAATAAGTATACTTCTTCCTCTAGAATCGACTTTTTATCTGATTCTTAGAGTAACGGGATTACCATTTGTTATCCCGCGAAGTAGTACATTATTTGATTCGCTGTAGTGGTGAGTCTGCAATTCCTCTACCCAATTTTCCTGCTAATTTATCTGTTGCGTGACATATATATTATATCAGCGTTCGGAAATGGCAGATAAACTTATAAAAGACGACATTTCAGCACACTCACAGATACCGGTTCTAAACTTTCGACCTGTAGCGTTTATCCCTCACGATCTAGAGGTCTGGTTCGCGGCCCCGGAAGCTCAGGCTGACATCCGCCGCATTACGAACCAGTGGCAAATGCCCTAGAATCTCCGTCGCCCTCCGTGAGGTTGTCCTCAATTCTAGTGTACCAGACGTCTACGATGGTCTCAACCGGGCGTTTCTTCGACATTTCCACCCATCGAGGGAGGGACGATTGAGGAAATTTTGGCACGTCACCTCCTGGGTGATGCTAAACCAAGCCACCACCTCACGCGCCTGCAATCATTGGCAGGACCAACGGCATCTGACTTTGATATCGTCAGAGAATTGTGTCTAGAGGCCTTACCAGAACATGGTCAGCCTACGGTCGCCGATCTGCCTGAGGATATGCCACTTAGCCAGGCTGCCCTCTTGCAGACGGAGTCACAGCGCGAACAAGCGATAGAGACAATTAATCCGTTGAATCCACGTCACATAACAACGTGCATCTCGATGCTAATCATGTTAAGGTTCAAAGTAATAGGGGTTGACGCATCCACAGCGGTCTCAGTTTTCGAGATCGTTCCAATGTTCCTGAACCCTACGTCCCACGAGCCCACTCGCGGTCAAAAATGCTACAAATACTTGCTCCCTGCGGGCATCATCCAAGCCACAAGTGATTACCGGCCGATTATGGTTCCACCAGACTTTTGGGTCGAGCACCCGTCTTTGTCGAGCCCCTTGCCCATACAAGGCGGGAAACTTCAAAGCCCACGAACAAACGCAGCCTTACTCATCGGCCCCAAACCTCAGGTTGGCCGCCCACATCGTCAGCAGCAGACCATCATTTACGGCACGATCCCGTCGACTGGCACCGGACAAGTTAGCTTTGGCTAAATGTAGGTTTGATAATTTATTAGCTACAGGTATTATTCGTCCTTCTCACAGACCATGGGCCTCACCACTCCACATGGCTCGCAAAAAGGTTCGGATGAGTTAGAGGCCATGTTGCGACTACCGAGCATTAAACGTAGTAACACGTTTCGATAGCTATCCCATCCCCCACATACACAACATCATGGCATCACTCAAAGGCACGACTATCTATTCGAAGACTGATCTGGTACGAGCAAATCATCAGATCCCAGTCACTCTTGAAGATATTGAGAAAACTGTTATCACAACTCCTTTCGATCTGTTTGAGTTCCTACGAATGCCATTTGGATTACGGAATGCTGCTCAAACTTTTTGAAGGTTTATCGATAGCATAGTACGAGACTTCGATTTTGTTCGCGTCTATATTGCTGATCTACTAATAGCATCATCAACCGCAGATGAACATTATCAAAATCTTACACTCTTATTCCAACGCCTTTCGGACAATGGAATAGTAGTTAACCCAGACAAGTGCGAACTGGACAAAGCAGGAATAAAATTCTTGAGACATCATGAAGCATAAGGGTATTCTATCTCGTGAAGATAAAGTACGTACATCCATTGAGTACACCGTACCGTCTTCACTCAAAGAACTGAAGGCTTTTCTCGGTATGGTCAACTACCGATGTTTCATTCCTCACGCGGCAGAGCAGTTACGACTACTAACCGACCTACTTCGAGATGTTCCACGTATATTAGAAGTGAAAGATGCCGAGTGTACTGCATTTTCTGAAATTAACAAAAGCTTTGGCTGAAGTATCGCCCCTCGCCCATCCTGATCCATCAGCCACGCTTGGTATAACGGTTGAGGCATCAGATTTCACCATAAGGGCCGGTATGCAACAAAACAGCTCTGGGAGTTAGCAACCTCTCGAATTTTTCTCACGACGCCTTACCCCCACAGAGACGAGGTATAGCGCTTTTGATCGCTGGCAGCCTACTGTGCCATCAAACATTTCCGGCATGCAGTAGAACGTCATAACTTCATCCTCTTCACCGACCATAAGCCCCTAACGCATGCTTTGCACACCGAGCCTTACCGTTAGTCACAACGGGAGTCCAGATATTTTGACTATATATCTCAGTTCACAACAGACCTTCGTCATATTAAAGGCGAGTCGAACTATGCTGTCAAGTATTCAAGTAAATACAGTTACTTTACTAGTGATCGGTCGAAAATGATCCCTCTTGTACAGAAGCACGGCAAGGAAGTACTACTAGCTACCACCTAAGGTACTATCCTGTGTGACAATTCTACTTGTTTGATAGTTCTTTCACGTTAATACGATAATAATAAACATAATTTGATAATACGAGAAATAAATTCATGTAACGAGTTGATACGTAATCGAAATGATAATAAGATAATACGATTTTTGTATGTGCATATAACCACTGAAGTGGCTTTGCTGCTTTTGTCCGATAAGAGAGTGAGTTGTCTGCATTGTACATTGAGTCTGGTTGGTTGACTCGTTCAGCGAACTCATTAAGTTCTTGAGATGCTTTGTCGATGTGCGGCGTCGGAGTGAGTAATTTTATGACTGCGTTAATTCAGCGTTGGTATTACCAATTAGTGGTTTCGTTCGATTTGCTGTCGTAATCACCAATTTGTGGTGGCCATTTTCAAAGTGTTCTTAATCTTCGTAATCCACTCGTCTAGACGGTTATAAATCAGAAGGCAAATACGAAGTGTCTATTTCTTTTACTTTCGGCACACCACAAATATATCAGCATACTACTACAAGATAAAATCGTCATGCGAGCGTCGGAAAGCAAGCAAGCCAGCAAATTGGCGAATGAATGGACGAGGTGAATGGGAGAAGGCTAGTAAACCAACTCCGAGAGGTAAGGCATGACTATTAATTTATAGTCAGACAAAAATAAGACAGACATGTAGTAAGCGAGTAGGCATGCACACATGTATACAAGCGACGAATGGGTGACAAGGTCAAAATACAAGTGGGACAAGCCATGTTGGCTAGACATTTAATGACTCATCACACATCTGTGAGAAGTAGTCGCACAGCCAAACCTATTGCAGAATGTCGTCACAACTTCCCTCTGTTTGAATGCAGAGACCAGCAACTAAGTGGTCGACAGGGTTGAAGTATAAACCTTACGAAGGTAGGCTTCAACACTTGGGATTATCCCCTCTAAGTTACACAAGAATCCTAGGTGATCTGACAATATTATAAAACATATTCGGTATGGCGAATCATCCATCTTGCCAAAGCATCACAAAAACACAGCTCGAGGTAACCCCCAAAATACTGCATATCAAGGTGCGAAAATCCAAAGAGTGCCCATGTTTCTTATTAAGAGTCGTTCCAATTTGAAATGCCCCTCCAGCTAAATTGACCACAGACCATTCGGTGGATAACTAGCTTCAAAAAGAGAATCGAAGATCACGAGCTCACATCCAGATTGACATCTTCCTCTTGGATCAGCTGTGTCTCATGCATGTCTCGAAACTTGCATCCTGTTACTACTGTCGTTTCTTCAGACTACTAACTCATTCTAGATGGCTCATTGTCTCTGTTTAATCTTCTTGCTTGCGCGTTTGTCCTCTTACACAATCTTCAATACTAACTAAGTGACCTGTTTATCTATCTATTTACATAGTTCTGAAATCTTTTTCTTATCGGCATTAGAACTTTGCTCCTTATTATTCTCCACATTACAATTAACTGGTCTCCGGCCTAGTAACATGATATCTATTGGCTAGAAAATTATTAATTGGGCATTATCGAATACTAAGAACCGTATCGAAAGAACAAGAATCGAGTTAAAAAAAATCAAGTAGTATAAGCTAGTGAGTAAGTTATTGGATATTGGCAAGGCGCGCAAGTTATAATTTTAGCATATTGCCCTAGCAACTTCAAGTTCCAATTTTCTGATTGCCTTGATCTTACGCTTGCGTGATTTCTGATTGTTGGTGACTGCTAACAATACTTAGTGTAAGTGTATTTGGTGTGCTCACTGAGTCTCTGTCCCACTTCCGTTTTTTATCTCTCCCAGATTATATCACCACTCTTCACACATCACCAACGCTCAAGTTGCCTTCAGGCTAGATGAACACTTACTAAAGGCTTAGTTCTAGTTAGTTCCTAGTTGGATAAACAATAGTTCTCACAAATGAGCGCGTTATGTAGAACGAAGTCTTGCAAAGTGTACATGCTCTTATCAAATTATCAAGTCTAGTAATTTTGTCTTCAGATTACTATGCTTTTAAATCGTAAGGAGGGGCATATTAACCAATTTAAATATATAACCCGTATTCTGGACCCTTGAATGACCCTAAAATTTATGATTGTCCTCTAATTGTATCTCGGCAATGGTATTGTTTTTGTCTCGAACTGATAACAGCTATAATGTAGAAATGCTCTGTAGCCGTATGGATAGGTCGATTACTCCCTGAAATATGAGGAGCATCACTTTATTATCTCGTCTATAAGAATATAGGTCCGTCAAGGCAGGATTTTTTTAACATTGAAGGGTTTACGGTTAGGTTGTAAGTACTTGGACCATCTCTTCTATAAAATTCAAAGAGAAGATGAATAATTTGTCACGTTGAGAAAATTAATTAGCCATAGGTGAGCTGTACGACATCATTTGGTTGACACTAGTTACAAAAATATAGCAAATGCTGTTTAATTATGAAAGTGAACTTCAGAGTGGAAATATAAAACAGTTTTAATCGATTTTCTAATATCAAACAACCATATATAGTATTGCCTCAATTCAACTCAGTTGCTTCAGTGAAACTGCTGTTGAGTAGATTGGAAAGTTAGTCTCCTTTGTGGATTTTATGGTTTAGGAAATTAGAGTACGTCCATATAAACCTCTATGTTAGCGCAATGAAAACAGTTATACATGTACTTATCAAGGTATATATATATATATATATATATGCACGTGTAAATTAATAAAAATTCAACTTAATCGAGGATAATTAAATCTAAATTGGTTATTGAAACAAAAATATGTAACATTAGGAGACTGAAGATTATCAGAGTGGATTCAAAGTACATCAAAAGTAGGTTTGAGTTTCATAATGATTAAATTTTCTATAAATCTGAGAATTTATTCTTCACAGTTACAATACGAAGCCTTCAAAGTTATCTTAAGGTCAACATTATGACCTGCTTCAGTTGTGTCTCACTATTGTGGAGCAGTTTGGTTGGTTAATACCAAAACCACCAAACGAAAATTACTGTGCTAATTAGTGGTAGTTGTATCATATCTTGCTAAGTATGCCAATCGACTTGCGCATGTAGGCGTAGCTAGATAAATGAAAAGTGTGACCAAACAATGCGATTAGGTGTGGTATTTCATGTATCTGTACGGCTTCATGAATAACACCAAGTGCTGCGAAGGACTCAGAGACCAAAAAATTCTGCTCAACAAAAAAACGATTGTAACCAATCACGAGACTCGTCTTTAAGTACCTTTTGAAGCTTCATTTAGTAATTGTTAAAGATGAATTCTTAGATTTATGAAATCTTTGACCATTAGAAAACTTAAGTTTATTTTACATGTATACAAACAACTTATCCTCACCTTGAATCCACTCCAATAATGTTCGATCCATTTTTAAGGCTCAGGATTTATTCACTGAACACACCAATATTGGTGCAACTGGGCTCTTTTATTCAATGGATTTCCTTTTCTTTGTTATGAAAAATGTAATACAAAAGTTAATTTCCTTCTTACTCAATCAAGCGATACTTACAGTATCTGAGGTTAGTGACAACCTATTCCGAGTTGTATTATATTCCTCTGCTCCTTTATTTCCGATTGTCACTTTATATTAACTCAATCTTTAATTAGATCGAACTTCGTTAGTTTTCATGTATAAATATCTTAACAAGTTGATAAGTGGTTGGTTCGTTCGTAGTGTATGGGTCGCTCACCACGACTTTCAGATCAACTCCGTCTTTTCACTACTCTCGATATAAAGGAGTATATTGTTTATGTGTCAACTTCATTTAAAAGGAAAGTAGTCTCTTCAGATCAGTTTCGTTCTTTGACGTAAATTTTAATAGGATTTCATTTCGTTGTACCTACCTGAATTTTTTTATTACCATTTCACATACACAAGTGCATATAGGCGAATTTTCTCTAAAATTCGACTTTTTGTAAAAAAATTATGAGTTTACTGGCAACTGGTTTTCCTCACTGAATTTAGTCCGTTTTTCTACATATATGCTTTGACCTTGAACTCTTGGAAATTGTGATTGGTTCTTCATAGTTAAATTTGACCACTAATATATATGGATCTTCAGTAAAAAAACTGAAGCTTGTACGGAATATATCGCTCATAAGGATATACAGTGCTGTGAGTCCTATCTCACCGCAAAGTATCGATCGAGTATGGGGATATGTGCTTCATTAAAAAATTGTGATGTTTTAGGACCTGATGCAAAAAATAAACTTTCTGGTGTAAGTCATGCTCATAAATGTTCAATACGGCTGGTAAACTTATTTATGCTTAAGCTGAAAACCAACTTGTTGAATTTCCAAACCACTTTTTCACTATAATTTGCGTCAAATCGAATTTGTGGCCCTAAGCTAATTACATTTATGTATACTAGAATGCTCAGCTCTGTTTATTCATGTTCGTTGTTTCTAAACTGTCGACTTTGGTTAATAGCACAGTGTTTATTGCGTTTAAGAAACATTTAAAAGTTATTCATTCGGGATTAGTAGTTGTTTCATTCCATTTAGGATTTTCAAACTTAACTTTCAACTTAAAATATACTTCCATGAAAGTACTAAAGGACAGCTTTTGTCTTAAGACTTGGAAATCCTTTGTCCATCGTCCAACCAAAAAAACACGTAAAAACTGGCCAAGAAATATCGATACACGTTACGGTACCTCAACAATACAAGCAGTCATGATTAACACACTTGATTGTAAGGAAGTTGTAGAAATATGGGGTGCATTCTGTGATAAGAAGAATGAACATGAAATAATTTATTTACGAGACTATTATGTAATAGCCTTTCTGAAATTCCAGTAGCTGAGGTTTCTGCTTCAGAGAAATGTTGTATTCTCACAATTTAATAGACTTATACGTAACGTAGCTTCATCTGTATATTTCACTTTTATATCTTAAGCAAAACGATGAACTGTAAATTCATCCTGTTTTTATTGTAAGTAGATTTTCGCATCAGTTTTTAATATTGTGCATTCACTTTTTGTTATACCCATACCTAACTTGTAAGATGTGCCAATATAAAAAGTAGTCATTTTAGTTTTACACATTTGAGGTGCATTCGTGTAGACGTCATCTTTGTCCCTCAGAATCACTCAGAACCTTTCCTCAACCAACTGTACTATCCTCACTGTTGTCTTCATTCTGAACTTATTTTCATACTTTCCATTGCTGTTGCTTTAAAATAGACTTGTGTTAAAAGGTTTTACTTGGCCCTTCTGTTTTATCCAGGATTAATTTGAAAATCCCTTCAATTTTAGAGTAAAGACGTATTAATGACATCCTCATCTACAGAAAGCCTGTTCGTGTGGGGTTCGTCCGAAGAAGGACAACTAACCTTAGATAACACCGATACCTATCAGCTTCTTACCCCAAAGGCATTAAATGTCCAGTTTTTACCAGAATTTGTACAAATTAGCTGTGGATATACACATACGGTTTTTCTAACCATCGACGGAGAAGTATACAGTTGTGGGTGCAATGAGTTTCAGCAGTTAGGTCACGGACAGTCTGGTGGTCACTTGGGAAGGGTATGTTCGTGTGCTTTTATTTCATGTAATTATTGTTCTTCAAACTATTTCAAATCAGTTAGTAGTAAATTAAAATGCTTTATAGATCGTGCATTTTAATGGCCCGAAATCCGACTCCAATTTGGAAGAACACTTAAATAAGCTATGAAATAAATCTTCCCTTTGATTTTTCGTGTATTACGCCTCGGTTACCACCTTTTGTGCAGCAGTGATAATAGAAAACCCAAATCGGTTTATTTTGGATGGGTTTATTTCATAATTTCAATAAGCAAACAGGCATAAAAATAGAAAGCGTAAAAGCGGAGCTAATCGAAGCAAAATAAAGCGGAGAATGTGAGTGGGCCAACCCAATGTAATGAAGCATGACTAAGTAGTTATAGCCATGCCAAAATAGGCTAGATATGTGACAAGGTAATAAGTGAACGATTGAAAAAGTCGAAAGACGTGAATAATTTGAGAAGAATAGATTAATTAATTTGTCCAAAGGCTGGGGGACAAGCTACGTTCACTTGATATGTTAGTTTACACTACAGTATACACATCTCACTCAATCTAAAGTGAACATATTCGAGAGGATTTTTCTATTGACCTAAAATCATAGAAAGGTACAGTAACCAATTCGATCCATGTCTAATTTATTTCATAATTATTAGCATTTTGTAATTTTCAGCGGAAATTTATTAATGACGGTCGTTTATGTCTAGTAACCGCGTACAAGCTCCTATTTTAACAAGCCATTATTTTTTTCTTCATGCCGGCTTTCACGAAACTCATCTCAAGGGTACACCGTTTGTTTAAAAATGTGTGACTTGTATATTTTATGACATTATTTTCCGCATTTACACATGTTATTGAGAGCATATAAAGTTTTCTCTCTAATTCGCCTTCGGTTATGAGAAATGCAGTCAAATGTTACCAGTATTTATCTTCCATCTTTCTCTTTCATCAGAAATCTCTATCATATAACTGCAACAGCTTGTATCCAATCGTTATTGTTAACTCGAGTCTTTGAAAACAGAACTGTCTGCTCAGAATAAATTATTTCTCACTTTAATACTCGTACTGGTGATTAATTTACGTTTATTTCTTAAAAATATTTTTCATGACGCAATATATAAATGTTAGCCCCATAAATGTCGAAAATTCACATTCCTTAACTTGATTAATGTCACATGAAAACCGATAGGTTGTTACATTTATTTACTATGTAGGTGGGTTTGTCTGTCTCGCTTATACTCAAAACCAAATGCTTACTCTTGATATTTTTTCCTGTCTTCAGGTAGTTGCTTTAGAACAGTACAGAATCATCAGTGTAGCTTGTGGAGCATATCATAATGCTGCTATTACTTATAATGGACTTCTGTTTACTTGGGGCTGTAATTCTAATGGACAACTTGGTCGTGAAGACGACACAGGAGTTAAGCTTGTTCGAGCACTATCTGATCATAGAGTTGTTCAGGTTGGTTTTTACTAGTAATTTCTATCCATATCATTTGTTGCTTTTGCCTGTTGGCGCTACATTGTGTAAATGAGGATTACGCTCATCAGTCTTTTGCCCTGACAAGAAATTCAAATAATACATAACCAGTTACGTAGCTTAAAACTATGCAAAAATATGTAATAGTCTTAATTGTGAAGCCTAACAGCTCACCGAGACGGAAAATTAATAAAATGTAAATCGGAAGATATAAGATAATATCAGCTGCAAAGGGAAACCAAATATAAAAAATACATTTCGGAGGAGGGTGGTTAGGATGGAAGAATAGACTTTATGAAACGTTATCAAGCTCAAGTTCCAGTTAACATTTCCAACTATCATGGGTACTGAATAGGCTTGAAAGAAAAAACGTGAGTATCGGAAAATTTACAAACACCAGCATTCATACTACTAATTGGATTACTTTCCGCATTAAGATATTCTACTTTGAATAAGGTTTAGTCCAGTTCAAACTGTGACCTGAAATAATACTCCTGAGTTATAAGACTGCGTCCTTCTTGAAATATATTCAAGTTAATTTTTATCGAATAAACATCACCAACCATGACTGTACATTGTAAAAAAGTTTATAATTTGGAAGTACGTCTATATTGGCAGAGAGGTTCGCCCCTTTGACTGAACTCCAACGAATTCCTATAACAGTTATTCGGTTAATTATTAATGAATGTAGTTTGGCACCAATGTACATTGACCATACCATTTTAAAATTATAGGATGAATGGCTTTCGCGCAACCTAAGTCTACCTCATAAAATCTTGTACCTTTAAATAGTGCCGTATGCTTAACCTCAATATCATTCACTTGGTTGTTTCATCATCCTGATCGTAGTTGCTATCTTGACGTAGTGGTCAGGTTTGCCTATCGTGATGACTCAGCCGAGCTATAATAACTGCAAGAATAGTCTTTTTAGTTCCAACCGTGTCAGGTAGGTCGGTTAGAGGACGGTAAGACTAAAAGCAACTTAAGGTCCAAAAGTAAAGTTGTAGAGATGTAAGTTGCTTCCTTTCGAAAACCAGACTATTTCTCTGCTGCCTTCTTACAACGAAAAAAAGGTTAGGAAAAGTCCATCCTAAAAAGGTCACACTTCACTTTACTCAAACAATTACCATTTCCGACGCTTTGACGTGCTGAGCGCTCATACAGGATCCAAGTACAGTCACTGATTTGACCTCACCTTGACAGTATAAGGAACAGGCACTACTTACTATTCGTGTATCTGGGACCCCACCGTTATTTCCTGTTGCCCCCTATTATAGTATAGCACAAAGTTAGAACCGTCCCTTCTAGACTTGATTCCAATAGAAATTCTCTGGTAAGCTATCTGGCTAAACTGAACTGTATGTACTTGGAGAGATACGGCTTCTTTTTCTACCTACGATTGCACCGAACGGAGCTCACATGAGGTTAAATAAAAATTAATCTTAAAAGAAGCTTTCCAACCTCCCAGCAAATTCAACTGTTGACGCAGATGGTGTAGTTTTATCTGGTGAAGGCACTGACAAAATATAGTCTTCTGATTACCCTAGATAACAATTTCAGCATGCTTGGGATGTGGTTTTCTGCCTCTAAATGCAGTGTTACTTGAGAATTGGCTTACGTCGGCGCTTGAATTAGTGATAGGGAATAAAATAGTTGAGCGTCTCTTCTGCATTATTTACCTAGGAGTTACTGCCAAACCGAAACATGAAACCAGCCTATGAAGTCATTACCAATTGAACTGAATCACACGAATAGGTGTAGACTACATTATCGGGGTCTGCGTGATCATCATAACCAGTGGTGTTAGGAACTTTCAATGACATGGCTCAAAATCGTTTGCATTAACGCAAGCTCATCTATCCTTTGTCTTCCCTTAAATTCTAAGCTTTTAATTCTCCATAGTTCTCGTTTTTTGACTTCTCTTTCCGTAATTTATTATTTTCTTGAATCATGTCGTCAATACCAAATATTATTCTCTTACCATTAAAAACAGTTACTGCCCCTACTTCTCTGAGGTTTGGCTTTGCAAAGATAAAGTTAATTCTTACCGATAGTCGAAGAATACAGTTTAATACTTCTCAGGTAAATAATGATGACCCAACAATGCCATGCATGAGTTTTCTTCAGATTTCAACCATACTTTTCTATAACAGTCAGTATCAACTAATCGCAAATTATGTCCATGACAAAAATTCCGCTCAAAATTAATTTAAACTTGTCAACTTTAACAGATACAAAGGAAAATAGTAGGTTATTCTTAAAGATTACAAAGAAAGACATCAAATAGATGGAAAGAATGTGTGAGTCAGGATTAGCCAGTCACTTTTACAATGCGTATAAATTTTAATTTAATTGTTTGGATTTACCTCATTATTGATATTTTAACTAAAGTCTGATCCGGTCTTGCTTGACATACATGCATCCTGTGAGGATTGTCTCAGCAGTAGCTGTTATGACACAAGTTTATATCCTATATAATGGCTACATTGATGCAATGCTCACAGGATGTACGTATGCCCACCAAGATCGATCAGACTTTTTAGTCAAAATATCAACACTGGGATGATCCAAATCATTGCAAATGAACTTTAAAAAAGATAGAAAAACTACGTGAAAATTTGTCTACTTGACTTTAAGATAAACTGTATATGTGAAAGCTAGTGATAACTACTGGATGGGAGTAGTAGTAGTAGTAGCGTGATGTGAGCGTGCAAATTCACAGACAAAAGTTGAACAGCTTAACTAGAATGATTATGATATTGTTTACTCTTTCAAACATCATACAATAAATTGTGTGCATTTAAATTTAAGACAATACCGAAGAAGTGAATTATATTCTAAATGTGAAATTAAGCAAACAAGTAAACATAATGTGATATTTTTTTTATTGTGTTAGTACAAGTGTTTGTAATCTCTACTACTCAATATAATATGCAGGCTGATTGGTAGGTGTTTTTAGTTTCAAAAACAAACAACTAGTTTTGCTGGTTTATTCAATTAATTAATGTATGTGAGTGTTTATTTCATTGTAAAATGACTGATTACCGATTACGTTTTATTGTTAAAGAAATTGTTTTTCAGTGTATAGTTGATTTCTATGTACTACTATGTGTCACTTGTCTATTAGTAAATTGTGTCAGGAGACTCACATCACAAACATATTACTAATCTTATATTACAAAAAAAATTTATTCAATTTAAGTTGCCCGACTGCTTGTATTGATCTGGTTATAATTATAAGTAAGTCAGTAATAAGATCACTTGTTCTTTTGTCTTATCCAATTGATTCATTGTGGTAACATGTAACGTCTACTGCATACAGCGGACTGGTTGTTAAGATTAAACTTGTTGGGGACGTTAAATCCCCAGAACTCACTGGGAGAAGGTCCTAATTGTGAATTTTTCATGTTTTCGCGCATAATTTACTCAGGTGACCTTGAGATCACATTTTCCACTCGGAAAATCCTTGACTGTCATTGGTTGCCTTATTATTTTGGTACGCCGTTTTTGTGGCTCCCGCAAGGACGTTTCGATCATGTGTAAATAAGCTCTATTTGTGTACTTGTCGACCTCGTATTTTCTAGGTTCTTGTAGAATACACTTTCTACGCCTTATCAAGACTACTTGATATAGTTAACCGGGCCGGGGACAACGGATAAGAGTAGCCTATCGTGTCACTGCATCATTTGTCTTCGCTCTGTTTACCGAGTAAGGTTTCAAGCATATCATTTGACGAGCATATCGAAATTTTCTCATTCTAATAAAGATTTTCTACTCCTTGATAGCTTTTTATCATAACCGTAAGCCGATTAATATATATATATATATATATATATATATATATATATAAAACTTAAATGCTTAGAAATTAAAAATAGACCACTAGGCACATGAATATATTTTTGATGTCATAACATTATACGCGTATGTACTAGAAAATATTAACGCAAAATAAACATGATAAAATCTGGTAGGCAATTGATGAAAATCAATTTGTAGGTCACTCATTCTCCAATCGATTAAGATCGAATTGTTAGGCTTATTAATCTCTGGTCATTTTGTTGTGCCGATATGCACATTGATTAGGAAAATAAGTTGAACAAAATCAGAAAAAACGCAACTATACAATCAACTTACAGTTTACAGGATATATGTGCATTGGTTATTTTTTATCTAAGCATGTAAATATAAGTACAAGAAAAGCACCTGAATATTTATGCGCTACACAAATCATTGAAATAGTGTTTAGGCTAAAATACTGTCTGTGTGCCCGAAACGAAGTAGGTGGTTTTCTTATGGGTTCACTCTCACTGAGTCTTTGATCTAGAGTTCCATTCTACGAGGCAGGGTAGCAACGTCGGGTGGTGCAATCTCATGGTAGACGGAACCAGTAATAAGTTCAGACATCATTGGTTCCCTCAAAATCATGTAGCCCATCAGGTATTGTTAGGAAAGATTAGACATAGATAATATTTCCCGATAAGAAAGAAACAATTCGCTGAATAGATCGAGTATAAAATAATTTTTAGACCCAAAATCTACTAGAAGAGTAAAAGTAGATGGATCTTTACAAATGCTTCCTATTGTAAGTGTTATCACCCAACATCCTCAAATATTGGTTACAATAATTGCGCAAACTTCAACCTTGTAGCATGCACCTACCGACATAGCTCAGTCCAGCAGTCAGAGACGTTATTGCCTGGATGCCACCGCATGCTACACTAGTTTTTGATTGTGTTACATGTTCATAGTCAATCTCTTCTTAATTTTTTCATTATCTGTGATTAATCATACTGCTGTATAATATTTCTAAAAATGTAAACTCTTAATTTTTTAACTGTCTTTCATAGGCCAGTTTAGGTGTAGAACATACCCTTGTCTTAACTGATACTGCTCGTGTTTTTGCATTCGGTTCCAATCTTAAAGGTCAGTTAGGCTTGGGTTTTAGTTCGGAACAGCCAATATCAATGCCGCAACAAATTCTATGCCTTTCTGGTTTACCTATCCGACGTATAATTGCAGGCGGTTGGCATAGTTTTGTTTTAACTGTCAGTGGTTCACTTTATGCTTGGGGATCTAATAATTATGGTCAACTTGGCTTATCATATTATGGATCTTCACCAAGTGATCATCATAATGATTTGGTGTCAAAGTATATTACCGGTGCTGATGATGAACAATTGAAAGATCGTTCTTTTTCACCGGTCGATACAAGTCAAAGTAATGTATCTATTCCAACTTTTGTGAAAGCTTTACGTGGTTGTGAAGTTGTTTATTTGGCTTGTGGTGAAGTACATTCAGTTGCACTTACTCGAGATGGTGGTGTATTCACGTTTGGTGCTGGAAGGTTGGTTGTTATATTTTTCATACTTACTTATACCTTTCTAAGTCAATTATTTTGAAGGATTTGTGTGTACAACATTTTTAAAAAGGTGTTAATTGAAGTGTTTTCATCCATAAATAATTGCTAAAGCCTTTTCCTAAATTTTTATATTCTATTACTCTTAGACGTATTTAGCAGAATGTCCAATTTTGGACAAACTCAATTGTTCAATCTTTGTAACTGTACGCTTTTAAAACCACTATGTTCTGTGGTAATATTATGTATCTAAATTATAACTGCTTATATAGTATAATTCGTATATGACAATAGCATCAAATGAACTATCTAGGCCGTGAGCTTGAAACTTCAGGCGATGCATAACGTTAAAATTATCATCAACAATATAGAACTTGTAATTGGCATGCACTTTATATCATCACAGCAACGGAAAATTAACAAAACGGAATGCACTGAACAGTTGAATATTGAAAATACAATTTACGAAAAGTCAAAAGCATTGAAAGAGCAAATAGTAAAGATTTACACTGAATTCAACATGCGACTGTAACCTATTTCAGTTTATTACACCTACTTTCTGCGATCTATAAATTTATAAAAAACTGTCAATAAATTGATGAGTTTGAAACGCATTTTTCGCATGCTGTGATATAGTCTACTCAAAACATGCAATACTATTTGATGCAGCGAGTAAATGAAAAATGTTTGATTAAAGTTATTGACTGTTATTATCAGTCACGTTTTTAAGTGCAAGCTTCGTGATATAACTTACAGTGTCAGATGACAACGATTAAAAATACTCAGTGGAGGTTACTTGGCGATTTTTGAATCTTTTTGATCGATTTCACACGTGATGTCTAACTTCAATCAATTCACGATGTTGCGTAGCCATCTTCCGTTAATAATTTAGGTAGGTAACTACCTCTCTCTATGCGGTTAAACTACACTTGCCTTGGTTTCTCACTAGAATTCAATAAGTTGGTTCAGCACTATAGTAAATTCAGCCAGTCAGTTACAACATAGAACTTCGTATGTCAGTACATCAGTTCAAGTTGCCATACCACATTAGCACAGAGACACAATTGTCAGTTCAAATCCCATAGTGGTAAAGATAGTAGAAGTGTTACTGGTTATTGAGAAGATTAGGGTTCGAAGATATTATTCAAGAAGTATAATTCAGTGAGATAAGTTTAGGAAGAGGAAGGTAGAGTTGGTGACTAATTCAGAAAATTAGAATTTCATAGAGTACAACGAGTGAATGCATCTGCGCCATTGCAAACGATTTTGAACCATGTCGCTCACAGTCTCTAACTATCGATTATTATCATCTCGCGGACCCCAACTAGGTAGGTAGTCGACATGACTCAATCCAGTTGTTAGTGACTTTATGGACATGTGCCATGTTTTGGTTTGGCCCCCCCTAGCTTTCTTCCAACCTACTCCTACACCACAAAACATCGCTCTTCGAGGTAGTCGGTGATTGGGCATTCGTAACACATGTCCTAACCACCTCAACTGATTAACTTTCACTACTTCATCTATTGATTTGCCATCTCTAGTTAGTACTCGTCTCCTAACGACAGCATTGCTTACTTGGTCGTCCCATGATACACTAGCAATGTTTCTAAGACATCTATGATCGAATAACAGTAACCTACGAATAACTTCTACTCTGACTACTAGCCATGTTTCGCACTCATAGTAGAACGAAGCGAACTACCGTAGTAACTACTACAGTAAATTGATTGTAGTTCGACACTCACACCAATAGCTTCCGTCTTTGTAGTTTGAAAGTGTAATGTTCATGCACGAGACCAAAGACTCTGGGTCCTATCCGCAATGAGATCAATGTTGTGCACTGCTGAGATTTCTCATACTGCAACAAAATAATTGTCAAACGGATTTCAATCATGGCCTTACATGAATTAATTCCTAATAGTATAATTCTGAGTTTTTTCTGTCTGTCCAATAAATATTTTTTACACAGACGTTTCTTGTTCACGCACATAAATGTGGACACACATCTCTGTAAGGTTGTTGTACTCTAACAGTAAATCTACTTTTCATTATTTTTTTATTATTATCACAATACTTTTTTACATCTTAAACTGGGTGGTACTCTATACTTGCTGTATTATTCAGCTCATTAGTAGTGTTTGTTGTGCTTGTATTCTAACATTTGTATTTCCTAAAACAAAATATTTAAATTATTAAGAATCATTGTTGTTTCTATATGTAACTGAACTTATTTACTCTTATCAACTTGGTAACGCGACATCACTTTTTGTTTTTTTTGTTTAAATTTCATAAAAGACGAAAAAAAAGTTGAAATTCTTTGAAAATCAATCAGTCGATAATTTATGACCTTTGTTTTTGTACCTTGAAGTACAAAGTTAACTTCACCTCAATTCATTTATATGTATATATCTATATATTTCAAATTAATCAATATTTAAACAATTCCTAAATTAGAAAATTGTAGTTTTCTCCTTTGTTTTTCCTTCTACTTGAAAGAAATACGAAGTAAATTACCGAAAAAGGGAATATTATGTATAGAATGCTTCCTAAAATAAATAATTGAGAATGATGAGTAAATAGATAAATAAATAATAAGATTGAGCCATAAATAAGCAGTGAAATTTGCATTAATTAGGATGATATTAATTAAAATAACACTTGTTTTATATGTGTACGCATCCTCGAAAGACGGAGTATTATTCATTACCAATTAATTGACTTCAGCCAGAGTTACCTGTGCCTACTTGCTACCTTGAATGGAGCATAGGTCGCCGACCATTTGTGGTTAGCGATTTTTAGCAAGTCGGCTTTCTATGGGATGAAATTGTTAACCCCCATGTCCAACCCTGCTCCTCCTTTATCCGGGCTTGCGGCCGGTAGTAACCCCAAAAGAGCTTCAGGCGAATTTTTTCAGTTAGAGAGTACCATTACATCAAAAACCATAGAAAGACTGTTGTTCTATTTTCATTCCAGTTTAGGACACTTGTCCAAAATCGAATCCAAGGTCCCTGTAACTTGAGAGAGTACTGTGACTGAGTTCTGTTTATGAAAAGTACCACCTAAAAATTAAATCTAATCTTTTTGTAATCCCTTTATCCAATTTATTGTGGTTATTTTCTTTTCTTTGAAATCAAATTCTAAAACAACGTTACTCTTTTCTTGTATGCACAACCAAATTCTATTTCTTTTTGAAACAAACTTAATACGAATAGAGTATAAAGAGTAGTAGTACTACGTGTCATTCTTATTTATTACTGGTAATAAGAAAATTGACAAATAGTACACAAAACTAGGATTTACTAAGTATAATGTAATCAGATATTTTATGCTTAATACAAGATGATACGTGATCAATGTATGCTACTAGTGGAATTGATTTTCATTCATACAACTTGATAACTTCATCTACCTAATTTGAATACTTGCTTCAATTTGGCTCTTCAATAGTGCTTACTGACAAAGCCTTTAGGTTTCAAATCTGAGACTGTCAGACTGCACAATTAATGCATTCATTACTAAACCGCGGAACCCAACAGTTTGTATTTCCAACTTCAGTCAATTAGCGACTACTTGTTATATCCACTGTTGTAGTGAGTCATTCTCTATAGAGTGAATAATCACGCTGTAGATCTTATCCACAACAACTGCAAATACTGTCGTATTTTTTAGTTGAAGATATCGTTTGCAGTGGCGCTGGTGCATCCACTCTTTGTGCTCTTTCAAATTCTAATCTTCAGAATTCCACATCTCATCTCTATCTTTCTCTTCCTAAAGTTATCTCACTGAACTAAGCTTCTCGCATAATATCTTCGATCTCTAATTCTTCTACTATCTCTACCACTATGGGATTTGAACTGACAGATGCGTCTCTGTGCTAATGCGGTATAGCAATCTTAAGTGATGTACGTACGTACGAAGTTCTACGTTGTAACTGACTGACTGCCCACTTTGATTATCTGAAATATTCATGTTGTGTAACCTACATCACACATAAGTTCTTAAGACGAGTCACCATATTGCATGTTATAGTTGGACCGATTTCGAATGAGTTGAATAGCCATCTAATATGTTTGATTATTCTTATCCGATTGATTTAGTCTATCAATTGGTGTTGTTGCTTCCCAAATATCCAATCACATTTACGCGGTGTTTTCACCCTACTTACTTCTTTTCCATCTCCCTATTTCAGTTTCATCGAATGTTGTTATTTTTCAGATATGGCCAGCTAGGTCATAATGAATCTACGATTGGTATATCTGTACCACGTAAAATTACTGAATTTATGGGTAATGTGATCACTCAAGTAGCTTGTGGTCGATTTCATACATTGGCGTTAATTCCAAAAACTGGTCGATTATTTGCATTTGGTCAAGGCACTAATGCACAACTTGGTATGGGTGATACAAAAAATCGTTTATTACCTTGTCGAGTTAAAGGTAATTATAATCACTTTATGTTACTTTTTGTGCCATAAGTTTACCTCTAATAGTCTTTAATGTGATATTTGAAGTTTGTTAAATGGATGATAAGTATACAGTATAGTCTAGGTGTTTATTAACTGCTGTTGAAACCAAATTATGATATCAGCATAAATAAAGCTTTTCATTTTCTATCAGCTAAACTGGACAGCTGTCTGGGAGGATAACTTATCTTTTTCTAATAAAATAATGCACTTATGTACAAAATATTAAACAGAAGAATAAGCCTAATTAGAAGTCATTTAAATTAAAAATCGAGTGATTAGTGAATATTGTAAGAAAAGTCATCCATTCTCTAATCGAATTAG
Source organism: Schistosoma turkestanicum (assembly GCA_944470395.2). NCBI lineage: Eukaryota > Metazoa > Platyhelminthes > Trematoda > Strigeidida > Schistosomatidae > Schistosoma > Schistosoma turkestanicum. The sequence continues at coordinate 6,254,349 of OX103979.1, read as the reverse complement.
TGCATTACTGTCAGACTTGATTCATTATATCAGTGTGGATGATTATGTTGATTCCATGCATACTATTTTTTTTCTTTTCTGTCCCCTCCTCCATCAAGGAAACTGGGTTTCGTCTGACGAACTCAATAGTAAACAGTCTACTGTTGGCAATGATTCTGCTTCAGGCAAGCCTTACGTAGTACGTCGAATATTCTCCGGTGGTAATCATACTTATGTGTTAGCTCAAATGTATCAAGTAAGCAATGTGTTTTTTTCTTCTCTCTATTCGTTGCTCATTTTTTACTGATTGAGTTCAATGTGGTTTGATTATTATGCAAAAGAAAATTTTATTATCGATGCTGTAGCATAGCGCTGAATGGTTTTGGTGTAAATTTCGGGCGGTATTAGCATCATGTGTCATCAGTCTATGAAGTCACTGACTATTGTTCATAAATGTAGTCTGTATGATTGGAGTTCGCGTTATTACCGTGATCATTTAGTATGAGATTATAGATGAATCAATGGGAAAGTCACTGGTCACGGCCTATGTTTTTATTCTTTGCGATTTTCATTATTATCGCTAACATTTTACTTCGTCAAATTTTATTTCTCCTTTTCAAACCATATTCCACAATTGACTGACCTTCTGCTATTTTTTATTAATGCTATCATGATTCAATCTACTTAGCTATTCATTTTATACTTGCATTACTGTGTTTGTGGGTACAGAGAATCCACTTAAAGTAGTTGTAGCGCATATATATTTTGGTACTCCCTTGTACCAATGTTTAAAAAATAATGTACATATTGTATGGTTGTACTGTAACAAAATGGGTCGATAGACTTACATTTCAGACGCTCTACATAAATTATGACTGGCTAGACTTTAGAAAATATTCCATTCACACTCCTAACAAAAGTCTAATTTTGTTCCTACAACTCTCTCTGTCCCAATCAAATGGCAATATTATTTATCCCTTACCAATAATTGAGTTAATGGTACTGAGGTTAGTTGTGGTGTGAGTTCACGGTTAAGCGAAGTGGTCAGGACACGTACTGGTTGTATATTTCGAATTGTCAACTTGTAATGTCAGACAAATTTGTAGTAAACTGGAACAGTATTAGACAGGATGACACTTCGGAAGCTTCTTGGACACTACCGTATACCTAAGGAAACTTGTAGAACTAGGAAAGCCATCATCCACAAGATACAGGTGTTTAATAACAGTGGTCTACGCAAAATACTGCGGATCCATTGGTCAAACACCATCAGCAACAACCTACTGTGGCTGATAACAACCTAGATTCCAGCTGAGGAATAAATTAGGAAAAAACGCTATACTTGGGTTGGCCAAACATAACGAAAGCACCCAACTGCATCACGATACAAGCCCTAACTTATAGTCCTCAAGACCTAAGGAAAAGAGATAGGCCAAGGAACACACTGCACCGAGAATCAGAAACAGGGCTGAAAGGAATGAATAGCAATTAGGTAGGATGAAAAAGTAAGCTCTAGGTCAGAGTTGGTTGAAGAAGGCTGGTTGGCGGCCAATACTCCATTAGGGCTAACAGGTGTAAGTAAGTGAGGAACATTACTAATACTGCTAGGTACTAAATCTATCGTTACTCCCCAAATCCATTAGTTGTCCCCACTGAAAATTACAATGTTACGCTAAATGAATTCCACAAGATAATCTGAATCCTATAGATTGACCGTCTTAATTCTGTTGACATGTTTCGGAATTGATCACATTAGCATAGTTATTTACTACTACTACTACTACAACTGATATTATATTTTCACTTCTTTACTTTTCATTGGTTTTTAAACACTTTTAATTTACTAATTCATATTATATGTTTAAATTTAACCGATTCATGATAGCTCTCTTTATCGTTTCTGAGTAATAGTAATCTCCATGTGTTTGTTTAAATTAGTGTTTAAACACATTAAAGTTTGTATAAAAGAGTACCTAAATATTGATGTGCCACACAAATTATTGAATTTGTGAGTGGATAAGAACATTGCTCGGACGCCCAAACTGAAGCAGGTGATTTTCCTAAATGGCCATTCTCCAAGCCTTTGACCGGAAAATCTAATCCACGTGTCAGTAGAGCAACCTTAGGAGATGCGATTCCATGGTAGCTGGTGACCAATAGGTTCATACTCAATTTGTTTCGTCAGAATCCTGAAGCCCGTCTACACCGTTGGTTTGGAAATAAGGTTTTCAAACTCTGTTTCCACTAACTCAGCTAAAGTACCAGGCATTCGCTTTTCGTCCTCTCAATCGTAAATCAACATCACCACGAAAAGGTATTGGGTCGAACTTTCTTGACAGTGGCTATATACCCATGGCTATATGAGAACATTTTAAAAGAGAGAGAGAGGGTAAACTCTCCTTACTCTCATTCGTACCACGGCATCTAGGGCTGCTAAAAATCGTTCTCTAGTTATTTTATAATTCTCTCTATTACAACCCAGCTATTCCTAATGCTTAGTATTCTCGGACACCAATTCACTCGAGACTTCTCCCAAATCAGAACACGGTCGCACAGGAATTAGATTATATTCCAACAACAAGGTTAGGAGGAAGACAGAAGTTCGAAAGGAAAAAGACGTCAGTATATTAATAGTTTTCTTACACGAGAAGATTCTAGAATGTTCCCTCAGCGCGGATTGGATACGAAAGTGCCAATCAGCGTGCAACAACGCGATCATTTTTAATCCAATCCATGTCCCACTAACACCTCCCGTCTGAGCAGATTCGTAGGATCTGGTGCTAGGGTCCGACTGCTTCCTAGGTGCCTTGCCGCCAATACTCTTACGAGCCGTCTGCTTTGTACGTGCCATATTTGTGAACAACCGTCTTTATGCCCCATGATGTCGATCGAACTGTTTCTCTACCGATAGGTTTCGTTGAGGCTCAAGAGCAGCATATGGTACAGGACGTCTCGGACGTTTATGTGTGTGTATCCTCTGTATAGTTTTCTTTTCTATAAAATTACCCAGAATAATAATTACAATATCATCTACTCATTCACCAGTTATTTAAATATGAGCCACATCCTAAGTATGAGAGCTATGAATACTGCCTGGCTGCGGAAAGTGAATTAGGCGAAGCAATGTTCGAACCTAAAGCTTAATGACTAAAATGCAAACACCTTGACCAATAATTAAGCTACCGCTCTGACCTGAAAATACATAATGTATATTGATTGACCATCTAGGAATATATATATATATATGTTTACGACTGAATTATACATTCCGATATCGGAAGTATTGAAGATAGCAAGGAATACTAGTAATATATCGCCTTATCTGTCATTCACTACACTATGTGATTATTTCACTGTTTAAAACACTGATATGTTATGGATAATGAATTGCTTCATTAGTAATGCAATAATCACACCATACACAAAGTCTATTTATCATTTGGTTTTGTGATATTATTTATGATCGTGTATGCTTATATGTCGACCTATGTTATTTTTTACTCCGATACAAGTTGCCTTATTTGCATAGTTCAACAACGGTTAAATTACACCCTTTATTTTTTGTTTTAAATAAAAGTGGAATAATAGAAATGATATATTTAGTCAATAATTGATTGAGGTTCACCTTTATAAGAAGCCGGCTTAGTCAATTTAGACAGGAAGTTATTGATTTCCATGATTAAGCAACCGTATTCCACCTACCGAAATTTACTCAATCAGTTAATAATGTCATTAGTGTTTACTCAATAATACTTTTTTTTAATGTAACTCATTTGTTAAGTTCATGTCTATGTAACCTTATTCCCAGTTAAATATTGTTTGCATTACCGCTAATATGACGCTACTATTTACATGCCTAAACTGGAATCAATAGGGGGAGGTTCGACACATGCGACCTCCTAGTAGACAGCTTATGTAATTAAAACTTAGAGTAGGATTAGTCAGGATCAAATTTTTTATCCTAATCTAGAGATATCTCACTAAAGTCATTAATTTTATTTGGATGAGATGTAACTAGTAAAAAGTCGGTGAAGTGAAAAAAAAACAAATCCACTTCTAAATTGATTGGTTGACCTACCTCCATTTCTATTTTCCATAACTGCTACCTCGTCGTGGTGGTCGGGCATGTTTATCGTGATGACCTAACCGAGCTATATTGGCTGGAACATATGTTCCTGTAGGTTCTACCATGCCAGACAGGTCGATTGACTCAAGGTCTGTGGATGATGTCATACTGCTCACATGTAGAGAGATGTGACAGTAGTAAGGTGTTTCCTTAGGACAACCAACATTTGCAGCGATGCTGCGTTCTGACAAGGAAGGAAGGGGTTAGCATTAATCGACCCTAAAAATGTCACACCTCACCTTACTTCACGAAATTTCGTCTCCGGCTGTAAGGCCTTTTTGGGAGTAGAACTAGCCCGTTAAAAACTTCCCATGAAAAGTCCATGCGTGACCGACCCAAAGCAGTTGCCCTTTGGGCTCTACAGTAACGCTCCCAGGCCCCTAAGACCGACACTAATCTACCTTTCCTTTCATATTCTTCAAGAAACGCCCCTCTACGATGTGGGTTGCCAGGAAAGGACATCCACCCTTATATCCGTAATAGCACACGAGACCGAATTGTTCACTATCCCATATTGGGAATAATATACAAATTTGTATCACCATTTTAATCTAATTATTTCTACTATTATTTTTTGTTATTATCAAGTAACCTTTGTTCTGTCGTCTTCAGACCGGTGAAAAAGTGGACGCAGATGATTTACGCAATTGGAATCGTTTATCATTACAATCTATTGTTACTATTTGCCCTGAAATTGTACAACAACTTCGTAATGCTCATACTGCTCTACCACTTCCACCGCCAATTTCTCGTTCTGTATCACTTTGTTCATCACGTCCACTAACTTCGCCTAGTTCTTCAGCCAATGATCCAATGACAATTGTTTCACAAGTGGAATCTGTTTTTTCCTCATTAGGTTGTTTATCAGCAAGTTGTCTTGAAGAGAAGTAAGTATTTTAGATAAGAATTAGGTTTTAATCAACTGTAGAACATTACTAGCATTGAACTCAATTATACGTTGTCCTTGTGATTTTTCGATAATTACTGGGTTTTTTTCGATGGGCCCACTGATGCAATACAAGATATGGACTATGGAGACCACCAACAGAGAGCTTCCTTTTTTTCCTAGCTGTTACTTTGATTTTTGAACACATCAAATCTTGTAACATAGCTTCAATTGAAGTGTATCTTTTAAAATTTCAAACAGGATTGAATGCACTATTTATAAGCGAGTATAAGTTGAATACATGACGGGGCACAGTACTGTTTAGCATCATGTAAATTCTAGCCTGAAATTCCTCCAAATGCACCATGACTGTAATTCCTTTTTTTGAAAACATGTTCATTTCTTCATGAGCTTCAAGTGATACGTTGTACCAATGCATATCATTTGTCGATAAGCAGTTTTATCCTTGCTGTCTGTTAGCCAAAAATCGGTTCATCAAATAGTAAAAATCCTAATCGATCAGTCAGTTACCACGTAGAAAGTCGTAGGTACGTACGTCAGTTCAAGTTGCCATACCACATTATCACAGAGACACATTAGTTAATTCGAATCCCATGGTAGTAGGGGTAGTAGAAGTGTTAGCGGTAGTTACAAAGAATAAGATTCAGAAATATTATTCCAGAATCATAATCCGGTAAAATAAATTTATACAAAGAACAAAACTTCATGATGAATGCAGAAGATTAGAATGTGACTTTATGGATTTGTTTCACGTTTTGGTCTGGCCGCCCCTAGCTTTCTTCCAACCTTCTCCTACACCACAAAACATAGCTCATCGAGGCAATCGGTGATTGGGCATACGTAACACATGTCCCAACCACCTAAACCGATGAAGCTTCACTACTTCATTTATTGACCTACAATCCTTACCTAGTATTGGTTTCCTGACCTCAGCATTGTTTACTCGGTTGTACCAGGATATACGAGCATTGCTTTGAAGACATGACATGATTGAAAAGAATATCTCCTATGCTGAACTTCCCTCCATTTCTTTAACAACATAATAATTGTAAGCATTATTTTCTGTTCGAGTACTAAATTCC